>CM076570.1:306880168-307270878 GCA_034641835.2 Pinus albicaulis | reverse complement strand
AATTGATGCAGGAGCATCTAGCTCCGAGTAGACAGAAAACAAGATTAATTTGTCTCACGGTTGCATTGTTTGCAGACAGGTTATTGAACCTGTGTTTAATTGTTTTTTTTCATTTATTTACTGCCTAGTAGGAAATAGTCGAATTAGGAAATAAATTAAAATTACTTGTAACCTTAATTAGAAGTTTTTGGCACAATCTGAAAGGTAGTTAGGAAATAACGGTTGTGAATTCAACCGTAAGATTGTAACAGAATTATTACCTTCGGTAGTATAAAAACAGAAGGAAAAGAGTCTGTAGGGGTTAGATTTCCATCAGAAGGAAAGGAAGTGGCTAATAAAAACCAGAGTTTTTTACAGAAAGAAAACCATCTGTGAATTTAAATCTACAACCAACACTTTTATGTATTGATTTTCTGTGTATAATTGTCGATGTTGATGTGCATTTTAAGCAAAAGAATAGAAAGTTGAAATCACTGCAGATAGGAGTAATCCCAAGCGTATGAAACACCTAACAGTTGCGTAAAAAAAGAAAAGAAATCGGCGCACATATGGAGAATTGAAAGCTACAGTGTACAAGAACGAGTTTCCAGCAAGAAGATCTAAGGAGCAGCCAGTTATCACTATTTATATTACACCAACAAATTCCAGGTAATGAACAGAATGTTTTTTTCGAATTAACTAAATCAAAAAGGAGTCTTATTGTATATATAGGAGTTTGTTCAATTATACATCTTTTAAACCCTACTGTTGTAACAACAAGTGCGAAAAAGGGTTCAAAACCTGAGCGAAAAGCGCTCATAGTACAGACGACTAACGAGTTCAAATAGAGTCAAACAGAACCAACTACAACCCTGTGACACAAATTTCCAGAGACGGGTTTGACAAAGTAACCTAACGAGACCGAGTCTACTGAAGAGCGGGAACCAGGAAATGCGCAGTCCTATTAAAAGATTAACCACAGACTTATAAACAAAATGACCCTACCCATTTTTGTTTGGGGCCATTTTTTTTTGTTTCAGCAGAACAAGAACTTGATACCAGTCAATTTTGTTTGACCTACAAGAAGAGAAAAAGAGACAAAGGTTAGAACCTGGAATGAGAAAGAAATTTGGCGAGAAATCGAAAGACGTATTCCAACGAGAACGAGACCATAAATTCTGTGACACTCCCCTGTGAATAGGAGGGGAGCATCGAGAGGAAAGACCAAGTCAAATACAAGAAAACCTACTCGCAAGGAGCAAAGCACACTAGTGACTGAGTAAGGTGTGGATTAAACTGGAACATAGAACTTTAACTTACTTTGGAAAAGAAAGAGGCCGAGTTGAGTAAGACCACCGACGTAGAACTGGAAGTTCGACCTGTAGTGCAAACAGGGACAGTTAAGCAAACAGAACAAAAGGAGTCTGCAAACATTTCATAGTGAAGAACATCAATTCAATATTAGTTTCAACAAGACCCTTTTACACAGCAAACGGAAGAGTGGTAGCCCAATAACGTTACCATATTGGTGAGAGCTTCATCGAACAAGACACCAAACCAGAAAGATTGCGACAGAGAGAACCCTCAAGATAGACCGAAGCGGCTAACCCTCATGGTGCCGAGTGAAAAGTGAAAGGAGGATAGTGTCAAGTGTTGGGGATTTGTCACAAGGTGGGAGGATCTGAACCCAAGACGATTGACAAGTGTCAGTAGGTACCAGTTAGAAGGACAGGGTAATAAATTGGTATGTGATTGCAAGTCGGACCATATCTTACGGATGACTGTTATATATTGAAACCATATCTGCGCACATTCCGAAACGGAATTAATATTGTTTTGTTAACAAATAGTTCGTAAATATAAGTGGGACCTGTAAGTTAAGGTTGCCAATAGTTATTTCGATTTAACACAAAATTACGGTCAGAGGGCTGGGACCATCAAATTGGTATCAGAGCGGGATTAAGAACAGTGAGAATGGAGGTTGGTAGACAAGGACGAGGAAGGGGGAGAGCTAATCGCAGATTAGCAGAAGAAGGACTGAGAGAGGAGATTCATGTTTTGAATGAGCGATTAGCAGCAGTGGAGGCTGGAAGGAGAAGGGACCCTGATGGAGGGGATTTCAGTGATGAGGAGATCACAAAAACAACAGATGGTTCTGAAGGAGAAGGACCTGAACTTAGATTGTTGAGGTCGGTTTTATTATGAAGTAGCAAGCCCAAACATGAGCTTTCTACTGATGATGGGAATCTATCAACAGAAGTGCTACTGGATTGGTTGAGTGAGTTGAACAAGTACTTCGACTTTGGAGAAATCAGCGAAGACAAGCGGGTAAAATTCGCTGCCACCAAACTGAAAGGACATGCTTCCTTGTGGTGGGACAATCTACAGGCGGAGAGGAAGAGGCTGAATAAACAACCTATTAAAAAGTGGGCTAGGATGGAGACCAAACTGAAGGGAAACTTTTTACCGAAAGATTACCAGATTATGATGTATAGACAGGTACAGAATTTGAGGCAAAAAGGGTCGACTGTCAAGGAATACACGGAGGAATTTTACACGTTGAATTTGAGGGCCGGGTACATAGAAGACACCCCTGAAAAAACAGCCAGATTTGTAAATGGCTTGAGGGAGGAGATATTGGACAAAATCAGTATTCTCTCACCCAGAAATATTGATGAGGCATATCATTGTGCCTTGAAAGCAGAAGAGAAAATAATCAGGAAACATAATGCTAGAAGAGGAGGAGGATCTGGCAGAGGAAAAGGGAAGGCTTTTGGCAGGGGCAGAGGCACAAATTCCAACGAAGAAGGCAGCAGTTCCAAACCTTCAGGGACAGTAGAAAAATACAATAACACCAGAGGAGGATGACCATACCAGCGGGGAAGAGGAAATGGTCAGGGCAGAGGATCTGTCCAGTGTTACAGGTGCCATAAGTGGGGGCACAAGTCTTATGAGTGTCCTGAAGGGGATCCAGCAGGTGGCAGAGGAACTTATGTTGCCCAACTAGAGGAAGCGGAGGCACCACCCCAGGAAGTAGAAAATGCGCCTGAGACAGGGGAAGCTTTAGTGCTGAATAAAGTGTTACTGAAACCAACCAAAGAAGTTGTAGAACTGGATCAGCGAAAAGCTTTATTCCGGACGGTTTTCAAGTCATAGGGAAAGCGCTGCAAACTGATAATTGACAGCGGGAGTACCGACAATTTGGTGGCCACAGAAATGGTGGAGAAGTTGGGGTTGAAACGGCTGAAGCATCCCACTCCCTATAAAGTGTCGTGGTTGCAAAAGGGACATCAGTTGCTAGTTGATGAGCAGCGTGAAGTGGAATTTCACATTACCAGGTACAACGACAAAGTTATGTGTGATATTATGCCGATGGATTTCTATCATATAATGTTGGGGAGGCCTTGGCAGTATGACAGGAAATTAATTCATGATGGAAAGACAAACTGTTATAAGTTTGTCAAGGATCGGATTAAGCACACGCTTGTACCCATCAAGGAAGAAAATACAGCTGAAGCTAGCGAGGTTAAAGCGTCACTGATGGGTGGAAAGGAATTTTTAAAACAGATCAATGATAATAGTGTAAATTTTGCTGTGGTGAGGAGGCCAAAGACAGTGGTACTGCACACAAAGATCACAGATTTACCAGAGTATATTAAGGATATGTTGCAGGATTTTGGTGATATCATAGTAGATGATCTTCCAGATGAGTTGCCTCCTAAGAGGAGTATCATCCATTGTACTGACTTCATACTAGGAGCTAGTCTGCCAAATAAAGCAGCCTATCGTATGAGTCCCAAGGACAATGAGGAGATTAGGAAGCAGGTGCGGGAATTTCTGGATAAAGGGTTGATTAGAGAAAGCATGAGTCCATGTGCAGTTCCAACAGTTTTGGCTCCAAATGAAGGTGGCAAGTGGAGAATGTGTATAGACTCAAGGGCTATTAATAAGATTACCATTAGGTACATGTTTCCATTGCCGAGGATGGACGATATGATGGACTGTTTGAGTGGGGCAGCATACTTCACGAAGATCGATCTGAAGAGTGGTTACCATCAGATTAGAATTTGAGAAGGATATGAGTGGAAAACAACCTTCAAGACAAATGAAGGGTTTTACGAGTGGCTGGTGATGCCATTTGGGCTGAGTAACACCCCTAGTACTTTTATGCACCTAGTGAATGAAGTGTTGAAAGAGTTCATTGGGAAGTTTGTAATTTTTTATTTGGATGACATATTGATTTTCAACAGGACAAGAGAAGAACACTTTAGGCATGTTCGAAGTGTATTGAGGAAGCTGCAGCAGAATAAGCTGCTAATAAATCTGAAGAAGTGTACATTTTTCCAGCAGGAGTTGGTATATCTGGGTTTTGTAATTGCAGAAAACGAGTTGAAGATGGATCTAGAAAAGGTTGCAGCTATAATTAGCTGGCCATCCCCAAAGATTTTATTTGAAGTCTGAAGTTTTCACGGATTAGCAAGTTTTTACAGGAAATTCATCAGGAATTTCAGTGAAGTCTGCGCACCTATGTTGGATACGATAAAGAAGGCAAATCAGCCTTTTTGCTGGACAGAGGTAGCGGAGAAAAGTTTTCAGACTTTGAAAAGGAAGATCATAGAGAGACCAATATTAAGGTTGCCTGACTTCAAAAAACTATTTCAAGTTCGTTGTGACACCAGCGGTACAGCCATTGGGGCAGTACTTAGTCAAGAAGACAGGTCGGTCACCTGTTTCAGTGAGAAGTTGAATGAGAGTAGACAAAAGTACTCAACCTATGATAAGGAATTCTACGCGATTGTCCAAGCATTGAAGCATTGGAGACATTATTTATTAGGTAATGAATTTATTTTATTTTCTGATAATTCTGCATTAAAGTATATTATGCAGCAACATAAGTTGAATCATAAGCATGCAGAATGGGTTGAGTATCTGCAGAGTTTCACGTTTGTGCTGAAACATATTAGTGCGTAGGCCAACAAGGTGGCGGATGCATTGAGTAGAAGGGCTTTACTCTTGCAGGAAAGCACTATGCAAGTTTTAGGTTTTGAGCATTTGAGGGATCTGTATCAGATAGATGTAGATTTTAGGGAGGCCTATGAGGCCTGTCAAAATCGTTTGTTGAGAAATGTTAGTCCATGGTTGGACTACAATGTGCAGGAGGGATTATTGTTCAGTGGAGGACAGTTGTGCATTCCCGACTGTTCGATGAGAGAGAACATTATTTGGGAAAAACACAGTGGAGGTCTAGCCGGAAATTTCGGCATAAACAAGACTTTATCGCAGATCGAACACTTTTATTACTGGCCAATGTTACGACGAGACGTGGAGAGGTACGTAAGCAGATGTAAAACATGCCAGTTGGCAAAAGGTTGCAGTCAGGATGCAGGACTTTATATGCCACTGCCTATTCCGAGCAGACCATGGGACTCAGTCAACTTGGACTTTGTATTAGGTCTACCTAGGACACAACGAGGTTTTGATTCAGTGATGGTGGTAGTGGATCAGTTTTCGAAGATGGCACATTTTATACCCTGCAGCAAAACCAGTGATGTTACTCATGTAGCACACTTGTTTTTCACAGAAATTGTCAGACTGCATGGTCTACCGAGGTCCATCATTTCCGACAGGGATGTGAGGTTCAACGGACATTTTTGGTGGACCCTGTGGAAGAAGTTGGGCACTCAGTTACAATTTAGCTCCACTTATCACCCACAGACTGATGGGAAAATAGAGGTGGTGAACAGGAGCCTAGGAAATCTTCTACAGAGTTTAATTGGTGAAAATTCTTGGATGTGGGACCACGTACTTGCTCAGGAGAAATTCTCTTATAACGATTCACTGAATCGTAGCACAGGTTACAGTCCCTTCCATATCTTGTATGGCATGCATCCTCGTAGAGTGCATGAACTGCGGGACCTAGGAAAACTTGAAAAACGGAGTGTTGATGGGGAAGATTTCACCCAAGCAATGAGTGACTTACATGAGCAGGTGAAACTGAAATTGCAGGACAGCAGTCAGAAGTACAAACAGCGGGTTGATTCGAAAAGGAGAGAAGTTCAGTTTAATGTTGGAGACGAAGTCCTTGCACACTTACGTAAGGAACGGTTGCCGAAAAGAGAATATAACAAGTTGAAATTTAAAAATATTGGTCCCTGCAAAATTATTCGTAAGTTTTCCGCAAATTCTTACGAACTACAGCTGCCACCGGGAATTGGCATTTCACCCATTTTTAATGTGGTAGACCTGTTTCCGTATACTGCTAGTCCTGAGGAAGACTCGACAGTAAGGCTAGAACGAGATACTCAACTTGAGGAAGAATCTTGGGTGAGACAGATGCCTACGACTCAGCCCCTTGAGATCAAGAGTATTCTCGACACGCAGGTAGCCAAGCGTACGTGCAGGAAGGAATATTTACGATATCTGGTTAAATAGAAGAACCATCCCATTGAGGACAGTTCATGGCTTGACGCGATGTAGGTACAATAGGCTGGCTATTCAGTTGAAGATCTCATGGAATGGAGCCATGACTTTTCGTCGCCCCAGAAGCCTGATGGAGGAGCATCTAGCTCCCAGTAGACAGAAAACAGGATTAATTTGTCTCACGGTTGCATTGTTTGTAGACAGGTTACTGAACCTGTGTTTAATTTTATTTTTTTCATTTATTTACTGCCTAGTAGGAAATAGTCGAATTAGGAAATAAATTAAAATTACTTGTAACCTTAATTAGAATTTTTTCGCACAATCTGAAAGGTGGTTAGGAAATAACGGTTGTGAATTCAACCGAAAGACTGTAACAGAATTATTACCTTCGATAGTATAAAAACAATAGGAAAAGAGTCTGTAGGGGTTAGATTTCCATCAAAAGGAAAGGAAGTGGCTAATAAAAACCAGAGTTTTTTACAGAAAGAAAACCATCTGTGAATTTAAATCTACAGCCAACACTTTTATGTATTGATTTTCTGTGTCTAATTGTCGATGTTGATGTGCATTTTAAACAAAATAATGGAAAGTTGAAATCATTGCAGATAGGAGTAATCCCAAGCGTATGAAACACCTAACAGTTGCGTAAAAAAAGAAAATAAATCGGCGCACATATGGAGAATTGAAAGCTACAGTGTACAAGAACGAGTTTCCAGCAAGAAGATTTAAGGAGCAGCCAGTTATCACTATTTATATTACACCAAAAAATTCCAGGTAATGAACATAATTTTTTTTTCGAATTAACTAAATAAAAAAGGAGTCTTATTGTATATACAGGAGTTTGTTCAATTATACATCTTGTAAACCCTACTGTTGTAACAACAAGTGCGAAAAATGGTTCAAAACCTGAGCGAACAGCGCTCATAGTACAGAAGACTAAGGAGTTCAAATAGAGTCAAACAGAACCAACTACAACCTTGTGACACAAATTGCCAGAGAAGGTTTTGACAAAGTAACCTAACGAGACCGAGTCTACTGAAGAGCGGGAACCAGGAAATGCGCAGTCCTATTACAAGATTAACCACAGACTTATAAACAGAACGACCCTACCCATTTTTTTCTGGGGCCATTTTTTTTGTTTAAGCAGAACGAGCACTTGATACCAGTCAGTTTTGTTTGACCTGCAAGAAGAGAAAAAGAGACAAAGGTTAGAACCTGGAATGAGCAAGAACTTTGCCGAGAAATCGAAAGACGTATTCCAATGAGAACGAGACCATAAATTCTATGACACTCACCTGTGAATAGGAGGGCAGCATCGAGAGGAAAGACCAAGTCGAATACAAGAAAACCTGCTCGCAAGTAGAAAAGCACATTAGTGACTGAGTAAGGTGCGGAGTAAACTTGAACATAGAACTTTAACTTACTTTGGAAAAGAAAGAGGCCGAGTTGAGTAAGACTACCAGTGTAGAACTGGAAGTTCAACCTGTAGCACAAACAGGGACAGTTAAGCAAACGGAACGAAAGGAGTCTGCAAACATTTCATAGTGAAGAACATCAATTCAATATTAGTTTCGACAAGACCATTTTACACAGCAAACGGAATATTGGTAGCCCAATAACGTTACCATATTGGCGAGAGCTTCATCGAACAAGACACCAAACCAGAAAGACTGCGACAGAGAGAACCCTCGAGATAGACCGAGGCGGCTAACCCTCATGGTGCTGAGTGAAAAGTGAAAGGAGGATAGTGTCAAGTGTTGGGGATTTGTCACAAGGAAGGAGGAGCTAAACCCAAGACGATTGACAAGTGTCAGCAGGTACCAGTTAGAAGGACAGGGTAATAAATTGGTATGTGATTGCAAGTCGGACCATATCTTACGAATGACTGTTATACATTGAAACCATATCTGCGCACATTCTGAAACGGAATTAATATTTTTTTGTTAACAAATAGTTTGTAAATATTAGTGGGACCTGTAAGTTAAGGTTGCCAATAGTTATTTCGATTTAACACAGATTACGGTCAGAGGGCTGGGACCATCAGGAACTTTTTCTACATCAACAATAGGGTATATTGATTGAGAATGTACTTGTGATGTCGATGATATGAAATCCATAGGTCGCCATGGTTTTAAACATGGATAAATACCTATTACATGGAATTATAGAAAATAGTTAATAGCGTTGTTATCTTCTTGTGAGGAAAATTATATTGTATTCAATGAAGTGGGAAATGGTTGTAATATGGATTTATAATGTCTAATTCAAAAGTTGATTTACCTCAAATTAGAAAACTACTATATTTTGAACTAGTGAAAGTGAAACATAATGTGTAGACAATCTAGTTTTCCATATAAAAATCAAACATGTTTATTTAGTACATAAAAGATCTTCGCCAAAGTCAAATTGTCAAGGTATAATATTGTTGTAGTGATTGCGCCGAGAGGCACATCTACAGCTCAATATGACCCCGATGTCAGGTGGGTCACGTCCTCATACAAAATGTCGGCTTAATTTTTAAATTAAAAAAATTAAAAATTAAAAATAAAAAATAAATCGCATTGTGCTAGAACATATATCAATTTCTAATATAATTATGTATTATTTATATAATTTGAATGGATAGTAAATTATATACGAGAACTTGAATGGATCTTAAATTTACCTTTAACAAAAAAAGTTACCACATTGAATTTCCAAATTAAGTAAAATTTTAAACATCTTTACTCTTTACTAAAGTCAATACCATTTCCTAAATCAAAGGAAAAGAGTTAATTCAACACAAACAATCAAAATCCAAAATCTTTTAATATTTCTTTTAATTAAATATTTGTAAAATGAATTTATACTTACTCTAGAAATATGGTAAATAAATAAATAAGTATATAAACTAGATGTATGGTAAATAAATAAAAATTCTTTTTATATTTATTCCATAAACCTTTTTATATTTAAAAAAACATTAAAAAGAGGTTTTATTTAGATGAATCCTATGGGACGAATACCATGGGACAAATTAATATTGATACCATGGGCCAAATACCATGGATAAATAAATAAATATAAAAGAGGTATAAACAAGTATGATAAATAAATAAATAAATATAAAATAGATATAAAGAGGTGTGGTAAATAAATAAATATAAAAGAGGCATAAAGAGGTAAGGTAAATAAATAACAATATATCAAATAGGATTATAAATAAAAATCTAATTATATAACAAGCCTATGGGCCAAATACCATAGTAAAGAAAAGGGGTATGGTAAATAAATAAAAATATAAATAAACTAGAGGTGTGGTAAGTAAACAAAACCTCTTTTCATATTTACTCCATAATCTGCTTTATATTTACGAATATTTATGTTCATTAGTTTACATAACTAAGAAGAAATAGAGAGAGAGTGTGATAAGGGAGAGATGGAGAGAGAGTGTGTATGTTTAGGGGTGAGATAAAGAGACAAAGTAAGATGTATGGAAAGAAGGGGGGAGAGAAGAAGTGAGAAGGAGAGAGGGAGGGATATAGTAATGTAGTTGGAGAGAGAGGGGTGGAAAGAGAGAGAGAAAGAAAGGGATGGGGGAAGAGATAGGATTAGAGAGAGAGAGAGAGAGAGAGATATGGGGGAAGAGAGAGGATTGGAGGGAAAAGAGAGAGAGAGAGGTGGGAGACAAAGGGAGAGAGAGGAAGGATGAGAGAGAGGAGGAGAGTGATGGGGGAAGAGAGAGTATTGGAGAGAGAGAGAGAGAGAGAGAGAGAGGGATCAATAAGAGAGATGGAGTTGGAGGGGGAGAGATGTAGGAAATAAGAAATATAGAGAGTGAGAAGTGGAGAGAGAGAAGGAGTGACAAGGGAGAGACAGAGAGAGAGCGTGTATGTTTGGGGCTGAGATAAAGATACAAATAAGGAGAGATGGAGATAAGGGGGGAGAAGGAGATATAAGGAGAGAGGGAGGGATATAGTAACATAGTTGGTGGGTGAAGAGAGAGAGAGATGGGAGAGAAAGGGAAAGAGAGGAAGGAAGAGAGAGGATGTGAGAGAGTGGAGAGAGGGAGGGAAAGAGAGATGGACTTGGAGGGGGAGGGGGAGAGAGGTAAGAAGAAAGAAATAGAGAGAGAAAGGTGGAGAGAGAGAGAGAGTGAGTAAGTGATAAGGCAGATGGAGAGAGAGGGAGAGAGGGGGAAGATAGAGATATATATGGAAGGTGAAGAGGGGGAAGAAGAGAGATATGGGGAGAGGATGGGATTGACAAAGAGATTGATATATATGGATTGCGAGAGTGTGTGTGTTTAGGGGGGTGAGATAGAGAGACAGAAAAGAAGAGATGGAGGGGGATATAGATATGGATGGAGTGTGGAGAGAGGGAAGAATATTTCTCACACTAGATGGATTGATATAAGTGGAGATGGTGATTTATAATCCTATTTGATTATTTGCACTATATGCATCGATTTTAGTGTAGATATTTATTTCTAATGATATTTGATTACTTGCACTAGATGCATTGATTTCAGTGTAGGTGGTGATTTCTAATACAATTTTATTGCTTGCACTGAATTTGTTGATTTCAATTTAGATGTTGATTTATAATTATATTTGATTACTTGCACTAGATGAATTGGTTTCAATGTAGATGATTTCTAATCCTATTTTATTGTTTGCACTAAATGCATTGATTTCAGTGTAGATGGTGATTTCTAATCCTATTTGATTTATTTGAGTAAATGCATTGATTTCAGTGTAGATGTTGGTTTCTAGAGAGAGGGAGAGAGAGAGAGAGTGATAAGGAAGATGGAGAGAGAGGGAGAGAGGACAAAAGGAAAGAAGGGGGGAGAGAAGAAGTGAGAAGGAGAGGAGGGGATTGACAAAGAGATTGATATATATGGATTGCGAGAGTGTGTGTGTTTAGGGTGGTGAGATAGAGAGACAGAAAAGAAGAGATGGAGGGGGATAGAGATATGGATGGAGGGTGGAGAGAGGGAAGAATATTTCTCACATTAGATGGATTGATATAAGTGGAGATGGTGATTTATAATCCTATTTGATTATTTGCACTATATGCATCGATTTTAGTGTAGTTATTTATTTCTAATGATATTTGATTACTTGCACTAGATGCATTGATTTTAGTGTAGGTGGTGATTTCTAATACAATTTGATTGCTTGCACTGAATTTGTTGATTTCAATTTAGATGTTGATTTATAATTATATTTGATTACTTGCACTAGATGAATTGGTTTCAATGTAGATGATTTCTAATCCTATTTGATTGTTTGCACTAAATGCATTGATTTCAGTGTAGATGGCGATTTCTAATCCTATTTGATTTACTTGATTAAATGCATTGATTTCAGTGTAGATGTTGGTTTCTAGAGAGAGAGAGAGAGAGAGTGATAAGGAAGATGGAGAGAGAGGGAGAGAGGACAAAAGGAGGAAAGAGAGATATTAATGGGGGAGAGGGAGAGAAGGGGAAGATAGAGATATAGATGGGAGGTGAAGAGAGGGAAGAAGAGAGAGATGGGGAGAGGGGGTGATTGAAAAAGAGATTTATATATCTGGAGTATGAGAGCGCGTGTGTCTAGGGGGGTGAGATAGAGAGACAAAAAAGAATATATGGAGGGGGATATAGATATGGATGGAGGGTGGAGAGAGGGAGGAATATTTCTCGCACTAGATGGATTGATATAAGTGGAGATGGTGATTTCTAATCCTATTTTATTATTTGCACTAGATGCATCGATTTTAGTGTAGATATTTATTTCTAATGATATTTGATTACTTGCACTAGATGCATTGATTTCAGTGTAGGTGGTGATTTCTAATACAATTTGATTGCTTGCACCGAATGTGTTGATTTCAATGTAGATGTCAATTTATAATTATATTTGATTACTTGCACTGGATGACTTAATTTCAATGTAGATGATTTCTAATCCTATTTGATTGTTTGCACTAAATTCATTGATTTCAGTGTAGATGGCGATTTCGAATCCTATTTGATTTCTTTGAGTAAATGCATTTATTTCAGTGTAGATGTTGGTTCCTAGAGAGAGAGAGAGAGAGTGAGTGATAAGGAAGATGGAGAGAGAGAGAGAGAGGACAAAAAGAGGAAAGAGAGATATTAGCGGGGGAGAGGGAGAGAAGGGGAAGAGAGGGAAGAAGAGAGAGATGGGGAGAGAGGGTGATCGACAAAGAGAATGATATATATGGAGTGCGAGAGCGTGTGTGTTTAGGGGGGTGAGATAGAGACAAAAAAGAAGAGATGGATGGGGATATAGATATGGATGGAGGGTGGAGAGAGGGAAGAATATTTCTTGCACTAGATGGATTGATTTAAGTGGAGATGGTGATTTATAATCCTATTTGATTATTTTCACTAGATGCATCGATTTTAGTGTAGATATTTATTTCTAATGATATATGATTACTTGCACTAGATGGATTGATTTCAATGTAGGTGATGATTCCTAATACTATTTGATTGCTTGCACTGGATGTGTTGATTTCAATTTAGACGTCGCTTTATAATTATATTTTATTGCTTGCACTAGATGCATTGATTTCAATGTAGATTATTCCTAATACTATTTGATTTTTTGCGCTAAATGCATTGATTTCAGTGTAGATGGAGATTTATAATCCTATTTGATTACTTTGAGTAAATGCATTGATTTTAGTGTAGATGTTGGTTTCTAATCTTATTTTATTGGTTGCATTAGCTGCATTGATTTCAATGTAGAAGTTATTTTCTAATCTTATTTGATTGCTTGCATTAAATGCATTGATTTCAATGTATATGTTGATTTATGATTTGATGTGATTGGATATATGACGGTACATTAATATTAAAGCGATTGGATTAACAATATGCATTGATTTTAGTGTAAGCACAAAACGTTACTAAAAATTTAGATTGATTTTTGTGTTATAGTAATTTAAGCTATTAATATTGGAGAGCAAGAGAGACAAGGTATCATGTTTACTACAACAGATCGAGCTAAAGATTTAAATGGTTTACGATTTAAATTTTCTTTTTCATATAATCGATATGAAAAGATAACAAAACTAACAAGGGAGGAAATAAGAATAGTAGAAGAAAATAGTTTGAGATTTATTGTAACATGAGTACGTTCTTATTATTCACATTTTCTATCTTTCAACACTATTATTGTCACTTTGCATTTAAAAAAAATATTTCATCATTTTTCATCATTATAGTTATTAACAATAATTATCATCTCAACAAACTGAGGTAACTAATAAAATTTAAAATTAAAATGACCAAGTTAATCTCAGAAATATTTAACATATTTAAAATGATTATATTAATATTTGATATATTTACATATTACTGATAAAATTAATCATATCTTTGATAGATTTTCCTTGGTAGCACACGACTAAAACTAGCCTAGATCCATCTTACATCTCAAAAATATACAAAAAATTTAATAATCTGAAAAATGTGACATTGATGCCTCCGACTGGAACCAGCCTAGATCCATCTAACTCTGGATCTATCATGCGCCGAGAGGGATCAAATCTCTCGAGGTGCAAACCTTTCCTCAAGTTTTGCACTCAAAAAATAGGTTTTGCACCTCGAGAGATTTGATCCCTCTCGGCGCATGATAGATCCAGAGTTAGATGGATCTAGGCTGGTCAATAAATCACTAATATGTTATTAAAAGTATGACTTAAGAAATATTTCTAAGGCTAAGAGGCATGCTTAAAAAGTATGCTAGCATAATGGGAATAGACATTAAGGGATAATAGAAACATAATGTACCCCTACCCTTATTGGTGTTTGTGTGTGAATTCATTATTCATAAAAGAAAATGTTAAATAATATAAACATTTATCATGTGGGACTTTTCAAATAAAATTCCATTTGGGGCTTTTGAAATAAAATGCGTTTAGAGGTGTAGAAGTCTCTTAAGGCTTTTTTTAAGTAATACAAGCATAATGTACCCCTACCCTTATTGGGGTGAATTCATTATTCATAAGGAAAAATGTTAAGTACGCCAATCATTTATCATTGGGAATTTTCAAATAAAATGTCTTAGTGTAGAAACTTCTTGAGGCTCTTTTAAAAGAATATTATATGGATTGAAAAATTATTAAATTACAACAAAAGATGTAGTCTTTCTGATTAACACATAGGTTTTGAGGATTAAGTTTCAAAGTGAGATTATATTTTTCTAGTGGAATAAATATTTATAATTATTATTTTTTAAGTAAATTATCATTTATGAAATATTATTCAATACTATTCGTCTGTCTTTCAAGCTCTTTCCCATATCTGGCCCTCATATCTATCCTCTCTTTTAGACTTCGGGCGCTTAAGGCAAGGACCAAGACCTGGGAACGTCATAAGAAGGCCCAGATGGTTGTGGAATTACGCTCTATTGACCGTGATATTGGGGAAATTTTTGCTTCTATGAGGGTTGGCTCTCCCAAGGAACAAGTTATGGAGGATCTTGCGCAGCTTGAATTAAGGAAAAAGGTCGTCCTGCGTGCTCAGGAAATCACTTGGAAACTAAAGAGTCGTGTGACCTGGCTAAGAGAGGGTGACCATAACACCATATTATTTCATCAATATGAAAACAGTCGAAAAAATCACAATGCCATATGGAAAATTGAGGAAGATGATGGATCTGTCTTACATGATTCGCAGGATATTCGAAGTGCGACCTTCTGGTTCTTTTCCCAACAGTACAGGAGCAGTGTGGGGATAAGTCTACTTGATCAATTCTTGGCTTTATATAAATACCATCGTATCTCTGATGAGGCTGCTAATGCGGCTCTGGACTCGCTGGTGAATAAAGGCGAGATTTTGGATGTTCCAAAATATTTTGCACGAGACAAAAGTCCCGACCAAAAAGGCTGGCCAGCGGATATGTTTGTTCACTTCTTTGATCTTATGGCTGATGACCTTCTGAAGGTTGTGGAGGAATATCGCATCTATGGTTTTATTCTGGGGGATATAAGCTTGACCTTCATTGTTCTTATCCTAAAATCCTCCTGCCCGATGTCTTTCGGGGAATCCAGGCCCATCTCTTTGTGTAATGTGGTCTACAAAATTATTTCTAAGGTGATTTCTCGGCACATCATTGGTCCTCTATCTTCTCATAGCTCACATGAACAATATGGATTTCTTCCTCACCAGCTCATACACGATGCCATTCTTCTGGCGCATGAGTGTTTTCATTCCATTCACTCCCGAAAGATGGATGTTCGAATTATGAAAATCGATCTCCATAAGGCTTATGACAGCGTTGAATGGGTATATATATGCCTCGTATTACATAAGATTGGACTTGCTCCTCAGAATGCCAACTTGATTTTAGCATGCATCTCATAGGTATGGTTTTCGGTCATCACAAACGGATTACCTTCGGATTTATTTAGGGCGGAGTGGGGTCTTTGATAGGGATGCTCCCTATCTCTCCTTATTTGCATCCTTATTATGGATGGCCTGAGCCTTCACATCAAATATTTGCAGAAAAGGGGGACCTTCTTCGGCATTTATGTCTCCACGGGCATCACTGTCACTCATTCATTTTTCGTAGATGACATCTTGTTTTTTGGCTCAATTTCTCACGCCCACTGGTTTGCCTTACACTATGTACTGCTCAAATATGTGGTGGCATCTGGCCTTGTGATCAATGATCATAAATCTATGATTATTTCAGAATTCATGGACTTTGGGGATCTCAAGATCATTGTTGGACTTTTTAACATGTCTCTAAGTCCTCTCTCTGAGGGCTTATTATATCTTGGCTTCCACCTCAAACTGTATAATTACATAAACAAATATTTTATTTGGTTGCTCGAAAAATTTAACAAAAGATTAGATTTTTGGTCACTGGTTATCTTTGGGTGGGCGGTTAATTCTCATTCAGCCTGTTTTACAGCATACTGTAGTTTATTGGACACATATATTTCACATTCCTTCTTTCATCATCTCTCGTATCAAGAGAATCATTTATGGTTTCCTATGGTCTGGTGCAAGGGGACCTTCAAAATTCCATCTCTGTGTATTGGACTTAATTTCTCTTCCAAAGTGTCTTGGGGGATGGGGCTTGCTGGAGGTCCAGATCTTCCCACAGAATCTCCTCGTCAAATATTTCTAGTGAGCTCTCAAGGAAAATGGTCTATGACCCTATATGTTTTGAGACAAATACAACATCCATAATGATCTGTTGTTGTTTTTTAGAAATAGCCTTCCATCCTCTAACAAAGGTTCACACATTTGGCTTAGTTTCAGGTGCATTGCTAACATTCTACATTGAAAGCTTCAGTGGGAGTTTGGAAATGGTGAAAAGATTGTACTGGGTATGGAATGCATTAAGGGGCTTGCACCAAACTTCATTTGGCCCCATGTAGTCATACATTTTTTAGCTCAAAAAGGGATATTTCATCTCTTCCAACTGATATCGCACTAGAAACAAGCGTGCCCTATTTGGAAGGATTCCAAATAGCTTGGTCTGCAAGGGCATACACATGAGATATGGAGGGAGGTTACAAATGGCTTGAAACAAGCTGGCTTGTGCATTAACTAGTCTGGGGACCACATCAGCTGGACAGGTAGGATGAAAGGGGACACTATACAATTAGAAGATTTATATAATAGTATCATTTCCTCTACCTCTGAGGATGAGGATCAGCCTCTACACTCAATTTTATGGAAGCACAACCTTCCCCTGAAGATCCTCTTGTTCTTGTGGCTCACTTGGAAAAACATTATACTCACCTGTGACAATTTGAAAAAAAAGGTTTTCAGGGGCAGAGAATTTTCCCTTTTTGTAGGAAATCAACTGAATCTGTCTCACACATTTTCCTTCAATGTTTTGTTATACTAGATATCTGGTCTCTTTTTTTTCAATTTTTTTGCAGGATCTTAACTGGTGGCAACTTAGGATTCTTCAGTGCATCCACAGTTGGGCACATAATGACCAGAAGTACTGCTCCCTCTCTTCTTTTTTAGGGAGGTCTGGCTAGTGATGAATAAGATTATCTTTGAGGGAATTCAATGTTGAAATTTTGGGAAATTCCAAAACAACAGAAATGTAGAGAGTTAACTCCTCTCCTCTAAACACAGAGAAATTAAAATCAAGTTTTGCTTGCAGATAGAGATGGCATGAATATGATTTCTTTAATTTCATTAAACAGAACTAAAAAATATTACAAAATGTCTTCCTCAGTACATAGGGATTCACAAAATCTGAGTAAGACTGCTACAGACGCAGTGCTCCACAAAAACTACTCTCTGCCTTTCAAAACAATACTCTGTCTGTCACATAAAATCAACACTGCTGTGTTTTCTTCTTTTCTTATGCACTGTTGTGCAAAACAAAACAAAATAACATTACAATACTTTGCCTCTCGGGATTTTTCACTTTTATGGCGCGGCAGGAGTAAAACTTTAAACAAAAAAGTAAAACAAAATAATAAAGGAAAAACCTTTCCGGCACTTGAAAATATCAAAGGCGCGGCGTATGAGTGGGGACCACATCGCAGTCGGCCATCACGATCGGCGGATCAAACAAAAGGTGTACAAAGTAACATTTGCGATCTGCGATGGGATCGCATCGCAAATTGGTGACCAAACATATGCAGCGGAATGGTTTAAACAAGCGATTGCGATTTCACGATGGTGCGATGGCGCGACGATCGCGCGATCGCATCGCACTATCGGATTCTGCGATAAAACATATGGATGTTGCGATCTACGATCGTGCGATGGTGCGACGATCGCATCGCAAATAATCAACGGAACTCTGGCATGGGCGGAGGGCGATCTATGTAATATGCGATGTGTGATGTTGCGATGGTGCAATGATCGCACATCGCAAACATCCACATCAACAAGACACTAATACTTCAAAAACTTGCGATCTACGATTTGCGCTCAAGCGCTTAAGTGGTGGGGACCACTTGTCCTGCCTTTTCAGAAAACTTTAAGTCTTTTCGCTGTTTAATTCAATTTTCTCCATACTAGGTTGTTGAGGGCTTTAAAACCCGAAATGACCGTTTTAATTAAATCTGCTCTTCCGTAGTTCAGCACTATGAATGTATTCATTCCTCCTGCAAAAATGACTTCTCCCATAACACAAAATTAATTTCTCCTCTGTCATTTGTGGCTGCGGCCCATCAAAGATTAAATTCATCCTTACGGATTCCCATTCTTCTTAAATACAGAGTGTTGTGCACTTAAAGCTTCTGCTGCCTTTGTACTTTCTTCTTCCTGCCCAAGGCTGGCAGGTGACTTTAATATTTCAACACTCCCCCTTAAAGTTAGCTACTGGGTTATCAATCATACCCAAAAATTTTCTTAAAAATTCAAAGGTCTTCTACCCCAATGGCTTTGTCAAAATATCTGTATATTGCTCCTCTATTTTACAATGCTGTAAAACAATTTATCCATTGTTCACCAATTATCTGATATAATGTAACTTTGTATCTATGTGCTTCGTTATCTTATGAAACACTGAATTCTTTGACAATGCAATAGATGAGCTATTGTCACAATAAATCATTGTCCCTTCTACCTGTTCTTGGCATAAGCTTCTCAACATTCTTCTCATCCAAATTGCTTGACACGTTGTTGCTGTAGCTGCCACATATTCTGCCTCTGCTGTAGATAATGCTACAATCGGTTGTTTCTTAGAAGCCCATGAAATGACTCCTGAACCCATATGAAAAACATAACCGGAAGTGCTCTTCCGATCATCTACACTTCCAACCCAATCACTGTCAGTGTATCCAACTAATTCTGAATTTTCTGAAGCTGTATATAAAATACCAAATATTTTAGTTCCTTTAACATACCTCAGAATTCTCTTTTCTGCTTGCCAATGTGCTTCTTTTGGCTTCTCCATAAATCTGGAAATTAGACTAACAGCATGCATAATATCCGGCCTGGTTGCAGTCAAATACATGAGGCTACCAAATATGTTTTTATACAAACTTGGATCAAAATCCTTGCTGCTGTCATCTTTACTCAACTTCAATCCCATTACTGTGGGAGTAATTGCAGCTTTTCACTTCTGCATATTAAATATTTCTAAAACTTGATTCACGTACTTTTCTTGAGAAATAAAAATCCTTTTTTACTTTGCTCTACTTCTATTCCTAAGAAGTATCTCAACAAGCCCATGTCAGTGATTTCAAATTCATCTTTCATGACTGTTTTAAAATTTTCAACAAGGTAATCATCATTATCTGTAAAAATTAAATCATCAACATATAAAACAACAATGAGCATTTTACCATCCTTTTCTTTGATGTAGAGGGTGGGTTCTCCCTCACACTTTTCAAATCCATTTTAGGAGTCTATCCTACTGTACCATGCTCTTGGAGCTTGCTTCAACCCATAAAGAGCTTTCTTCAATCTGCAGACTTTGTGCTCTTGGCCTTTCTTCTCATATCCAAGAGGTTGTTCCACATATACCTCTTCCATTAAAACTCCATTTAAAAATGCAGATTTTACATCCATCTGATATACTTTCCATTTGTTTTGTGCTGCTATGGACAACATTGCTCTTACTGTCTCCATTCTTGCAACTGGTGCAAAAGTTTCTTCATAATCTATCCCTTGCTTCTGCTTATATCCTTTGACAACAAGTCTGGCCTTGTGTCTCTCTATTTTTCCTTCAGCATTGCTCTTGGTCTTATAGACCCATTTAACTCCAATGACTTCTTTACCTTCTGGGAGATCAACCAGCTGTTCTTCTCTATGGCATTAATTTCATCATCCATAGCTTCTATCCATTTTCTATCTTTAATAGCATCTTCAAAATGAATAGGATCATCAACTTGACAATACAAAGAAAATAAGGAATTCATACCTTCATTTTCTGCTCCTTGCTCATAGATTTCTCTAATACTTCTGAACTATGTTCCCCTTTCACTTGGTGTAGACGTGCTTGATGAAGCACTTAATTATGCTCCATGTGGTGTGCTTGGAGATGCACTTCCACTTCTTCCCAAGGGTGTTCTTGCTGTTGCTTGAGGTGTCCCTTGCTGTCCTTGTGTTGGTGGAGGTTGTGCAACGGATGGGTTGTTAATTTCAACCACATCTTCCTCATCTTCATCATGAGATAAACAACTTTTAACATTGACTGTTTTCTTAATGCTTCCATCCCATGCTTCCTCTTCAATAAATTGCACATCTCTACTTATCAGAAACTTCTTTTTGGATGGGTTATATAGTCTGTATCCTTTGGAATCTTCACCATATCCAAGAAAAATGCACTTCTCCCCCTTACTATCCAACTTCTTTCTCAACTTATCAGGAATGTGTGCATATGCAACACATCCAAAAACTCTCATGTGGGTGACTCCTTCTTTTCTGCCACTCCACGCTTCTTCTGGAACTTTGTTCATCACAGCTTTTGTGGGGCATCTATTTAAAATGTACACAGCACAGTTTGTTGCTTCTGCCCAATACTCATTCGGTAAGTGTTTTGCCTTTAGCATACTTCTCATCATTTCCATTATGGTTCGATTCTTTATTTCAACAACTCCATTTTGTTGCGGTGTGTACCTTGTGGTAAACTACTTGTGCATGCCATTCTCTCTGCAAAAATGTAGAAATTCCTTTGATATATATTCTCCTCCTCTATCGGTTCTGAGAACTTTAATGTACTGCCCACTCTGTTTCTCTACAAGAGCGTTAAAGTGGAAAATTTTCTGAAATATTTCACTCTTATATTTTAGGAAATAAACCCACACTTTTCTTGTGAAATCATCTATGAAGGTCAGCATGTAGTTGCTTCCTGAAACTGATGTTATTTGCATCGGCCCACATAAATCTGAGTGGATGATTTCTAAGGGTGCTTTCGCCCTTATGCTTTTCCCTGATGGAAAATTTTCTCTGTGTTGCTTTCCCAAGATGCAGACTTCACATAGGCTGTCAGGCTTCTCAATCAATGGTAAACCTCTTACCATTCCTTTCTGTGCAACAAATTTAATCCTCCGAAATTGAGATGTCCAAATCTCAGGTGCCATAACCAATTTTCATCATTTTATTCCTTCTGAAAGGCTTCTTATGTTACAGCTGCTATTCTCTTTCCTTTTCCCTTCAAGTCAGTGTTGAGCTTGAGAGGAAACATTCTATTGCTGGTCATTTGTATTTCAGCAATGATTTTATTGCTTGGAGGTATATATTTTATTGTGCACACATCATCTTTGAATATTACATTGTAACCTTTATTTATGAGCTGCCCAACACTCAAAAGATTACATTTCAGACCTGGAACATAATACACATCAGGGACAAATTTTTGCTCACCATTTCTTGCTCAAATACTAACTCTGCCTTTTCCTTTGACAGAAATCTTAGTATCAGTCCCTGTGGTCACTTCTGATTTAATCTCTTCATCTAGATTGGCAAACATTTCTCTGTTTCCAGTCATATGATTACTACATCCTGAATCTAAGAACCAAACATCATCTTCTCTATCTTGTGCTACATTACAAGCTAACAACACATTACTTGGGTTCTTTTCTTCTTTTGCTACATTAGCATTTTGCTTATTTTTCATGTCATTTTACCTCTTTCTACATTCATTGGCATAGTGCCCATATTTATTGCAATAATGACATTGGACATTGGATTTGTCATAACTTTGTCCATGAGCATGTTGGTGTTGATGTCCACCTTGCTGGCTGTTGCATTGGTCGTGGCTATAACTTTGACTATTGCTCCTTCCACCTCTGTTCTAGATTCTGCCTCTTCCTCTTCCTTTTCCTTGACCTCTTCCTCTTCCTGAAGGCATCTGGGTCTTGAAGGCATGCTCAAGAGATGAGTGTTCATCTCTTCTCAATCTCTGTTCATGAGTTATTAGTGAGGCATGAAGTTCATCTACCGTGAAATTTGAGAGATCTTTGGTCTCTTCTATGGTGGAAACAATAACATAAAACTTTGAGGGTAAGCATCTCAAAAGTTTCTCCACAATCCTTCTTTCTTCAAAAGTTTCTCCATGAGATCTTATCTGATTTACAATCCCAATCACATGTGTAAAATAATGTGTCAACATTGTCTAACTCTTTCATGCAAAATGCTTCAAAATATCTTCTCAACAACTGAAGTTTTCCTGTCTTAACCTTCTCCATGCCTTGATAGGCTATTTTCAAAGTTTCCCATGCCTCCTTGGATCTCTTAGCTACTGCTATCCTTGGAAACACACTCTCATTTACTGCTTGATACAAATAGAAGAGGGCTTTAGAGTCCTTCTTGCTATTATTCTTCAATAGTTCCTTCTCTGCTTGAGTTAAGGCATTAAAAGCCTGCTCATCAGCTGGTTCAACAAAACCATCTTCTACAAACTCCCATAAATCTTGTGAGACAAACAGGGCTCTCACGGTAATGGCCCAATAATCATAATTCTTTCCATTAAATTGTGGAAGCTGAACATTTCCAATGCTCATACCAGTGCTTGGTACAACCATTGCTTTTAAACTGAACTTCTTAACTTAAACAAAATGTATTTCCTTTTCTGAAAGAACAAAATCTTTTAAATAACAAACAACAGCGCTGTTATCTTTGAGAAATACCTGAACTTTGACTTCTGTTGAGTTTTCACACTGCCAGAGAAAACGCTTCAACAAGTCTTCTTCTTCTTCAGCTTCTTTGAAAAGCTTCAAAGAGCCTAGACTAGCTCTGATGCCATGTTGAAATTTTGGGAAATTCCAATGTAGAGAGTTAACTCCTCTCCTCTAAAAACAGAGAAATTAAAATCAAGTTTTTCTTGCAGACAGAGATGGCATGAATATGCTTTCTTTAATTTCATTAAACAGAACTAAAAGCTATTACAAAATTTCTTCCTTAGTATAGAGGGATTCACAAAATATGAGTAAGACTGCTACAGATGTAGTGCTCCACAAAAACTACTCTTTGCCTTTCAAAACAATACTCTGTCTGTCACATAAAATCAACACTGCTATGTTTTCTTCTTTTCTTACGCACTACTGTGCAGAACAAAACAAAATAACATTACAATACTTTGCCTCTCGGGCTTTTTCACTTATGTGGCGCGGCGGGAGTAAAACATTAAACAAATAAGTAAAACAAAATAATAAAGGAAAAACCTTTCCGGCACTTGAAAATATCAAAGGCGCGACATACGAGTGGGGACCACATCGCAGTCGGCCATCGAGATCGGAGGATCAAAAAAAAGGAGCGCAAAGTAACATTTGCGATCTGCGATGGGATCGCATCGCAAATTGGCGATCAAAAATATGCGGCGGAATGGTTTAAACAAGCGATTGCGATTTCGCGATGGTGCGATGGCGCGACGATCGCATCGCAAACAATCAACAGAACTCTGGCATGGGCGGAGGGCGATCTATGTAATATGTGATGTGCAATGTTACGATGGCGCGACGATCACACAGCGCAAACATCCACATCAACAAGACACTAATACTTCAAAAAATTGCGATCTGCGATTTGCGCTCAAGCGCTTAAGTGGTGGGGACCATTTGTCCTACCTTTTCAGAAAACTTTAAGTCTTTCTGATGTTTAATTCAATTTTCTCCATACTTGGTTGTTGAGGGATTTAAAACCTGAAATGACTATTTTAATTAAATCTGCTCTTCCGTAGTTCAGCACTACGAATGTCTTCATTCCTCCTGCAAATATGACTTCTCCCATAACAAAAAATTAATTTCTCCTCTGTCATTTGTGGTTGCAGCCCATCAAAGATTAAATTCATCCTTACATATTCCCATTCTTCTTAAATACAGAGTGTTTTGCATTCAAAGCTTATGCTGCCTTTGTACTTTCTTCTTCCTGCCCAAGGCTGGCAGGTGACTTTATTATTTCAACATTCAAGTGGATTTGCACAATATTTGTATATCAATCCTAACCCAGCTCAATTCTCATGATGCTCCTTCTATCATGCCCTCAGATCTATCACATCACCTTCAGCCTCACCTAGTGCACTTTCTCGCAGGATATTCTGACAGGCTGCTCAACAAGGTGTATGTGGGTGTGTCTCTTGGATTAAATTGGAAAATGGAGAACACTACTCCATCATTTGGAATGGTGGAAAAAGATGTGACACAAAGGAAAAAATCCTAGCTCTATGGAGTTTACCGTGGGTCATTTATAATTTGTCACCTGCTTCCATTAATATTTATGGAGATGTCGAATCTATTCCAGTGCCTACACTCTCCCCCCCCGCACCCCCATTCAGCATATCTTCTGGGATGTTAATACTCGAGCGGATGGACTCTCCAAGCGAGGTCTGATGGAACCATTCGGACTCATGCAGGTCCAACATTATCGAGGCAACGAGCAAATGGACTCTTTCTCCCTTCAGATTCCCTAACTCTGTTTTTTGCATTGCGGAGCGTTTTTTTTGTTTTATAGAGGGTGGTAAGCTTTCATATGTCTACTCCTTGGTATGTTTCTCTTTTTTTCTTTCACCTGCCTTCGATGGTCTCCTTTTGGATATTCATGCAATATGCTTCTTCCCCACATGTGGTGGACTGGCATTGCGATGTGGTGTTTTTTCATTGACACGATGTATTTCTTATTCCTCGGACATATGTTATATTTGATGCAAATCTCTGCTGTAATGTTCCTTTGTTTTATGTACTATTTTGTCTATTAATATATACATAATCAACGTTTTTTCCTATCTAAAAAATTTATTTCCCATAAAAGATCAATTAAATGAAAAGCTACACATAATCACTGTGAATTCAACATATTTGCTTTGGTTTTTTTTTCCAAATTGCGAAAATAATCTCTCTCTCTAATTAATTCATGACCTACTGGTTATTCCATTGTAGTCGCACATATACCTCTCGAGTGACACCAGAGACACAACTATTAAAGCAACATCAGCATAAGAGAAACACCAGGAGATGTTCGCCTTCAAAACTAGAGCTATATTAAGAGAATATTCTTAGGACACTATTCAGAAGAAGAAGAGGAATATTTATTTTGTATTTTTTTTGCATTATTATTTATTATTATAAATTCATTTTAATTTAAATCATTTTAAGTGGAGAGGGATCAAATTTATTTAAATGTAAAATTTGAAAAATTCTTTATAGATATAAAGATTTGAACATTTAGATATTTGATAAATCTAAAAAAATATTTATAGATATACAAATTTGATATTTTACATACTTAATAGCTCTAAAATATAGATCTGTACTAACCCATTATAATATTTACACCATAGGAGTCTCCTTATTGGAATTCACAAGTTTAATCATTTTTTTAATCATAAATTCCAATCAAAGGATTCAAAATACAATATCCTCAAATATTTTCGTCATCATCAATAAATCAATGGATGGAAATGATGGACATAACTTCCTTTCATATCTAAATCAAGTGGTTAAACAATTCTTAAATTAATTTTTTACCCAATTATAATTAAGATGATATATATAAAGTAACTTACAATTAAAATGATAGTGTGCGATGGAGGTCCACTTTTGTTAAATTGAAACAATTGTAGTTCAAATTCCACAAAACAATTCAATAGAGAAAGAAACAATCACTTATTTAAAAATAAATCCAACAAATTGTGACATGCTCCAAGTTTCATTTGATAAACAAGGTGTGTTGTGTAGGTTTATGGTTCTTTGAGAAGTTTCAATTTGATATACATGTTCGTCCATGTTTATGGTTCATTTGTTATTTCCAAAATTGTAGTGAGATTTATTTCCAAGGTTTAATAGATTGAATGAGATTTAATAGATTGATTGTGATAAGGAAGTAAGAAGAGCCTCCATTTGATACAAAGGTTCAAGTGACACAGATTTGGGCTAAAGGCCTTTATTAAATTGTTCTAGTCTCAATAGAAAGTGAGAATTATGTATAAAATATCAGTCTTAAAACTATTTTTTTATTGAAATGTAACTCTAAGCATGTTAAATCTCATGATGTTAAATGTTGAAATTAAATTGATTTACTATATGGTATAGCCAATGCGAGATTTTGGGCATGCTTTTGTGGACGATAATGTAGTTGAACTCGTTCATGATCAATTTGAGCCATATCACATCAATCCATTTATTTTCTAGCGTTTTCTGCATTATAGAGATTAATTTCATTTTTAAAACATTTCTCATTTGAAATGTCTTACACAATGATGATAAAGTAACCTTTGAAATTATTTTGGCATAGGCTCATGTATTACAGAAAAATATTAAAGAAAATTAATAAACATGATGCCCTTAAAATTTTGCGGGCTGCTACACGTCCACACTTGTTTCATTGCAGACTCATATTTATTCTCTGCATTGTATTTTTGAATGACATATTTCATTTTCATAGCAAGTTTTCATATTTAGTCATTTTTTCTTTTGGATCTTTACATGTGTTTTTCATAGATGGGTGAACAAACATTCACCAGATTTTCCTCTCAAAACGTACCTAGTGGATCTCATCTTCATTTGTTTTTTGAGACAATCATCTATTTATTGAATTGGTTGCAATCTATTGAGGGATTGATGAATCTTGTGGAGGGTAGATCCAAGAAATTGAATGCCTCTGCATCTACCCACATAGTGTATTAAAAGGATGAGTATAACTATGTAATGAAAGGATCAATGTAATTCTGAATTGAAACTAAAGTTATTATATAAATAAAAACTAACACAACCATATTAATAAGTGTGGTTAATATAAGGCAAAGACATCAGCCATATAATATAGTCACATACACAATATAAACCATAATATTATAAATCCTAATATAATTTATAGAGTTTATAATATTAATATTTATTTCAATATTAAACTAAACTAAATACATGTTATAATATAATAAAGTATTTGAAAATTCACATTTTGATTACTTTTTCATTCAGTTAATATAAATATACTTAAACTATAATATATACCAAGTTTAGTGTAAATATATTAATAAAAATATTATATACAAAATTTGTTATTAAAATCATAAATAGATTAATAAAATAATATATTAATTAGAAGATAAACTACAGTGGATATATGGCCAATCTGCAACCTAGACACAAACTATCTAATCATACAAGTTAGCCAAACCAAAAAATAATTGTCAAGTTATAAAAGTTAGTCAAACCAAAAAGTAAATAGTGATAATATTTCAATAAGTATTTCCTCTCCAACCCCAACTTAATCTACTAAGAAACATATATAAACATCTATCCTATACAATGAAAAATTGTGTTTCATTGTTACAAATAGATGAAAATACATATATTTTAATATATTTTAGCTTTTAATATATATGGGAATGTAATGTTTTGAGTTAAATATGTTGTACTATTCATTAAGAAATTTATATAGCTCTTGAATAATATGTAAGCTAGAAATTTCTTCATAATCTAATTTTTTTTAATACATTTTAATTATATATTATAAAATTTTTAATAATTTTAAGCTATTAATGAGGAGAGGTACACTATACCATAATATAATATTTAAATTTTCACATACAAATTTAACATTTATATGTAGGCTAGATTAAAAATAGTAAGAAGTTTAAAGTAAACCAAGTGTAATATGTTGAGTTAAATATTTAACATTTAACATAAAAATTTAACATTTATATGTAAGTTTAATTAATAAATAATAAAAAGTTGAAGCAATTTAGAATTTCTCAAATTTAAATTAGAAATTATGAATTTTATTTAATAATATAATTGGTTTCAATAGTTCCAAGCGTCAGCTTAATTGGCTGAGTTTCCACTTAAAGTACTCCCAGATTTAGAGGTCACATGATCAAATTTTCTAGATGCCTATGGGGTATCCTTTCGAGTAAGATTTATTGTGATTTCTTAAGACCGTGGATATAAATAATAGTTGCAATCTATTGAATAAAATGTGTTTTTTTTTTCAATAGATAAATTTCTAATTTATGGAATAGATAGATTTATGTTATACTTTAGGTTTAATGTATTAGATAGATTTTTATGCCATAATTATATTTTATATTGCATTACATAAATTTGGATATTTATTCATTAAATATGTTGTAATCAATGCATTCGATAGATTTTAATGCATCAATAGATAAATATTATAAACATTATTGTAACACTGTAATCATTTCAATATTTATCATATTAAAAAACATGACCAACATTGCATAAACCTTAATTTTATAATATATTTATCTTTGTTTATATTTGTGTAATTTGGAAATTATATATGTTTGTTACTCTTATTTTTATTTAATTTTATTTGAAAATTGTTTCCTTGATTTCATATGTAATTTTTTATGCTAAGTGTTTTTATTATCTAATCATGGATCCATCCATTTCGAATTCTCTTCCATTTGAAATTCTTCAAATTATCTTCCTTTGGCTCCCTTTATCAGTTCCGATAAATTTTAGCACTGTTTGCAAGAAATGGAAAAATGTTTTTCAAAACTCTTCTTTCTTATCACGTTGCAATCATGTCTCCATGAATGAATTTGGATTTATGGTTCCTTTCCTCAATATTAAAGACAATTAATTTGTCATTGAATATCTTAATCACAATGCACATATCTCAATTTCAGTTGTAGTTCATAGATTCACGATATAGAGTGGAATCTATTGTTGGATCAATGGTGGTTGTATCCTTAAAGACAGAATGCTCCCATTCAAAAAACTATTTTTTAACTAATCCATTTAGAAAGGCATTTAAAAACATAGGGCGGATACGAATTAGACATTGGGGATTCTTTTCATTGTTGGAAAATGTAAGGAAAAAAAGTATGGGTGGGTTATTCTCAAACATAAATATGATAGGGTTTGGTGAAGAGCTTAGCTTCCATTTGGTGGCACTTCACTACCTAAGAATGGATTATTTTATAAACGCAAATTGTTTTGGTTATATCTAGACAAGGAGTATGAAGATTATCCTCATTATGCGTAAAAAAACTATTGGTTCGATATCATAAAAAATGAATGGGGTTTTTCATTTGTTCGAATCACTCACATACGGTGTATTTCACTATAAATATACATAAATCAACTGGTATGCATTTTTAATGATGGCCCCACTTTTGTATTGTCAATTGAAGAAAGAAACAATTTCCAATTTGGTTAACCATGTCTTTAACGAAGAATTTACGACTTTTAGGATGATTGGGGCTTCAAATGAAAGTTGTTGGAAGAAATTTCTACAGATATAAATAGAAAACGTCATGGTTATCTTCCATTTCGAACAACCCATGGCATGTTTATTATGTGCAACTGCGGTGAAGTTATTTTCATGTTATATGACATGATGCTTGGCCTATGCTTTCCAATAGATATTGATAATTCAACTAATCAACAAATGTTTATGTTTCGGTGGCTAGCGGTGTAGGATTTCAATGATCTAATTGATTCTAGAAATGTTTTTACAATTGTTCCCCATGTGGATTCTATTGATGAGATTCCACCTATACATATGGATATGGAGTCTTAGGCTACTAGTTTTGGTAGGATTATTTAAAAGTATTTTCATTGGAAAATATTTCTGCTTTATATACTTTACATATTTTGGATCTATATGCTTGTTGGGCCTCGTATATGCTCATGTTTTCATCATGAAACATCACTGTTTATACCTTAAAACCCTAGGTTTTTAGCCCGTTCTATACCCTAATTCTATCACTTGCAACCAAATACTCTCTATGGTTAATTATCATCAGTTTTATTCACTTTTCTATAATTAAATATTATTACTTTATGTTTTACTGATGACATTTTTGTTGAAGTAGATTTATCGCAAGATTCCATTGCTAAAATCCCTCATAAGCCAGTTAAATATGGGAATGCCCAATTTGGGGCTTTGGCACTTTCGACGCGCTTTCGGAGAATCCAAGAGAGGTTATTATTAAAAATGATATTATGATACCTCTCCATAAGTTGGATTCCACCCAACTCACTCATATGAGTCTCTAGAAGGAAATGACCCAATTTTTCCAAATCTGTAAAAAAATTATAAACGGCCAACTTCCACCTCGATTTTTGTGCACATGAAGATGAAGGAAGAAATTGTGGCACATGGGTGTTGATCCCAGTATAGACAATTTACTAACTCTATAATAGTTTTGGAAATTACTTTACGATTTTGGAGATAGTCAGGGGGGCTTGAAGCTAATTTGTGTAAAAGTTAGAATTTTCCAGATTTCTCAAAATCCCCCAAACAACCCTATTATGGTCAAATATGAATTCCTTTATTCCCTCTTTGTCCTTAATATGTCCTAAATATCATCAGCTATCAACCCAAGGACTAATGCAAGATGTTGAGCCCTTCTTTTGTCTTCTTTTATTTACCTTCCTTGCCCTTTTTTCTCTGTTTTGAAAAAATATGTACTCTTTTTTCCTCACTTTATCCTCAATCTGGATATCATCGACTATTATTTGAGGTAAAAAGCATTACAAGTATAATTATTTTTTCTATTCTATGGATAATTTGGGTATTTTGAGTTACATGCCTATTTTCAACTTATCATTATGGGTATAGTGTGGAATTTCCTACAAGATTCACTCAGCATTTCAACAGCTCAATGTTCTAGCCAATGTTGATATAGCATACCTGAAGCTCCAGCTTATCATTCCAGAAGCTCGATGTTCCAGCCTATGCTCAAATAGTTTCAGTTTGTCGATGGTATAACCATATAGCCATTGACCACACAGATGGGTTTAGTGATAAATTTAGAGAGGCATGCTATTATATCAGTATGCGGTTTTGTTAGACATAAATCAGTTAAAATATAGAAGATTTTAATGCTAAGTGTGCAAGATTTGAGGGATTTTTCATATCAATTGGTTTTCAATGCACAAAATTGATGCTATTTCTGAAACCACGATGCCTATAAAGGCCAAGACTTGTAATATGTTTAGTGGGGTGGATATTGCAATTTGATTTTTGTAATCAAGACTAAAAATTGTGATTTGGTCCTTTGTAATGGAAGCTGAAGATAAGAATTCACATGTTGTGTTATTAATTTGATTTCGGGAGTCTGTCGATTTTTATAAGTACTTGAAGTCAATTTGTTGAAGTGTAGCCACCTCTGTAAGTCCTAAGCTTTTTCGGGTGTGGCAAGGGCCCACCACAACTGGATCAGCTCCTATAAGCATAGCTAGAGGTAACCTGTAGGTGCATTTGATTAATTTTCTATTTTTTTTTACGGTTGTGCTGAGGAATCGATTTTATTTCATGAAGTGATTATTGGATTGCATTTTTTTATGAATGATTTCATGTGTTGGCATGTAGCTGGATAGATTAAGTGTGTGCGTTGAGGAATTGCATAGTGCAGGTGTCGGGAAGTAGTTCTGTAGGTGTGCGTTGATCATTTTCCAAGTGTTGTCCCTAAGAATTACACCCAAACTCTACCAGCGTTGTTTTTGTTAATAGGAATTTTGTTTTATGATTTTGATTATTTGAATTAAACTTGGATATCCCATAGAAAATGCCTGGAAGGAGTATAAACCTCTAAAGATAAATCAACTAGGCGGGGAGTGAATTGAATGCATCATTTTTCATATGTTTTTTGGGTAATGGAAGCAGTTCAACGCTAAGACTGAATGATCCCATATTTTTAAAACATCTGAAATCGAACATAATGCCATTTTTCCATGATGCTGAGAAGTGTGTTTTTGTCTAGCAATATTATTTCCTAAATTAATATCAGAGTTAAGCATACCAATTAAACCATAGGTAGATCGAAAATCCATATCGAGTATTCAATTTTAAAATTGAATCTCTGATTCTTTCAACTAGAGTGAAATTCGATTTATTTAAAAAAACAGATCAGTTTGAACTAATGACTCTGCACTAGCTATAAAAACATAGGCTTCACCATTTGTTGTGCGAAATTTAAATAGGATTTTCTTTCTATTATTTAAGTTGAGAAGTAGGATCTCATTAGTTTCTCATGGTAGGATTGTAGAAGGATTTTTAGAACGTGTTTCCTTTGAATTACAGAGTCAAGGTTCCTCAATTATTTTTCAAGTTCAAGTGTTCATTTCCATTTCCAGTAGAGTTGATAGGAATATTAGTTTAGGGATTCAACGTGAATGTGAAATTGTTGAACTGTGTGCAAGGTAGGTTTTAAGGTCCTTTCTGAGTCGTCAAACAGATTAGGGTTTGTAATTTTTAATGCAATTTCGGAATTTCTATCTCATAGGAATGAAGTTTGATGAGTGATCTGAGCTTTTACAACTTATTTTAGTGGTGATTATTGGTTTAAGACTCCGGAGCATTGTCTAAATTAGCTACATTGCAATTTGATTGAAGTAGGTGAATGATTTCCCATTGAGATTTGCATTAGCCTATCAATCAAAATCTTAGTTTCTAGGTTGAATTAGTTCTTTACGATATCATAGAATAGTGTGTGTGCTTGCTTAGATTAGCATATATTATCTTGTTATTTAAGAAAGCAGAGTGTTGATGGCTGAAGGATTTTGAGTAAATTTTCCAAAGTTCGGTTTCATGATTTGACTGATGACAATTGTAATTGCAATCTGATTTCTTGAGTACAGTTTTGTGCTTAAGTAGTGTAGGTTCATCTCAGTAGATTTTAAAAGTGGAACTAGGGTTTGCTGAATGAATTGTCATATAGTAGATCATAGATCAAGAATGAAAGACTAAGATTTCTGTTTTGGTTGATAAGTGTGTGAAACAAAAATTTCAAATAGTTTTGATGTTGCAATCTCTTGTTTGATGTCAAACTAGTGAAATCAGTATAAAGTGTCTTGTCCTAGGTTTTGAGTAAGGAAGCCATCAGTAATTGTCAAATTCATTATGTGAGCATAAGATCAACTTGTAGGTGAATTTAGATTAATCAATTTCTTCCAAGTGTGGCTTATGAAAGTTTGAATTAGGGTTTTGGCATTTTTGCAAGAAATATTGAATTCTTAAATTGAATCTTGTTGAAGATTAGGTATTTTCTTTAGCGTAATTAGGTTTTGATTTTAGTTCAATCATGAAATGAATTAAGTAAAGGGTTGAGTGCTCAAGTCAATTATTTATCTTGTTTGGAATGATGAACTGATCTCTTTTCGGCAATTTGTGTGTTGATGAGCATTTATGTATCTTAATTCTTAATTAATTATGATAAGGAATCATTAACACTCTAACCTAAAAACTGAATAAAGAAGCACAGTGCAGCTCGTGTTTACAAGCCTGGATTGACAAATTAAATATTAAGAGCTTTAATTCACCAATTAAAACTCTCAACATTTTTGCACCGTTGTCGGGGAGTTGCAATTCTTGATTTAGGTAACTATTATCAAAGTTTCAGGATCTTGTAGAGTTGTCAAAGGGTAGAGAGTGTACGGTAAGACGTGAGTGAAAATCCACGCGTCCACTTTTGTGTGGTTGCTCCAAAGTTTGTCTGATTACTGCTTGTTCTTGAGTTTTTATTTCCTTTTTATTTATGCATAGAAGTAAAGGTAGATTTATTTCCAGTGCTGATTTTCTTGGAATTAGCAGTTTTTAATTCGTTTAGATAAAAAAATTTAAGCTTTGAATGACAAAACATTTTTGGGGTGCTGTAAGAACCCTCTTTTTGTACTAATCCATGTTGCGGACAGGGAACATCAACCATCAAGAGAAATTCAAGAATGACCGAGAGCTTGAAGAATATCCCTCGAAATCCTTTCCCATGTCCTAGCAGTAGCTGGGATATCTGCCTCTCAAGAAGAGTTCATCTTCACCACATTCAAGAAATTATCTGTCTCTCCACAGCTGGAAAAGGATTTGGAAGTCTCCCTTGATTCCTCTTGCCCATCTACCAAGGATATCGATTAATCATACACCAAATCTGATGGGGAGCATCCAGCTAAACCTGAGATTTCACCATGCCCAACAACAAGCTTTGTGTGCACTCAAGAGACCGATTATCCAAGTTCTTTTGCCATGACCAAGGAGGACATTCAGAGTGGTCCAAATGAAGAAATGAGCCAATACCACCATGATTACATCGAGCATTGGTTCTAGGTCACAATACAGTCAAAGTACCACTCTCATCTTCAAATAATCTTGGTACCATGGAAAATTTTAGGGGCTAATATTCACAGGTGGGCTAATCTTCCATGGTTTTTCCAAAAAAAAGATTCGCCAATTTCCATTTTTTTATAAAAATGATTTTCCCAAATTTTACAATATAAAATTATTTTACGTTAAAAATCGCCAACATTATATAGACAATAAATATAACATTATTATAAATTTGAATAATTTTACAAATACATCAATAAACATTTTATAGTTTGCATATTAAGGACTAGTGAGATTCAACAATTTTTTAAACTTCAAGATAATTTTCCATCCTTAAAACTATCCCTGCTTGGTACCATATCAACTAAAGCAACTGGTTTCTCATACTATGGTATGTGTTGAAGTTTATTATTTGAAACTGAGTGTGAGTTTATTTAGCATGTTGTTACGAACATGGTTGCATTGGAAGTACTCCTACACTTGAAAGAGACCTTCCTTTCTCTAGATTAGGGTAGAGTAGAAATGAATAAAATTGTTATATGAAATAAAATTGTTGTTACGACATCATTCTTGAAATTGTAATTTCTAAGGCATAACCATTGAAATTTTTGTCATTGTGCACTCTTGTGGCAAGACTTGTTAGAAGCAACTCGCTCTTAATGCCTCATATTTTATAAAGTGACTCTAATTATTGGCCAAGATTATTCATTGGGTAAGTTAGGGGAATTTTTATTGTTATACTTCCCATTCATAAGCTTAACATACTATCATCCAAGAAAAATATTTTCAAATTTCTCTTTGAAGGTGTTGATGAAAATCCTCCTATGGTGGACCACTCCTATAAAACCTAATGAGCTCTCATAAGAACCCTACCATGACCAATGAGACGAATATTTCGGTCATTATCGGAGTTATTTTCTTTTCTTGAGTCTTTAGGGTAGAAGGATCAACCAATAAAGATTAGTAATTAAAAACTTTTCACGCCATCCTATGCTCTTAAGGAGTAGATCTGTCTCCCCACTTATTAAGTAACCTCTAAGGTTAATCATAATCATATTCTACAAAAAGATTTAGGGGAGGACAGGAGGTCTTGTAATGAGCTGACCTACCACGATCATGAGACCTAGCATGCATGACATTACTGCTCCTGGTCACCAAGCCAGGTAAATGGATTTTAGCCCAAAAAGCTGGAAGACAGGAGGTCTCATCATGAGCCGGCTTGTTCATCCATGTTAGTTCTTGTGAGTGGCATTTCCATCAGCTGGTTACCAAGCCAGGGCAGTGGCCTTTATCTAAAAGTCAAATAAGCTAACTCTGAATCTATATATAGTAAGTGGGACACTAAAATTTTGTTAGGTTAAAAGGCATCCCTGTCGAGGCTATAGATACTTGCTGGCAGCAGGGCCATGCCTGTGGTATCAAAGTTAACTATACACTATGATTTAATTGGTTGTTTTTGTCCTTTCCCTAAACTCACTATCATATCTCTTTGAGAATGGCTTTAATATCCTTCAGTTGTGTGCTTTGGAGTTCTATCATTCAGAAATAATTTGGTTTTTATGGATGTGAGACCCTTAGTGCAGGTGATTCACTTTGCTTGAATAAGAGAAGCTTCAACTATATGCTTGGGTAATGTTAAGACAATCATCCTCAGAAGGCATCATTTTGTAATATTTATTTTTCCCTACTTTCGATCCATTTTAAGGCCTTGGTTTTTAAGTAAAGTCACTTTTACTTGTAATAATGAGGCTATTGAAAGTGAAGACATGCTGCTTTGGATTACTCTTGAGATGCTTTGTGAAAATTCTTATGGTTAATCATTTTAGGATGACATTATCTCTGTAGTAACAACATTGTTCAACATTCCTTTAGTAGCCATAGCATTAGTTACTCTTTTGGAATAATAAAACTCAGTCTTAATGTCACTGGATCCCTGGTCACTACTTTTATTATCTTATTGATGCAAAGGAAGATGATATCCGATGAAACTTACTTACATGATCTCACAATTGGCCCTATGCTTTAAGTCAATGAAGCATGACTTTAATATAGAAACCCTAGCCCTTCAGTCTTTGGTCTCTGTTAGAGGTTTTTCTTGCATGAGGACATGCAAGATGATAGGCATGGGGGAGACATGTTAGGAAAAAAAGATGAGAATTGTCAGGTTTGATTCATAATTTCACCTTATGCTTACTCATGGTTCTCACTATCATTTTTCACAATTGTTGGGCTTGGAGCATGATCAGGTAATTGTTCTCTAATTTAACCTATTTCCTTTATTTCAATAAAGAGGATTATTGATGATGGTGCTTGTGTTATTTCAGGAAGCTGTATGAAAAATACACATGCATCAACATTTTTGGGATAATGTGGATATTGAGACCTTTTTCCTTTTTTCAGCAGGTTCTATCAGCAGTCACATCAGATCCAACCATTCCATCATTTACTTCATCTTGCGGAACCAAGGACATCAAAAACAAGGGTAAATATTGAGGTAGAGTTGGCTTAATATTATTTAATTGATTAGAGATTTATGAAATATTTGATGATTAACCACCACATATTCTGTATATTTGGTTTTCCATATACCCTCCATTTGCATGCTACTCTAGGTCATAATCATAATGGTTCATGTAAACAAAATTAGTAATTATATTTCATTCCCCTCCTACATTCACACATATTTTCAATCTAATAGAGGATGAATTCATTGCTTCCTTTCATGAAGAAACCATCCATAAGCATTAGCCTCGTGAAAATAGAGCATGCAAGCACATGTCTTCCCATCTCCATCACCACCTCATCCAATCTACCATTTCCATTGTCACCTATCATCCTATTTATCATTTTCCTCCTACCATATCTATTTTTTTTCCTTGATTTGTATCACTCTTAAAATCAAGCCTATGGCAATCAAATCTTCATGCAGTGGTGCTTCACAAGACTTAACACTACCTAAAAGCCATGATGCCATAAAAACCTAGATATGAGTAAATTCGTTTTTTGCATGAGGAAATGCAAAACCTCGGGCTTGGGGGGATGTTGGGCCTCATATATGCCCATGTTTTCATCATGAAACATCACTGTTTATACCCTAAAACCCTAGGTTTTTAGCCCGTTCTATACCCTAATTCTGTCACTTGCCGCCAAATACTCTCTATGGTTGATTATCATCAGTTTTTTCACTTATTTATGATTAAATGTGATTACTTCATGTTTTACTGATGACAGTTTTGTTGAAGTAGATTTATCATAAGATTCCATCCCTAAAATCCCTCACAAGCCAGTTAAATATGGGAATGCCTATTTGGGGCTTTGGCACTTTCGGCACGCTTTCGGAGAATCCGGGAGAGGTTATTATTAAAAATGATATTATGATACCTCTCCATAAGTTGGATTCCACCCATCTCACTCATATGAGCCTCTAGAAGGAAATTACGCAGTTTTTCCAAATCTTTAAAAAAATCTAAACGACCAACTTCCACCTCGATTTTTGTGCATATGAAGATGAAAGAAGACATTTGGGCACATGGGTTTTGATCCCAGTATAGCCAATCTAAGGTTTTGGAGATATTTAGGGGGGCTTGAAGCTAATTAATGTAAAAGTCACAATTTTCTAGATTTCTCAAAATCCCCCAAACAACCTTGTTATGGTCAAATATGAATTCATTTATTCCCTCTTTGTCCTTCATATGCCCTAAATATCATCATCTATCAATCCAAGGACTAATTCGAGATGTTGAGCCCTTCTTTTTTCTTCTTTTATTTACCTTCCTTGCCCCTTTTTACTTTGTTTTGAACAAATATGTATTCATTTTTCCTCACTTTATCCTCAATCTGGCTGTCATCGACTATTATCTGAGGTAAAAAAAATTACAAGTATAATTATTTTTTCTATCCTATGGCTAATTTGGGTATTTTGAGTTACATGCCTATTGTCAACTTATCATTATGGGTATAGTGTGGAATTTCCTACAGGACTTGCTCAGCATTCCAATAGCTCAATGTTCCAGCCAATGTTGATCTGACATACCTGAAGCTCCAGCTTAGCATTACAGAAGCTCGATGTTTCAGCCTATGCTCCAACAGTTTCAGTTTGTCGATGGTATAACCATATGGCCATTGACCACGCAGATGGGTTTAGTGATAAATTTATAGAGGCATGCTGTTATATCAGTATGTGGTTTTGTTAGACATAAAACAATTAAAATATAGAAGATTGTAATGCTAATTGTGCAAGATTTGAGGGATTTTTCATATCAATTGGTTTTCAACGCACAGAAATGACGATATTTCTGAAACAACGATGCCTATAAAGGCCAAGACTTGTAATATGTTTAGGGGGTTGGATATTGCAATTTGATTTTTGTAATCAAGACTGAAAATTGTGATTTGGTCCTCTGTAATGGAAGCCGAAGTTGTGATTTCACATGTCAGGTTATTAATTTGATTTCGGGAGTTTGTCGATTGTTATGAGTTCTTGAAGTCAATTTGTTGAAGCGTAGTCCGCCTCTGTAAGTCCTAAGCTTTTTTGGGTGTGGCAAGGGCCCACCACAACCAGATCAGCTCCTGTAAGCATAGCTAGAGGTAATCTGTAGGTGCATTTGATTAATTTTTTTTTTTTTTTTTACGGTTGTGCAAAGGAATCGATTTTATTTCATGAAGTGATGATTGGATTGCATTTTTTATGAATGATTTCATCTGCTAGCATGTAGCCGGATAGATTAAGTGTGTGCATTGAGGAATTGCATAGTGCAAGTGTTAGGAAGTGGTGTTGTAGGTTTGCATTGATCCTTTTCCAAATGTTGCCCCTACGAATTACACCCGAACTCTACCAACGTTGTTTTTATTAATAGGAATTTCGTTTTTTTATTTTGATTATTTGAATTAATCTTGGATACCCCATAGAAAATTCCTGGAAGGAGAATAAACCTCTAAATATCAATAAAAAAGGCGGGGAGTGAATTGAACGCATCAAATTTCATAGTTTTGTTGGGTAATGGAAGCAGTTCAACGATAAGACTGAATGATCCCATCTTTTTAAAACATCTGAATTCGAACATAATGCCATTTTTCCATGATGCTGAGAAGTGCATTTTTTTCTGGCAATATTATTTCGTAAATTAATATTGGAGGTAAGCATACCAATTAAACAATAGGCAGATCGAAAATCTAGATCCAGTATTCAATTTTAAAATTGATTTGTTGATTCTTTCTACTAGAGTGAAATTCGATTTAATTAAAAAAACTGAGTGTGAACTAATGCCTCTACACTAGCTATAAAAACATAGCCTTCACCATTTTCTATGCAAAATTTAAATAGGATTTTCTTTCTGTTATTTAAGTTAAGAAGTACGATCTCATTAGTTTCCCACGGTAGGATTGTAGAAGGATTTTTAGAATGTGTTTCCTTTGAATTACTGAGTCAAGGTTTCTCAATTATTTTTCAAGTTCAACTGTTCATTTCCATTGCCAGTAGAGACGATAGGAATATTAGTTTAGGGATTCAACCTGAATGTAAAATTGTTGAACTGTGTGCAAGGTAGGTTTTAAGGTCCTTTCTGAGTTGTCAAACATATTAGGGTTTGTAATTTTTAATTCAATTTAAGAATTTCTAGCTCATAGGAATGAAGTGTGATGAGTGATTTGAGCTTTTACAACTTATTTTAGTGGTGATCATCGGTTTAAGACTTCGGAGCATTGTCTAAATTAGATACATTGCAATTTGATTGAAGTAGGTGAATGATTGCCCATTGAGATTTGCATTAGCCTGTTAATCAAAATCTTAGTTTCTAGGTTGAATTAGTTCTCATTACGATATAATATAATAGTGTGTGCGCTTGCTTAGATTAGCATATATTACCTTGTTATTTAAGAAAGAAAAGTGTTGATTGCTGAAGGCTTTTGAGTAAAGTTGGAAAAGTTCGGTTTCATGATTTGACTGATGACAACTGTAATTGCAATCTGATTTCTTGAGTACAATTTTGTGCTTAAGTAGTGCAGGTTCATCTCAGTAGATTTTAAAAGCAGAGCTAGGGTTTTCTGAATGAATTGTCATAGAGTAGATCATAGATCAAGCATGAAAGACTGAGTTTTCCGCTTTGGTTGATAAGTTTGTGAAACAAACATTTCAAACAGTTTTGATGTTGCAATCTCTTATTTGATGTCAAACTAGTGAAATTGGTATAAAGTGTCTTGTCCTAGGTTTTGAGTAAGGAAGCCATCAGTAATTGTCAAATTCATTATATGAGCATAAGATCAATTTGTAGGTGAATTTAGATTAATCAAATTCTTCCAAGTGTGGTTTATAAAAGTTTGAATTAGGGTTTTGGCATTTATGCAAGAAATATTGAATTTTTAAATTTAATCTTGTTGAAGGTTAGGTATTTTCTTTAGCGTAATTAGGTTTTGATTTTAGTTCAATCACGAAATGAATTAAGTAAAGGGTTGAGTGCTGAATTTAATTATTGATCCTGTTTGGAATGATGAACTGATCTCTTTTCAGCAATTTGTGTGTTGATGAGCATTTGTGTGTCTTAGTTATTAATTAATTATCATAAGGAATTATTAAAAATCTAACCTACAAACTAAATGAAAAAGTGCAGTGCAACTCGTGTTTACGAGCCTGGATTGACAAATTAAATATTAAGAGCTTTAATTCACCAATTATAACTCTCAACGATGCTAATACTTTAAAATATATATATCCTGTTGGAATTTTAGGAATATGTGTATCTATCATATTTTCAATATTTAATCTCAGTGTAATTTGCTAGAAAAGATTAGATGTTGTATGGGCTTAAATTTTCGTAATTAGATGTAAAAGTGTTTGGATGCTCTGCATTTTTATTGTACCTGTATTTAAAATTACTATGAATTATATATACTTGTTTTTTCTATTACTTTGTTCTCAATGGTTCTCAAATATGTTATATTTTTTTGCACATTTTAATATATAATTTTGTATCTTAATAATATATAGTTCCAAATATCGAGATATACTTACAAGTCATGTAATTTTTATAGTATTTTGTTCCAATTCTATGGGTTTCCCTATATGTTTTTAATATGGAAGAAAGAAATTTAGCCATTTTTCTTTTATTTTGTAGATTAGTCATGGCACATAACAATATTTTTGAGTTATGTTTATATGTTTTGAAAAATTTCTTATATATTTTTATAAGATTATATGGTTTCCAAAAGACCATACACACTTTCAATTATTTTATATTGCTGTAAAAGAAAAAAGTTGTGTATGCCTTTTTCATGATTCTCTGTTTGTTTATAATTATATTATATAATGCAAAGGAAATACAATTCGAAACCTTCCCGCTGGAGCTGCTATGCTAGCCAATTCGGATAGGGATAGAGTTCAAAAACACAAAATTGGGACTACCCTAGCTGAGCTATCACCACACTCGCTACCTAAAGAGTGCATTACAGATTTAGTTGGGAGGGCCACTGATTTTTTGGAGTGCTGAAGGTAGGACAAAGTAATGGTTTATTTTCTTAAGTGTTTCCTTGAGTGAGAACCAGTGGAAATTAATGGGACCTCTGGAAGACGTAAATAAAAGGTGGCTGAGACACTATGTTGGTTCAGGGCTTCAGTAGTGTCCAAATTGAGCATGAATTCAATAGGTCGGTCTTCAAGAAAGGGGGGAATGGCTCTCATCATAGAGGGAGATGATAGGATGGGAAAATTGGCCTCGACCTCAGCCCCGGTGTCATCTCATCCTATGGCGACGAGGCGTGGCATCACTGAAAATATCAATTGAGGCGAGGTGGGAGATGGGCTTGCGTGAGGAGATATGGCAAGAGGCCTTAAGCTATAGAGGAGGCAAGGAATGAGAGATGGAATTCCTAGCATAGAGACCAACAATCTAAAAAGAAAGGCAACAAGAGAAGGTAGCAAGAATGTCGTTGCAGGGAGCCATGAAATACCGTGATGTGCAGCAACAAGGACGAGTGTTAATGCCTGAAGCAGGTGGGCTAATAAAGGTGTCGAAGGAGTAGCTACAACATTTATGAGTCCCTGCACTTGGGCTATGCACAACGATGTGGCTGTCCCATGTGCCTCGTGGAGGGACGTCCACTTTGATCTGTCTAAGAGTCACCCGCATTTGAGATTTGAGCTTATTTTTGCACCAATTGAGTGTATACAAAAGGGAAGGATTCATCATTGATACTGGAGAGGGGGCCAAAGAAGAGGGGAAGATCAATTTCAACCCCTCTGTTAGCTAGAAGATCCGTTGTTTTGTTGGCAGAACGATGAACGTAATTGAAGGAAATGGCATTGTGAGTATGCAACCATCGCTCCATGTGTTCAAAATGCACTGCTAGATGCCAAATCTCTAATAATTTGGAAGTTGGGGCTCTGGAGAGAAGACTAAGAGTGGTCTTGATGATGACTTGAGAATCGCCTTCAACTTCTAATGGGAAGAAGTTGTGGTTCTATGTTAGATTCATACCTTGCATGAGTCCTTCCAATTCAGCTTATTTCTTGGTATCCCACCCCATGGAGACATAGAAAATGATGAGGGGATTCCCTTCTGAATCTCTAAATATCCCCTTGAAACTAGCTGCATCTGGATTTCCCTTGGATGCTCCTTCAAATTTCAGCTTATGAAGGCCATAGGGAGGGGGACTCCAAGTGTTAGGCGAGTCAGGAGGGCGGGGGGGAGGAGAGTTGTCCACTGGGAGACATGGGGCAGGGAGGTTGCAATTGGCCCATATTAAGCTCTCCGGAGGCTGGTTTGGGATGTCTGAGTCTTGCCAGTGGTGCAGGGAAAGGGTCTCCTTTAGATTATTACATAGATTTTTCCAGATAATTTCTAGAGGAATAGTCTAATCTTTGAAGATGCGCCTGTTCCTTTCTTCCCATATCATCCAAAGGAGGAACCCTGGGAGGAGGGACCATAGAGAATTGAGGAGCTTGTTGATGAAGGGATCAATTTTCCACTGTCGGATAGTGCTAGTGATACCTCCTTTGATCATGCTGGTTCTTCTACACCGAATGGAAATATAGTCTCACATGGACTTAGAAAAAGGGCAGGTGTCCAAAAGATGATTAATGGTTTCAACCTCCTGAAGACAATTTGGACATCGAGAGCAGCCTATGAATCCTCTTTTGAGAAGTTTGTCCCAAGTTAGGATCTGACACTTGCTGAGAAGCCAAAGGAATGTTTAAATTTTGGGCCAAATAACAGGTCTCCAAATCTGTTTCCATATTGCATCCGAGGGATTCTCAGAATCGGGGTATAGCAAATGGTAAGCTTCCCGAGTGGAGAAGGTGCCTTGCGTGGTATGACCCGAGTGGAGGATATTTGAATCTTTTGTGCATATGATTTTTATTTTACTTAATTCCTTATCAATATCTTCATGAATTTCCTCAAACCAATTCTCCTTCCACTGAGCAGCTGGGAGCCATTGACGATAGCCTGAGATAGGTGAGGGCCCCAAGAAAAATTTCACGTGATTGTTCTCCCTTGTTTTAAGTGTTTCTTGCCACCTGGGTTTTTGAAAGAGAACGACCAATTTGGGCATTTTCTTCCATGAATCCTCCCAGAAACGGGAAAAATCCCCTGATAAAACTTCCCAAAAGTTGTGCTCCTAAATTATGTCCTAATGCTTCTTTGCGCGATCCATATTAAAGAGTCAAATTTTGATGAGTCTTTGCGCATTCCTGATACTGAGGCCTATTGTCCACATATTTAGAGGCCCAGAGCAGATTCCAAGGGGTGTTGGGCTTGGACATCCATTTCCACCAAATGCGAGCCCCCATTACGACATTGTTATGGCTAGGATCCCTCAACCCCAAACCCCTTGCCAACTTAGGAGTACAGACATCAGTACATTCCACCAAAGACCATTTCTTATTTTCTCCCGTACTGCCCCAAAGAAAGTTCCTTTGTAGAGTTCTAATGCTTTTGAGGACCCATTTGGGGGTGGCAAGTGTTGAGATTCAACAAGATGATGAGATTAGTGAAAATTAAGCACCTTCACTAAGTGGGGCCCATAGGCTATTTTTAGGTGTATGTTTATTTTTAGACATGGTGAGCATATTCTATAAGTTTCAGGATGCTATTTGTAGATGGTTGATCAAATGTGAAAAATAGATGAGATTCTATTTTTAGAATATTGGGTGAAGTCTATTTATAGATCGCCAATCTAAAAATAGATGCATGTCGATTATTATTAGCCCTTAATAATAATTCGACAATAAATATCAACTTATTCTCTTGGAGCACTTTATTTCAGTGAACAGGTTTGGCAAATCAGTGGGCTGAAGGAATTACGCAACTCCTAGGGTGGTTGGTGACTGATGCATGGAGGACTCAGTTAGAACTGAAGTGGAAAAGGTGTGACAGAGTTGGAAGATTAGTTATGGGATTTTTTATTTAGTTTAAATCAGTTAAGTGAGTTAAACTCAGTTTTTATAGTTGTAACTAGTTCTAACTGAAGATACACTAGTGAGAGTTGCAACTGAAAAAATACAGCAATTAACTACTTGCATGTCAGTTCCAATGGAGACCCAGTGGAGGGATAGGTGAAAGGGTGAGATAGACTATCTATTGTGACTATAGTGATGCATTAAATGCATCTAACACACATTTGAAGTGCTTGAAGATAATGGTCTCAAGGATTTCTTTGATAACGATGCTCCTAAGCCTACTTCTAGCGATGCTGCATTACTTGACGCATGGAAAAAGAAGGTAGCAAAGACAAGAATAATTTTGTTGGAAGGTTTGAAAGACCGTATAATGTCAAGCCTTCATGGGAAAGCCACTCCATTTTCAATGTGGAAAGCTTTGACAGATCTTTTCTAAAGCAGCAGCGACCATAGGAAGTTGGCGCTGAAAGATAAGCTTAGACAAATCTTAATGGAAAGGGCGAAAATATTCCAAAATATCTCACGAAGTTTGTCCAATGTAGGGATGAGCTGGGGAGTGTGGGAATTACAATTGTGAATGATGAATTGGTGAGCTTCGCTCTCCTTGGGCTTCCAAAGAGTTGCCACAACTATGAAGACTATGTCAATGGACAGGATAAACTACCAGATTGGGAGCGAATTTGGTCGGATCTAGTGCAGGAGGAGATAAGGCGGAATACCATGGATGGATCTTCATCAAAGAATGATGATGACGAGAATTGTGCTTTTGATTCCAAAGCAAGGAAAGGGAAGGGGAATAAATCCCATCCAAAATTCGAGGCTAAAGGCAAGAAGCTGGATTTTTCCAAGGTGAAGTTTTTTCATTGTCACGAACATGGGAATCTCACCACTAATTGCCCACAGAAAAATAAGAACAAGAAGGTTGATGGAGCTGAAGTAGGCCAAGCCTTAGCCTCGAAATTTGAACTTGATTTCTCTTTGATTGCATGCTTGGTTTCACTAGCAATGGGATCAGTGTGGTATCTTGATAGTGGTGCTTCCTTCCATATGATGGGAGACAAGGAGTTGTTTAGTGACTTGGAGGAGAAGGATCTCCAAATGCATATAGAGATGGGTGAAAATGGTAGATACAGTGCGACCAACATTGGAACCATTACCTTTGAGAGGGATTCAGGTAAACCATTTCTGTTGAAATATGTTATGCATGTTCCAGGTCTGAAGAAGAACTTGGTCTCGGTCGCTATGTTGGAGGACACAGGTTATGACATTGTTTTCAGCAAGGGAAAATCCTTCCTCTGACATAAAACAATGGGTCAAACCAAGAGGATAGGGATTTTAGTTAAGAATCTCTACAAGATGGAGGTATATTTCTGGGCTGCAATGATGAGCAAAGCAGAAGAAGTGGTGAGCCGGGATGAAGGAAAATTATGGCACAGGAGATTGGACCATCTTCACCATGGCGCCTTGAAGATTTTGCAACAGATTTCTACTGGACTTCCCAAGGGTACTCTTGAACAGTCAGATCAGTGCAAGGGATGTACTATGTGTAATTTTGTGAATACCACCTTTCATGAGAAGGAGAACCATGCTTCGGTGATCCTGGAGAGAATTCACATGGACGTCTGTGGACCTTTCTCAGTTGCTTCAAAATAAAAATGCAGGTATTATGTCATATTTTTTGATAACTATTCTCATAGATGTTGGATCTTATTCATGCAGAAGAAGAGCAAAACATTCTCAAAGTTATGTGAGTTTAAAGCATTGGTGAAGAAGGAGTCGAGGAAGCAAGTGAAGGCTTTGCAGAGTGATAATGGTGGTAAATACATCTCGAACGAATTCAAAGAATTTTTAGCAAAGAAGGAATTCAAAGAGAACTCATAGCGCCTTATAACCCACAGCAGAATGGAGTCATGGAGAGGAAGAACAGAAGGATCGTGGGTGTTGGACGAGCTATGTTGCATGACCAGGGCCTACCAATGCACTTGTGGGTGGAAGCATGCAACACTGCGGTTTATGTGCAAAACCATTTTCCTCATAGAGTACTTGGCATGAGTACACCTGAAGAAGATTTTACTAGTAAGAAGCCTGATATTTCTCATTTGAAGATTTTTGGCTCATTTGTTTACATTCATGTGACAAAGGATGCCAGGAAGAAGCTAGAACCGACTACAGAAGTTGGGATATTTTTGGGGTACACAGAAACACCCCATAATTATTGTGTGTATTTTCCAAACAGTCAGATGAATGTGGTGCGACGGGATATAAAATTAAATGAGGAGAAAGCCATGAAGTTGTCGCTTGAGAGGGAGCTACACTTGCATGAAGAGGAGGAACTTCTTGTTCCCAAAGATGAGCCTCTATATGTGGATCAGCCAGAGGAGGACATTCATGGAGTGGAGGAGTCCACTCATGCAGAACCAAACATCAGAACAGACAGAAATCATACCACAGAAGCTGAGAGGCTGAAGCTTGATGCGACATAGAATGTAGGAGTCCCTACATCACAATGGAGATAAAGAAAATCACCTAACTGACTCATTGGATACATGGCTCTTATGAGCAAGTGTATCGTGACATAGCCATCTTATTTTGAAGAAGTAGCACAGGAGCCCACATGGCTAGATGCCATGGTGGAGGAGTATGACTCCATTGTCAGAAAAAATTCTTGGGAGATTGTTCCAAGGCCGGTTGGTAAATCAGTGGTAGGTTCAAGATAGATCTACAAGGTAAAGCAAGCTGCTAATGGGAGCATCAAGAAGTATAAGGAAATATTTGTTTCCCAGGGCTTCTCACATATCGAGGGGATTAATTATAAAGAAACCTTTCCACCTGTCACATGATATTCTTCCATAAGGACCATCCTTGCTCTCTCAGCACAGATGGGTTCACAAATTCATTAGATGGATGTGAATACTGCATTCCTTAATGGGATCATTGAGGAAGAAGTGTACATTGAGCAGCCTGAATGATTTGAGATCTTCAGCAGCGAGTCGCATGTGTGCAGACTCAAAAGAGCGTTGTATGGGCTGAAGCAAGCACCTCGTTCTTGGTACACATGGATCGATAGCTATTTCACTAGACTTGGCTTCACCAAGAGTGAGGCGGATGCAAAATTGTACCAAATTGTGGTGGAGGGTAAGTGTTTAGTCATAGTTCTTTATGTTGATGATTTAATACTAACCGGTGATGAGTAGTTGATACACTCATGCAAGGCAGGTCTTACAAAGTAGTTTGAGATGAAGGATTTGGGCCTCCTTCATTATTTCCCTGGATTGGAAATATGGCAACGAGAAGGTGAACTGTTTGTGTCTCAAGGCAAGTATGCTCGGGAGATAATTGGTAAGTTTCACATGGAGGACTACAAACCCATGGATACTCCTCTTTGAGGAAATTGGAGGAAAGAGGATGCTACATCAACAGAGGTAATGGATTCCACTATTTATCAGCTGTTGGGAGGTTCGCTAGTGTATTTAGTTAATACAATACTGGACATATGCTATGTGGTGAACCAGCTTAGTCAAGCGATGGTTAAGCCTACCAAGCTCTTTTGGAAGGTAGGCAAGCATGTCCTGAGATATCTCAGGGGCACATCTGAGTATGTTTTATGGTACAGAGAGACAGATGAGGTTAAGTTGCATGGCTTCACGGATGCAGATTGGGCAGGCAGCCCAACGGACAGAAATAGCACATCAGGAGGGGTTTTTAGTATCGGATCTACGACAGTTTCTTGGTACAGCGGGAAACAAATATCCGTGGCACTCAGTTCAGCAGAAGCAGAATACATGGTAGCAATTCAAGCTGCATGTGAGGCTATCTTGATGAGGAAGATCCTGGTCAATTTGTTCTGTTCTCATTTAGATCCTACAGTGATACAATGTCATAATCAGAGTTGCATTAAACTCTCAATTAATCTTGTATTTCATGATAAATCTAAGCATATAGATATCTGGTATCATCATATCAGAGATTGTGTGCAACGGAAGATCATGTTGCTTCAGTACATTCCTACGGAAGATCAGGATGTCGATATTCTGACGAAGGCACTCAGCAGGAGAAAATTTGAATACCATAGAGGCAGGATCAGGGTGAAGGATAACCCCTATCTTGTTGAGAGGGAGTGTTGAGATTCAACAAGATGATTAGCTTAGTGAAAATTAAGCACCTTCACTAAGTGGGGCCCGTAGGCTATTTTTAGGTGTACGTATATTTTTAGACATGGTGAGCATATTCTATAAGTTGCAGGATTCTATTTGTAGATGGTTGATCAAATGTGAAAAATAGATGAGATTCTATTTTTAGAATATTGGGCGAATTCTATTTATAGTCGTCAATCTAAAAATAGATGCATGTCAATTATTATTATCCCTTAATAATAATCCGACAATAAATATCAACTTATTCTCTTGGAGCACTTTATTTCAGTAAACAGATTTGGCAAATCAGTGGGCTGAAGGAATTACACAATTCCTAGGGTGGTTGGTGACTCATGCATGGAGGACTCAGTTACAACTGAAGTGGAAAAGTTGTGACAGAGTTGGAAGACTAGTTATGGGAGTTGTTATTTAGTTTAACTCGGTTAAGTGAGTTAAACTCAGTTGCGCTAGTTGTATCTAGTTCTCACTGAAGATACACTAGTGAGAGTTTAGTGAATTAATTATTTAATTAATTCATAACTAGATACTCACTTGCAACTGAAAAAATACAGCAGTTAACTACTTTCATGTCAGTTCTAGTGGAGACCCAGTTGAGAGATAGGTGAAACGGTGAAATAGACTATCTGTTGTGACTATAGTGATGCATTCAGTGCATCTGACACACATTGGATATGCCAATGAGGGTTGCGTAGTCAAGGTAAGGCCAATTCGAATTCATTCAGAGGTCTTCTTTAGCATGGATTGCGCAGTAGAGGCAGGTTGTTAGGAGGCAAGAAATTGGTCCATAGATATGCAAATTTCTGCATGACAGTGTGTAATGATTGTTGATTGTATTGAGAGCTTGATGTACTAATATTTTTATGATATTGTTACATGATCTATTGATATACATAATATATGATAGTTGGGGTTTTTAGCTTTAAGTTTTCATGTTAAACAACTTTGTTTATGTGCTATTGATTTTCTTCATATGTGTTTTCAATTGGTGATTTAATTTCCGCAAAGAATTAAGTGGAAGGATTATGTATTTAACATAAGATTAATTTGTTAGATCATGAGAGTCCAGTAATACTATCAGTATTCATAAATTTCTACAGCAAGCAGAGAGAAAAGATATAGGGGCATAGGTTGAAGGAAAACTTTGATCAGGACAAGTTGGCCAGCAATGTTGAGAGTTTTGTGAGTCCAGGAGGATAGACGGGCTTCAATTTTGTCCAATAGTTCTTTCGAGGAGGAGTGCTTGATGGCAGAGTCAATGAGAGGAGCTCCAAGGTACTTGGAAGGAAGAGTGGTGATAGAGAAGCATAATATTATGGCTATATTGCGTTGAGTTACGGTTGGGGTATTGAAAAAGAAGATTTGGGATTTGTCGGCATTAATAGTAGTACAAAATGCTTCCAAGAAGCATTCAAGCAGAGATTTGAAGGTGCTGGCTTGTTGGAAAAAGGGATGGCCGAAAAAAATGTTGTCATCAATGAATTGATGATGATCAATGGGGTGATTGTTGTGAATGATCAACCCTCTAAGAGATTGGGAGTTGGTAGCATGCTGTATAAGGTGCCCTAGACCTTCCGCCATGAGAACAAATAGAAAGGGCGAGAGAGGATCACCCTGGCATATGCCTCTAGAAGGGAGAAGGGGGGAGGTGGGGCCCCATTGACAAGAATGGAATATAAGGGGGAAGAGATGAGACTCAAGATCCAACGGGTTTAATTTGGGCTGAAGCAAAGTGCTAAGAGCATTTGATTAATGTAATCCCAACTGAGTTTGTCAAAAGCTTTAGAGAGGTCGATTTTTAGAAGCATACCCACTTTCTTCAAATATTTCAGAGAGTGGGAAACTTCATGGGTAAGAATGATCCCATCCAAAATTTTACGACCCTCCAGATGTCCTGTTATTTCTAGAGAAATGAACAGAGGGAGGAGGGGTTTAAGCCTGTTGGAGATCACCTTGGAGATGATCTTGTAGATGGCATTGCATAAGGCGATCGATTTGTACTTGTTGGGTGTGAAAACGTGCTCTTCTTTAGGAACGAGAGTGAGGAAGGTAGCATTGAGAGAAGGAAGGATCCAATGGATGCTTCCTAACTCCTCCACCGAGTCCCAAACTTCCAATTTTATGTCGTCCCAAAATAAGTGGAAAAAACTGGGTGTAAATCCATCAGGTCTGGGAGATTTACCATCTTTAAGTTGTGCCATGGCCTTCTTGAATTCTTGTAGAGATACCAGTTTGAGTATAATTTTATTGTGCTCCTTGGTGATTAGACTTGGTATATGTTGAGTGATATTATTGATAACAAGTTTCCTATTACCTTGAGGCTCCTGGAGGATGTTCTTGAAGTGGTTGAAGAGTTCTTTTTCTATATCCTCGTGGTCTTCAAGCTTGTCCCCTTGACTATTATAGAGCATGAAGATTAAATTATGCATGCATCTCTGAATGGTGGAAGGGTGGAATAATTTGGTGTTCTTCTCGCCCTCTTTGAGCCATCGAATTCTGGACTTTTTCTTCCGGAGAATCTCTTCTTGAAGTCTACGTTCATCCAATCGGGTCAGGAGATCTTGTTCTTGAAGCACAAAAGCCTCCGATCTACCTTCTTGTATGATATGGAGCCACAGATCCTCCATTTGTTGTTCCAATTCTTTTTTATGTTGAAAGATGTTGCCAAAGGAGGAGTGATTCCATCTCTTAAGAATTTTTTTTAGAAACTTTAGCTTCTGTTGGAATTGATACATTTTAGATCCGATAGGGGGAATGAAACTACTCCACCAAGAGGTGACAATGTCTTTGAATCCTGGATGAGAGATCCAGAATTGTTAAATCAAAAAGGCTTGTTTCTCGCAACCCCAGGATGTAACCATTGTAGTTGGATTGGCCAATGATCAGACCTTGAGGCGGGAAGGATGGATGAATAAATATCTCCCCCAAGATGAATTGCATTATCCGATATGAGAAATCTGTCGAACCTCAAAGCTATCTGTTGGGATCCTTTCCTTCTATTGTTCCATGTATGAATACCATTCGAAGATGGGAGGTCGATCAGCCAGTTTCTTTGAATGAATTATTTGAAGCTAATGCTGTTGGCCTCTAATCTGCGTCAACCTCCTTTTTTTTCTTTGAGTTTTTTGATCATGTTAAAGTTTCCACCAATGATCCAAAGGGGTGGAGACGAAGGGAATTTAGGATCTCAATGGAATTTAGAATGGCAATTTTATGGGTGGAGGATTGGGGAAAATAAACATTGGTAATGTGGCCATGGATTTTGGTGCCTATTAGATGGAATGTGGCGTGAATGAAACTATGAGAGGCATGAATATTAGTTAGGGATATGAGAAGGGGAATCTAGGAAATGGCTAATCCACCTGAGGCACCTGTGGCATCAATCGTAGTCGAATTGCAGCCTTGCCATAACTTAGTGATGATAGAGTTCAGAGTAGTACTTTTGCATTTGGTTTCTTTCATGAGTAAAATGGTTGGTTTTTATTGCATGGTTCTATTTTTTATCATTCGGTTCTTGGCGGAGCTATTGAGCCCTTGTATGTTCCAAGAGGTGAGCTTCATTGAGAACTATGGGAGACTGGCCGGTAGAACTTGGTCAGCTTGGGGTATCGCTTCGATTCAACTAATATTTATCCTAGAATGATGGTTCTCTATAGATCTATGTGTCGCCCGCTTTTCCACAACTCCTTCAATATTTTTTATCCATCCCATGAGATTCCTGCCTGTATGCCTAGGGAATTGAGCGGTTATGCTATGAAGACAACTACTTCCAAGCTATCAATCTTCCTGGGAGGGATCTTGTCATAATATTTATTTTTGCAGGAAACTTCCAGTCCTAAGATTTCTAGATCACCTAGATCTATGCTTTCAGGTTCTTCCTCCATGTGCGAGGGTTTATCCATGGCCGATTTGGTGCCTTCGTCCTGTACTTCTTGGGGTTGTTTGTAGTCTACATCCATGAGGGAGGAGTTCCCAATAACTACTAATTTTTCTTCGCTGGATTGGAATTTTTTAAGAGCTTGGGGCTGATTGATTGCTTCAGTGAGGGGGGCTCGATAATGAGCTGAGAGGTCTGAATTTTCTCGGGGATGGAAGCTTTGGAGGAGTTAGAATTTTTAAGGGAAGTTTCACCTTCCAGGGCGGAATTTTTCACAATAATGTTGAAGTTGTTTCTGGTTGAGGAGAGAGAGGCTTTGGAGGTAGTAGAAGGTTTTTTGGTATGCCTCTTGCGGGTTGGAACTTTGGTAATGCCTTCAGTATCAGTGGTTTCTCAGCCTAGGGGAGGTTTAGGAGGTTGATTGAGAAAATAGTCTCTTCATGCTCGTGGAATTTATAGTAATGAAAAGGAACATGTTCGTAATCAATAGTTTGGAACCATTTAAAATCATCATGAAAGAGACTTACCGAGTCTGGAATATCTTTAGCAAGGTGCATGTAGACATAGATTCTGGCATAGGAATCCCATCAATTCAACTTGGTTTCTTCTGCTATCTTGATTAACTCTCCTAGGTTTTCTCCTATGTCTTTTAGGGATTCCTCATCCCAGTAGTCTTGTGGTAGACAGTACATACAGACCATACTAGTGCCCAGTTGAAGTCCTCTTTGTCTGGATTGAACCTTTTGACGCAGTCCCACAGAAAGAGAGCTAAACAGTAGAAGAAATAGGGTCCGTCATCCATAATACAATTTTTCTCCTCAATGCAGTTGAAAATAGCATTAAAGAATCCCTTTGGTCCTAGCTAAAGGGTGACGTGCCCCTTGTGCTTCCATTTGGAAGCAATCCATCCATAAAGTGCTTTCTCAGTGGGATAGAAGCCTATCAATTTTCTAATGAGGGCATGGTCCTTCATGTAATAGATTTCAGCGTTGATACGGTGGGCAGGATGGTAAATTTTGGGCCGTTCTGTAGCAATCGAGATGCATTTTGAGAAAGATTCCTTCCTATGTTCTAATTTTTCGTTTTCTTCCCTTTTGTCATTTTTTTCAGCTGTCAGGTATTCTGGTGAGCCTGTAGGTTTAGAGGGCACATTATGAACATCAAGGGGTGCATTTACATTGTCTTTAGCTGAACCTTCAGGAGGGGGGGGGGGGTGCGCCTACCCTCCCATCTGGCATAACCATTACTAGCGACAATAGAAGTCAAGATCATGGAGTTCAAAGAGCTAAATAATGCTGTTGTGAGGGAGGGGAGGAGCCCAAATGGCCCCCGTTGAGGAGTAGTGGAAACCCTAGGGATCTGTGAGGGAGGCTTTGGCTCTTAGGGTTCGCAGCCTCAAAGCATGAGCCGCAAATTTGAAGCCATTGTTATTATTCCATGTCTATGGTTGTATTATAAATATTTTATTATTCATTGTAGACATGTCATCTAAAGGCACAAGCATACAAGAAAACACAATATACCACCAAGATCATGTGATAGGTCTAACGAAATTCATCGTTTACGATATCAAAAAACTAGGGATGGAATAAATGAGCGTAGGAGAGCTACATATCATAGAAAAAATAGTGAAACCAGTATTCAAAAATTTTTTCCAATTTCTCCTAAGTATCGTAGTATGGATGATATAATGGAAAGGATATTTCCTATTGATAGATAATTCTCAGGATGTGTTCCTGATCAAAATAATTTTCATGGTTGATGCTCTCTCAACAATGTTCAGAATATTGGGGAAACATCTTGCAATCAGGAAGATCAGCGTGTCGATAACGTGGATGAAAATTTTCACCATAACCATTTTGTATCTGCAAATGAAAGTTATTATAAAGGACAATGGTTACAAAACATCCATGGTGGAGGCAGTGATGCTATTTTATGTGATGATTTGGATGATAGTTTACCTGGCCATTTGTTTGATAATTTGGAGCTAGTCACTTGAGACATTGGATCTTCGAATCCCCCTTATCAAAGTAATGTTTTCCCACCAAGATAATCAGTCATCCAAGATAGCATTTCACGTGGAACAATGGAGGTATCCCCATGATATTTTAATTTTGGTTGCAATACTCATTTTTTTATTATATTCCTCTATTTTCAATTTTTTTTTTCCTTTACTTATAAGTTATTTTATTCTCTTGAAACAAGATACAAATTGTTTTAATAGATTTGTAGAAACAAACTCCCTATGTGTTCCATCTACTAATCTTGGAAGTGAAGATGAAGCATGTCAAAACCTTTATGTGCATTCTCCTATTCAATAAAATTTCCAAACTAATGTAAATGTTGAATGTATTTGATTTTTTTTTTTTCATTTTTTTAATTTTTACTTGGTTGGACATTGAATTTTATTATGTGTTTTATTTTCTTTAAACAAAATACACCTCGTTTTAATAAAGACATACAAATTAACTTCGTAGATGTTCCACCTACTGATGTTAGAAGTGAAGAGGAACCATCTCATAGTGTTTATCCACATCAGAAAACAAATGTAAACATTCAATGCATTTGACTTTTTTCTCATTTGATTTTTTTTCTAGGTTGGACATTGTATTTTATAACCTTTTATGGAAAAAAAAATCTTTCATTAAATGGAGTCGAAAACATAAAATTGTCAAACTAATGTAAATTCTCAATATATTTGGTTTTTCTTCAATTTTTGAATCTTTGTTTGGTTGGACATTTAATTTTGTTATGTATTTTATTTTTTCTTGAATAGGAAACAAGTCATTTGAATAGAGGCACAAAAATTAACTCCCTGATGTTATAAGAGAAGAGGAGCCATCTCATAGCCTTCATCTACATCACCAAAAAAATGTAAATGTTGGATGCATTTCACTCTTATTTGCTTTTTATTTATAATTATTTGGGAATTGAATTTTATAAGGTTTTATGACAAAGACACAATTTCATCCTCTTAGGTTCAAGAAATGTAGACCATAAATTTGGAAAGGCCCTGTCATAGATCCATTCCACATGTTTCAAATTTGGGAAGGGAATCTCATGTTGCTAAAGATGAATTACATCACAGAAGAAATTTCATTGTTCCAAATGGTTCTAGAAATGGTATAATTGATAGAAATAATATTCATTTTGATGAAAACACGATTTTAGTGCATAAAATATTTCGAGCAAAGATAGATAGCTTATCAGCTATCCAGATGTGCCACATTTTCCAAGAATCATATCCTGGAATCTAGCTTTTGAGAGACTCTAAAGGAATTATTTGCATACAATGTAAGAAAGAAAGAGGTGCCCATTGTTTTTTTCAATATAATAACATGTATCCTGGTGAGAAACCTCATGTTTTAAGATTTTTTACTCAAGTTCAAGAAATGGCTATAGCACATTTCAATCTTATTTTTCAAGTGACACATTCTCTAGGTGGTAAATATAAGTATAACGACCACACAATTAGCTTTCCTCAAGATATTCCTACAAGTGTACAAAGTCTTCCATGACATGTTGAATTTATTTAATTTCTAATTGTGAGGATACATGTCCTTCAGTCTAAATATTATGAATTTTATGTCAAAATATCTTGAGTGATGGCTGCATTAATTTTGAAAATCCAACATGATCAATATTATCGAGATGATGTAATTTACTATGATTCAGTGAATGCTCTGCCCAAAAGATCAAAATATGTCTCCTCCATGATTAAATTTGTTAATTATGATATTGAAGAATCTAAGATCAATGAAACTAATAATAAAGGGCTTCCTGATGAACTTTTTCCCTCTCATCCTTTTTCTTTTGTTGCTCACCTACCAAATGAGTGAAGAGAAGTGGAAGAAATTAGAGAATTTCTTGATAATGTTGATTCTTCACCTACTCAAGAAATTGATTGGCCCGATATTGGTTCATCTCTAGTCAATGAATATAATACAGATGGGTTATTAGATATGGCATTCCCCACATGTTTCCCCACAGGTGATGTTGATTGGTTGCAATCACGTATTTGTAGTGTTGAACTTCATGAGTATCCATTGCATCTTCTTAGATACTATGACCATATATTTGGAAGCCATCCTCACTTTTGATATTACCTTTCGAACATGATAATGTGACATCGGAGCCAAGCAACTGCTGCAGTTTTTTTAAAGAAAAATTTACATGATAACTCACCTACAACAATTGAAGAGTTGTGTCACCAACTTTCTGGTTTACCAAATAATAAGTTGGTTGAGCATATTATGTGATTTGGTTCTTCCCTGAGAGGTACAAGGGAAAACTTGACTAACTGTCGGGTTGAATTTACTAACATTATTACTCAGTTGGGATGTCCATCTTTATTACTTTAAGTGTAGCTGACACAAAGTGGCCATAGTTTCATAACCTCATGCCCATACATTCACATTATCGTTCTTTAAATGAGAGTCGTATAAAATTTGAGAATTTTATCCAATAGCCTCATATTTTTTCCACATTTGTCCACCATATGTTCAATATATTTCGAGAGGAAGTTATCTAGGATTCCACAGATCTTCTTTACACTTGCTATCAAATTTCCAAGATCTTTTTGTTTCTATCAAAGATAGATGTTCAAGGAAAAAAGGTCTCTTCTTATAATTTTGAAAAAAAGTATTCTCAGATGAAAATTATAGGCCATCCCTTGATATTTTCTTGAAAACATTTCTTCCAACATTTAAGGTAACAAATTTCAGACTACAAGCAACAAGAGGGAACTTAAGCAACATATGACATGTTTCTTTTGCTCCAATGTCACAGTCAACAATATTTTTTGAAAGAAAATTTATGTATGCACATAAAGGATGCTCGTTAGAGATAATAGAATTTGAAATTATAGTTAACATATTATGATAAATTTTAGAACTTTTTGTGCTTTTGATGCAATACTTAGTGTTGGAAATGATTGTCATTGATGGAAAAGGAGGTAGCAGATGGAGGCGATTTTACAAGGAGACAAAGACAGTCAATGGAGGCAGCAAAGAGGAAATGAATACAAAATAAAAAACATGAAGCATAGGCAGTTGTGTAAGAAAACTAAGTTGTGTATGAAGAAGGATTGGTTTCAGTATTATAGGGATATTATTGATACAAGAATTCTATGTGAAAGAGCTATGATATATAACCATCTATGCATTAATGACTTAATTGCATATGTGTATCCTTGGTGTGTCGAATAAATAAACTCTGTGGTGAGGGTTTTGTGGAGTTCTACAGAAAAATGAAGAAAAATCCTTTAAGATCTGCTTGTACGTTCAGTAATGAGAATGTGTTCCTGATGAAAGGCTTCGCCTCTGTCTTTAGTAATCTGAATAGAAGTCTAACTGGATGCTCCGTGCTCCAGAGTCCAAACTGTATGCGCTTGTGGGGAGGATATACAAACCCTGTGACGAGAATTCCGTATGAATGAGACCCTGTAGCAGAGTATTTATAAGAAATGCATAATAAACCTTTGCATAAGAATAAACGAAACCATGTTATGTATGGTGGAACTTTGCATCAGAATATAAAAGAACCGTTTATAACAACAAACCGTGTTGAAATACGCAGTATGAATGAAGGCGCAAACATAATAGTAACAAATATATATATATATATATATATATATATATATATATATAATTGAAATCGTTGGAGAACAGAACCCGGAGTAAAACGTTGGATCGGAACCTGGAGTGGAGAACGGAACCTTGCAAGAGGAACAGTGAAGTGGTTTAGCGTGAACAGTAAAAGTTGTAAGTAGATTTCATCGCACCGCTTATCGACCATAAGTGGTATTGCCCAGAGGAGCAGCGATTCCATTGATTGATCAACACGTGTCCTCGACCGACATACCAAAACCGTCATTTAACGTGCGCCTTCGCGCATTAACTATCGTACCAGGACACTGAGCGAAATAGATAGGAGTCGTCGATCTGGTGGGCTGACATCTAACGGTGATCGCTTGTTGAACCCGCACGAAGGTTAATAAAGGAGTCCGGAGATTAAGCCAGGTACAGTGGGCACGTTTGACTGGTCTTTGACTGTATTGTGGGTCCGGGGCGGAGTCATACAAAATGAATTGGTTTATTTATGTTTTTCGATGTATTATAGTCTTAATATAACGTTTGACGGAATATGTTAAAAGATTTATAACTGCGTTTCCAAGGTTCGGAGATAATACATAAGTCGGAGATATGTGTAATGCATTCGGGTTATTAATATAAGGCGACAAACTTGGTCATAATGTTCGAAAATAAAGTTGAAACTCGTAAATATATTACATATTACCATGGGTCTTGATAATTTACAATATATTTTAAATATGCGAATGACGGGTTATCTGAGTAAACGAATTGTAGATCTTATATACACTGGGATAGCGAATAGGTGATTAAACACAGAGATGAAAGTTCGTGAACAAGAAAAATACAGGGATTCAAAAGAACAGTGAACAGGTGAAATGTATAGATGACAGTAAACAAAGAAGATGCAGAACAACTTCTTAACTGCAGTAGAAAAAGACAAAATTCAGTAAAGCCAAAGTTTAGAAGAGGAGCTGAGTGATATTGAAATATGTAATTAAGAATGTGAATGTAAATGATGTAATTATTTTTTTTATTGTTTGTGATGCAAAGGAAAGTATCCTAAAGAAAAGACAAAATCCCACTGTAGCATGGAAATTTGTACATATTGCTATAATTTTAAAATGAGTTGGATAAATGAAAAGGCAGAAGGCAAAAAGTCGAGACTACTCACTTCAAATTCCCTGAGGAATGTAAAGAGTCATGTAATGAAATCTATATATAATATCACATTGATATGCACAATGTGAGGTTAGAGAGTGAGAGAGAGAAAATATTGAGAATGCAGAATATAGAAGAATAAGGCAGAGAAGATTAAGAGAAGGAGAGCAGAAAGAGAAGCTACAGAACAAATCTGATATCTGAAGTAAATCAGCAAACATTTAGTTTGATAAATTGAAGGGAGTTGGTGCTTCCTTGCAAGTTGTAGCTTACAGAATTGAGGTAGGAGCCTTCTGTAGGTTGGTGCCTGCAGAAAAAACAGTGGTGAGAAGGAGTTGGAGCTTGCCTTTGCATCACAACAATAATAAGATGTGGTTTTCTCCCTTTATGGGTTTCCACTTATATCTGGTCTCTGTGCATGATATTTATGTATTGATCTGATATGTATCATCTGCTTAATACCTGTTGTTCTCATATTAAGTCTACTGCTATATTAAACTAATACTTGTTGCTTACATTCTAAGATTACTCACACATTAAATTGGATATGAAATGAAGATGTCAATAAGTTTAATGAAAAGTTTTAAAAGATCAGGAATGTATTAAACTGATTCACCCCCCCCCCCCCCCTCTCAGTTTAATTAAAGGTTCAACAATTGGTATCAGAGCAGGTTCCTTGTGTACCAGTCTAACAACTGAAAGGAGATCATAAGTCCCCTAGATGGCTAGTCAAGAAGGAAGCTCAACCAATAAAGCACCTTTCTTCACTGGTGCTAATTATGCCTTCTGGAAAATCAGGATGAGAGCATACATAATGTCTTTAGGATTAGAAGTTTGGGATGTTGTGGAATTTGGATACTCCACAAAGTCAACTGATTCAGAGAAAGAAGCTAAACAAAACTTTGTAGCTAATGCAAAAGCAATGAATGCAATCTTAAATGGACTATGTGAAGCTGAGTTTATTAAAGTAATGCACAGCAAGACTGCCAAAGATATGTGGGATACTCTAGAGAATATCCATGAGGGAAATAAAAAGGTAAAGACTGCCAAACTTCAAGTATATAGAGCCTAGTTTGAAAATTTAAAAATGAATGATGATGAAGAGGTTGGCAGCTTCTTCTTAAAAGTTGCAGAAATTGTTAATAATATGAAAGATCTTGGAGAAACCATGCCAGAAAGTATAATTGTTCAAAATATTCTAAGATCTCTTCCATCCAGATTTAATCCCAAGGTGTCTACTATAGAAGAAACAACCGATTGGGAGACCTTGACCATGAACCAACTACTTGGAAATCTAACAGCATATGAGATGAGGCTTCCACAGAAGAAACCAAGTACGAGGGAGGCAGCTTTTAAAATAGAAAAGAAGAAAGAAGAAAAGGAAGACATATGCTCTTGCTCTGATGAAGAAGAGGCTAAATTTGTCAAGAAACTAGATAGAGGCTCAGGTAGATACAAAGGTAAACTACCCTTCAAATGCTTTAACTGTGGAAGAGTTGGAAATTATGCTGCTAAGTGTCCTCACAAGAAAGTAAGGAATCAGGCTCAAGAATCAGAGAAAAACACATCAAAGAACTGGCAGAAAGGAAAGAAATTCAGCAGAAAATCCTTCTATGCTCAACAAGACAGCAGTACATCTGAAGACTCAGATGAATCCTCAGGAGAAGAAGGAACCTCTGAATTTTTACTAATGGCCATAGAAGAACTTGAAGGACTCTTACTAGAAGATGAAGAAGAAGGTGAAGTTGACCTTGAGGGGGAGCTAAGAAGTGCCCTGGAGGAGATTGACAGAATCAAAATAAAATGTAGAAAACAAAAATATATTCTCCTCAAATATGTGAAAGAAGAACAAAATTCATAAGTCCTCATGCAGTTGAAGGTAAAGCTTGAAGAAGCCAAGAAGATTGAAGATATGTTACTTCAACAAATCAAGGATAAAACTCGAGAACACGAGAAGCTGGAAGAAGAAATTGTATGTCTGAGGAAGAAATTAGGAAGTGCCCAACATAAAGTGTCTATATACCCTTCTCAAATGACAAGCTCTGGTAAGTTGAATGAAATCTTGGATGCTCAAAGATCTCCTCTAATAAAAACTGGGATAGGCTATGAAGGAGAATCAAGTAAAGGCAAAGAAAAAGAAAACAAAAATATAATTTTTGTGAAAGCAAAGAAGGCTGATGAAGCACCTCAAATAATTCCTACAAAAGAAGAAGCATGTAAGGAGGAAGACAGAACCCAGAAGAATCCTCGAATAACAAAGAATGAAAGAAATACTCAGACAACAGAAAAAGGTTCATATACTCCTGAGTTTGTCAATTTTGCAAACCATCAAAGGAGATCCTTTCCTTCTATGAAGAATGCCACCTGCTATGTCTGCCACAAGCTGGGACACATTGCTGCCCACTGTCATGCAAGGAGGAGTAATTCAAACCAGCAAAAGATGCAAACATTGAAGAGACTGCCTCAAGCAAACAAATGGAAGAGACAACCTTACATCAGGTATTCAAATAGCTTCTATGGTTACTGCTTTTATTGTAAGGAATTTGGTCATAAAATCATTGAGTGTAGAAAGTATGGACAAAGATTGATGTTTAACACCTCAAGGAGGTTTATGAATCAAAGAAATTCTGTTCATACTCATAATTCTACAAAAACTATAATCAAATGAGGTATATGCAATCAAGTTGGACATATGTCTTCCAAATGTCCTCTAAGAAGATGGAGGTCATCACCTCACAAAATATACAAAACAAAAGGGTGCCTCCAGTGGATAAAGAAGGTGAATAAATGTGACCTGGCTCTAACTGCTCAAGATCTGAAAAGTCAATGGTATTTGGATAGTGGCTGCTCTAAACACATGACAGGAGACAAAAGTAAGTTTATTACTCTTGATGAAAAGAAATCTGGCAATGTTACTTTTGGAAATGATAAATCAGGTAAGATCAAGGGAAAAGGCTCAGTCAGCATAGATAATGGAAGAGGAAAGGCCCAAGATGTACTATTTGTAGATGGGCTGAAAGCAAATTTACTGAGTGTCAGTCAGATGTGTGACAAAGGCTATGAAGTTCTCTTTAGAGCACAAGACTGTGAAGTCAGATCAAGCACAACAGGAAAGACTCTGCTCAAAGGTGTCCGAACAGAGAGTAATGTGTACATAGTAAAAGAGGAGGATGAAGCTTGCCATCTGAGCAAACTTGAGGAGTCATGGTTATGGCATAGGAGATTGGGACATCTCAGCTTCGACCATATCATCAGACTGAGTAAGAAGAAAGTTGTCAGAGATATGCCTGAAATAAAGAGGCCTTCAAATACCATATGCAAATCTTGTCAATTTGGGAAACAAACTCGCACATCCTTTAAATCTAAAAATGATCTATCAACTAGAAGACCACTCCAGCTTGTGCACATGGATCTGTGTGGACCTGCAAGAACTAAAACACCAAGTGGAGAATCCTACTTCATGTTGATAATAGATGATTTCTCTAGAATGACATGGGTTGCTTTTCTCAAGAACAAATCAGAAGCACTGGAAAAGTTTAAGATATTCAAAGCATTAGTAGAAAATCAAACTAGATGCAAGCTAAAATGTATCAGATCAGATAGAGGAGGAGAATTTACAGATTATGACTTTGCTGACCTATGCAATGAACATGGCATAAAAAAACAATTCACTATTGCAGGAACACCTCAGCAGAATGGAGTAGCAGAAAGACAAAACAGATCTGTTCAACAAATTGCCAGAGCCATGATGCAAGAGAATAATGTTGCTCAAACCTTCTGGGCAGAAGCAGTGCACACAACAGTACATATCCTTAATAAAGCTCACTTAAGGCCAAGCAGTGACAAGACTCCCTATGAACTATGGCATGGAAAGCCTGCTTCAATCAAACATTTCATAATCTTTGGAAGCAAATGTTACATAAAGAATAATGATGAAAACCTTGGGAAATTTGATGCAAGAGCAGATGAAGGGATTTTTCTAGGATATGCTTCCAAAAGTAAAGGGTACAGGTGCTATAACAAGACTCTTCGGAAAATAGTTGAAAGTATTGATGTGAGATTTGATGAAGAACTTCCAAACAATACAAGAGATACAGACTGTTACAGTCCATCAGAAAATCATGAAGAAGAGGACCAGGATGATGATGAAACAAGAAAAACATCAGAAGATGTTGGACTGAACTCAAAAACCCCCTCAAGATACACTCAAAAGAACCATCCAGAAGAACAAATCATAGGAGACAAGAGTGTAGGAGTGCAAACAAGAAGACAGCTAACTGAACAGACAGAAGAAGTATACATAGCAATGTTATCACAAATAGAGCCAAAGAAGTTTGAAGAAGCCAGCAAGGACAAGTATTGGGTAAAAGAAATGAATGAAGAATTGGACCAAATTGAGAAGAACAATACCTGGGAACTAGTTCCTAGACCAACTGAGAAGAATATCATTGGTTCAAAATGGGTATTCAAAAACAAAATGAATGAGCAAGGACAAGTAATCAGGAATAAAGCCAGGCGGGTCTGCAAAGGATACTCACAAATTGAAGGACTTGATTATGAAGAAACATTTTCCCCTGTAGCCAGAATGGAAGCTATCAGAATGTTCCTGGCATTTGCATGCTACCAAGACTTCAAGGTATATCAAATGGATGTAAATTCTGCTTTTCTTAATGGAGATCTAGAAGAAGAAGTGTACATGGAACAACCAGAAGGCTTCTCATTGGCAGACAAAGAAGACTATGTGTGCAGACTGAAGAAGGCCCTATATGGACTGAAACAGGCTCCTCGTGCTTGGTACTCAAGACTGGATAAATATTTGCAAAAACAAGGCTTTAAGAGAGGTGGAGTAGATAGCAATCTATACATAAAAGCCCATGAAAATGAACTCCTAATTGTTGTAGTATATGTTGATGACATCATGTTTGGAAGCAACAAAGATGAACTAGCAAAAGGGTTTGCTGATGAGATGAAAACAGAGTTTGAAATGTCTATGATTGGAGAGCTCAGTTTTTACTTGGGACTGCAAATTCAACAAAAGAACACAGGTACATTCATCTCACAAGAAAAATAATTAATGGAAATGCTGAAAAAGTTCAAAATGGAGGACAGCAAACCTGTGTCAACTCCCATGACCACAGGTTGCAAGCTGTGTGCTGATGATGGGTCTGCTGATATAGATCAAAAACTCTACAGATCCATGATAGGAAGCCTGCTGTATCTGACAGCATCAAGACCAGACATCATGCTAGCAGTAGGACTAGTGGCAAGATATCAAGCAACACCTAAACAAAACCATCTTTTGACAGGAAAAAGAATACTCAGATATCTACAAGGAACAACACAGTATGGACTTTGGTATCCTAAAGGCAAAAGCTTCACTTTAACAGCATACACAGATGCAGATTGGGCCAGTTGTGTTGATGATAGGAAAAGTACAAGTGGAGGTGCTTTCTATCTAGGAGAAAGTCTGGTGGCATGGTTAAGCAAGAAACAAACATCCATCTCTCTGTCTACAGCTGAAGCAGAATATATAGCAGCAGCACCATGTTGTACACAATTCATGTGGATGAAGCAAACTCTTCAAGACATGAAGGTAAGAATTGATGAACCTATCTCAATCAAATGTGATAATACAAGTGCTATAAGTATATCTAAAAATCCTGTACTTCACTCAAAAACTAAACATATTCCAATCAAGTATCATTTCCTCCGAGAACAAGTGGCTCAGAAGACAGTAAAGCTGGAGTATGTACCAACGAAAGAACAGACAGCTGATATATTTACCAAACCTCTTGCTAGAGAACCATTTCAATATTTGAGAGATAAACTAGGGGTATTATCTGCAGATGCTACTCTCTGATATAAAGAGAAAGCACAATCTCAGGGGGAGAACAAAAACGAAAATATCATTCTCAGGGGGAGATCAACCAGCAAGGAAAGCATGAATCAGGTCCTCAGGATCAAAGGATAAAGGCAAAAGAACACCAAGTTACTATCTTAGAGTTATCTACATTATTCAAGCATCAAAAGGTCAATTACAGAGCAAAAGGATCAGTATTGTGTTCTGAAACATTATATTAAGAATCTGAAACATAAAAGACAAGTAGTGATTATCATTTGAAGCCTCTCAGCATTTTTAGTTGCTGAATACAATCATACATCTCAAAGTATTCTCTCAACAAGTCTTATACATCACTATGGAGCAGCATGGTACAAAATCAATAGAAGAGGGTCTAAACATAACTCAGAGAGAGGAAATGTAGAATGCAAACTAGGAAATGAGAAACCCTTTTGCCATTGATGACAAAGGGGGAGGAAAAGCAAAAAGGGACTTCTAATAGGCAAGCAGAAGAAGCAGAGGATTATTGGTGGGAGTGTTGCCATCAATGCCAAAGGGGGAGACTATTGGAAATGATTGTCATTGATGGAAAAGGAGGTAGCAGATGCAAAAATAGGAACAGTTACAAGGAGACAAAGACAGTCAATGGAGGCAGCAAAGAGGAAATGAATACAAAATAACAAACATGAAGCAGAGGTAGTTGTGTAAGAAAAATAAGTTGTGTATGAAGAAGGATTGGTTTCAGTATTATATGGATATTGTTGATACAAGAATTATATGTGAAAGAGCTATGATATATAACCATATATGCATTAATGACTTACTTTCATATGTGTATCCTTGGTGTGTCGAATAAATAAACTCTGTGGTGAGGGTTTTGTGGAGTTCTACAGAAAAATGAAGAAAATTCCTTGAAGATCTGCTTGTATGTTCAGTAATGAGAATGTGTTCCTGATGAAAGGCTTCGCCTCTGTCTTTAGTAATCTGAATAGAAGTCTAACTGGATGCTTCGTGCTCCAGAGTCCAAACTGTATGCGCTTGTGGGGAGGATATACAAACCCTGTGACGAGAATTCCGTATGAATGAGACCCTGTAGCAGAGTATTTATAAGAAATGCATGATAAACCTCTGCATAAGAATAAATGAAACCGTGTTATGTATGGTGGAACTCTGCATCAGAATATAAAAGAACCGTTTATAACAACAAATCGTGTTGAAATACACAGTATGAATGGAGGCGGCAGTATGAATGAAGGCGGAACCATAATAGTAACAAATATATATATATATAATTGAAATCGTTGGAGAACGGAACCCGGAGTAAAATGTTGGATCGGAACCTGGAGTGGAGAACGAAACCTTGCAAGAGGAACAGTGAAGTGGTTTAGCGTGAACAGTAAAATCTGTAAGTAGATTTCATCGCACCACCTATCGACCATAAGTGCTATTTCCCGGAGGAGCAGCGATTCCATTGATTGATCAACACGTGGCCTCGACTGACATACCAAAACCGTCGTTTAATGTGCGCCTTCGCGCATTAACTATCGTACCAAGACACAGAGCAAAATAGACAGGAGCCGTCGATCTGGTGGGCCAACATCTAACGGTGATCTCTTGTTGAACCCGCATGAAGGTTAATAAAGGAGTCCGGAGGTTAAGCCAGGTACAGTGGGCGCGTTTGACTGGTCTTTTACTGTATTGTGGGCCTAGGGCGGAGTCATACAAAATGAATTGGTTTATTTATGTTTTTCGATGTATTATAGTCTTAATATAAGGTTCGACGGAATATGTTAAAAGAGTTATAACCGCGTTTCCAAGGTTCGTAGATAATACATAAGTCAGAGATATGTGTAATGCATTCGGGTTATTAATATAAGGCGACAACCTTGGTTATAATGTTTGACAATAGAGTTGAAACTCGTAAATATATTACATATTACCACGGGTCTTGACATTTGATCAATTACAATATAGTTTAAATATGCGAATGACGAGTTATCCGTGTGAACGAATTGCAGATATTATATACACTGGGATAGTGAACAGGTGATTAAACACAGAGATGAAATTTCGTGAACAAGAAAAACACAGGAATTCAAAAGAGCAGTGAACATGTGAAATGTACAGATGACAGTAAACAAAGAAGATGCAGAACAACTTCTTAACTGCAGTAAAAAAAGACAAAATCTAGTAAAGCCAAAGTTCAGAAGAGGAGCTGAGTGATATTGAAATATGTAATTAAGAATGTGAATGTAAATGATGTAATTATTTTTTATTGTTTGTGATGCAAAGGCAAGTATCCTAAAGAAAAGACAAAATCCCATTGTAGCATGGAAATTTGTACATATTGCTATAATTTTAAAATGAGTTGGATAAATGAAAAGGCAGAAGGCAAAAAGTCAGGACTACTCACTTCAAATTCCTTGAGGAATGTAAAGAGTCATGTAATGAACTCTATATATAATATCACATTGATATGCACAACGTGAGGTGAGAGAGTGAGAGAGAGCAAATATTGAGAATGCAGAATATAGAAGAATAAGGCAGAGAAGATTAAGAGAAGGAGAGCAGAAAGAGAAGCTACAGAACAGAGCTGATATCTGAAGTAAATCAACAAACATTCAGTTTGATAAATTGAAGGGAGTTGGTGCTTCCTTGCAAGTTGTAGCTTGCAGAATTGAGGTAGGAGCCTCCTGTAGGTTGGTGCTTGCAGAAAAACAATGCTGAGAGGGAGTTGGAGCTTGCATTTGCATCACAACAATAATGAGATGTGGTTTTCTCCCTTTATGGGTTTCCACTTATATCTGGTGTCTCTGTGTATGATATTTATGTATTTATCTTATATGTATCATCTGCTTAATACCTGTTGTTCTCATATTAAGTCTACTACTATTTTAAACTAATACTTGCTGCTTACATTCTAAGATTACTCACACATTAAATTGGATATGAAATGAAGATGTCAATAAGTTTAATGAAAATTTTTAAAAGATCAGGAATGTATTAAACTGATTCACCCCCTCTTTAATTAAGGTTCAACGTAGCAATATATTTCAGGACAACATGCCGAGAAAGCACTGGTTGGAAATCAACATTTTCACGCCACATTGTTAGAAGGTCAATGTTATGTACATTGAGCCTATCATCATTTCTTGTCGGGTCATCTTTTTTCTTCCTTGACCATCTATGAACAATCTTGATTCCCTAGAAAGATCCCATGGGGCATTGTACCGACAAGCGAGAATAGTGCCCTTTTTGCGCAAACAAGAATCTACACTACACTTTGTGTGCCTTTGGACACGGTTCAACAATTCTTCATAATCATTATGAGGATTGCAAGAGAAAATTTGATCAGTATTCAGTAGGCAAGGGTCATCATTGAGACTTCTTGGAACCATTATATTGCGATGATGTATTTCACATGGATTCCATGCAGTTACATAATTTTCAAAGAATCTCTTTGCATGTTGCAAATCACAATCATTTGACCAATCAAGTCTTTCCATGTCAGGAGCTCCTTGCAACCATAGGAAACCATGGATATGTGTTGAACCTCTATGTTGCCACTCATATCTGGAAAAAATGAACACAGAGCTAATATGAAAAATATGAATGGAAAATCAATAAGAAATTGACAATGAATAGAAAATAAATTCAAGAAAACAAACCTGTACCAGAAGTCTTTAGCTTTAAGATATTTTTGGATAACTTCCTCTCGAAATATATTGAATCTATCTTTTGCATATTGTGAGGATAAATCTTTGCCAAATATAAATATTATGAATATTATCTCAAAATATCTCAGTGATGGTTGCATTAGTTTTAAAATTGTTTTATGATCAATATTATCGAGATGTTGTAATTATTTATGTGTTGGGTATGTGTTATATTCTTTCTATGATTAGTCACACAGCGGTGGGTTTATAGGGGGCAGCAAATCCTAGTGTGCGTTGCGTCGGGCATAGCGGGAGTGGGGCGGTAGCCTATTCAAGTTCCGGGGTAGTTTCATAGGAATAGGAGTGATTGAATTCCATATCGCTATGACATACAACTAATAATATTGTGACCTATTTATAGGAATTTTTTCGAATTTCTTTTATTGTCCCATTTATTTACTTTTAATATAATAATGATTTTTATATATTATATAGATGAATACATTCATCATATTCATAGTAAGATTTGAGAAATTTGTTTACATCTTTTTTCATGTTGTTCAATTTACCTTTTTCATGTGGATATTGCTATTTTGTTTAGAATGAACCATTCAGACATAAACAACTAGTTATATGAGACAATCATTAAAAATCAAGCTTGAAGTCCATGTCACTATGACATGCAACTAATAATCTTGTGAACTATTTATAGATTTTTTTTTAAATTTCTTTTATTCTCCTCTTTATTTACTTTTAATATAATAATAATTTTGATATATTAATGAGATGAATACATTCATCATATTCATAGTGGTATTTAAGAAATTTGTTACATCCTTTTGCATGTTGTTCAATTTAAATATTTTTTTGAAGTGGCTATTGCTCTTTCATTTACAATGAACCATCCAGATGTAAACAACTAGTTATATGAGACAATCATTAAAAATCAATTCAATAATTGGTTCATATTGATATTAATATTGTGAATTTATCTTATATCATTAAATACAAAATTATGGGCTAAATTATATTAATATTAATATTACCAATGATATCCAATACTAATGAAAAAATTCACCACAATATCGAAAAATACCAATAATAATCTTCGTAATTACTATATCTATTAATTAATGTTAATGATGTTTAATATTAATATTAAACAACTATTGTGTCTATATATAAATATGAAGATTAACATTAAACATCGATCTAAATATCTTGATTTAAGGTTCATTTTAATAACTTTAGGTTTATTTAGGTTCAATGACACCAAGTTTATATTTGTAGAGATTTTTATATCATTTGGTTCGTGTAGCACTAGGTTATTTTATAGCACAAGGTTTATAAGATTATGTTTTTTTAATATTAATAAATATGAGGTTTATAAGATTAATTTTTTTTATATTAATAAAAACGAATTTAATGTTAAATTTATATTGAACAAAAACATTGATAGTAATATTAAACAAAAATATTAATATAAACATTTATGTTAATTTAAATACAAATTAAGGATTACTAACATTAATAAAATTTGATTTTAACATTAAGTAAATACAAAATTGTGAATTCTTGTTGACTATTATAATAAGGGTCTTATCATTCATTTCATGTGTACAATATGTATTGCTAATGAAGTTTATATTTTTAGAAATTTTTATATTATTTGGTTCATGTAGAATTAGCTTGTTTTATAGCATGAGGTTTATAAGTTTAAGTGTTTTAACATTAATAAAAATGGGGTGTTATGTTTTATGTATATATATCTATATATGTCTATGCTTAGTTGTTTGTGCATGTGTGTATTAATTTTGATTTTGTCATTTTGCCTTTGAAATGAAGATATGGATAATAATGATAGCATCTATTATGATGAAGCAGTGGACAATATTTATAGAGCGATAAGTTTTATTTCGTATATTTGGAACAAGTTTGATAGAAAACATGGCTTTCATCCTGTTGTTATTGGTGAACATCTTCGTGTGCTAGAAATGAAAGAAAATGTAAATACTTGTTGCATGTGCACCGAAGGGAGGCTCAGAGGAAAAGAAGAAGGGATTGGTTGGAAAATGTTAATTATCATTATCATTATCCTTTTGGTTTGAATTGGTGTTCCTTTTTTCGTTGGTTTGGATGTGTTTTGGAAGAGGATCTTTGCTAAATGAATTTTGATGAAGTGTTTCGAGACCATTTGTGTAGTGCAATTTCTTGATGTAAAGATAACAAAAAATATATGTTAATTTCAATGTTCTTTCTTTGGTTGCAATGATGGTGAAATTGAATATCCCTTTATTTTATTAATTCATTGGGTTTATAATATTAACAATCCCAAAGGTTGATTTCTTAACAATCCCTAAGGTTGATTGATCGCATGGGTTTATATATTAATAATCATGTGAATTTATCAATCCTTTGTGATTAAAATATTAATTCATAGGCTTCTTGATCACTTGTGTTTTTAATATTTGTCCCTTAGGCTTGTTTTTTTGTATGTAGAAGTGATCTATTATGCTATTAACAAGAGAGAGTGATGTACAGCGGGCCAAGGCGAGATCATTGCCTAGTATTATGGAATTTTAAACAAAAAACCATAGTTTGAAGGCGCCTATGAAGGGGAAACCCGATCTAAAGCAGTTCATAAAAAATCCCCGCGCGAGGAGCTGGAGATTTAGATGCGGAGATTTTAACATGGCAGATGCATGATCGGTGACAACAGGAAGCACATAAACAGGCTCGTGAGGATGGGCAGAAACGGAGCAAAAAAACCAGAGTGGAGAGGAGGAACTACTCATCAGGAGATTCGTAGACGACTCTGCACGAGATTTCATCTGGTTCCCTGTCAGCATTGTACAGGTCGGCAGTAGAATGGATCACCTTCCCGGGAGGTGGAGGAGTAACCTGCGCCTCGCTCGCTTGCACTGCGTCCTGCCTCACAGAAGGCTGATCCACCGTGTCCTTGATCGTTTGGTCCTGCGTGGCCTTGCCCATCTGACCCTGTAAGTCCACACTATCAGGATGCTTCGACCCAACAATTTGCTCCGAATCCTTAGCTGCCGAGAGGCTGCATTCTACCGGGTGTGAACTGGGAGCAATTGCTTGAGGCTCTTCATGAAAGATGACCGTAATTGAGGCAGTCACCCGGGGTCGATTGAGAGAACTGTTAAAATAAAAGTGCGCGGTGTGGGTTTGAGTAGGAAGAGCTGAAGGAGTGGGGGAAGCAAGGTGACGACCAGAGCGAAGAAGGCGCCCTCTATGAAGGCTGTTTGAATGGGAGGTAGACGTAGAGGAGGTGCCAGAGGTGGAGGGAGAGCGCCTGATTTGGCGCCTCGTGGAGCCTCTTCTGCAATGCATTCTCTGCCTAAGGCGCGACATATTCGCAATCGAGACAGCAAGGCAGGGAGGCGAAAGAAGGACAGAATACTGAGGCGAGAGGGGAACCAGAGCAATAGAAGCAAGCTTGCAAGAACCAGCGTGGGAGAAGTGGAGATTTTCTCCAACATACAAACAACAATTGAGACAGCTCCTCTTACCAGTTACAGTGCGAACATTTGAAAGCCCTGCCCCTGGAGCGCACCACAGGTTCACTAGCGGGGGAATTCTGTTCAGACCAGAGGGACGCTCCATTATAACAACCCAATCGACCGTGCAACTGTGAATCGACTGCAGTAAACCACCATAAATATGAACTGAAGGTTGAGCCGTATCGCAGCACGCGAAGGTGTATCGAGGAGCAGGATTATGGTTGTTACGAGCACCTGGAGTAAATGGCATTAAACGCCGAGCAGTCGAATTTAAGAGCTGAATGACAACATTCTTACGAGTGGGCAAGTGGCTTCCCCTTATGCCACACCCCCATCCCATCACTTTAAACACTAACATGCCGTGTCCGGGATTGTCCCTTAGGCCTTGTTAATCCCTTAGGTTTTTAATATTTATCCCTTAGGTTCACCAATTCCTTGCTTATAATTTTAAACCCTTGGGTTTAATAGTTATTTTGGTTTATAATATTAATAATCCCTGATTTATTAATCTCTTTTGAGTTTAAAATAGTAATTCTTTGGGTTTATTCATTTTTTTTGGTTTTTTGATATTATTTTTTGGGGTTTATTGATTCTTCGGGTTTATTAATAACTTGGATTTATTAATAATTTGTACTTATAATATTAACTCGTTGGCTTTGTAATATTAAAATCCCTTTGGTTTATTGATGTTTTGTAGTTATAATATTAATAATTCCATGGGTTTGTTGATCTATTAGGTTTATAACATTGATCCCTTGATTTTTATAATTCTTGGGTTGGTATTATTAGTCCCTTCAAACTTTATTAAACCCCAATATTAAGGGTTAAATATTAATCCTACAATTAAATATATAAATCCATGGTCCAATGTCACAATATGGAAAATATTGTCTCAATATCAAAGTCAACCATGGTCAACCATTGTCAATCATTGTGACCATAGTCGATCATGGTCTACCATGGTTGAATGCCACATTGTGACAAATATTTTCTCAATATGAAATCAACGATGGCCAACCATGGTCATCCTTTTGTCCAACGTCGCATCGTGACAAATATTTTCTCAATGTTTAAATCAAGTATGGTAAAGCATTTTATTTTCACACTTTCATAGTATTTATTTAAGGGCTAAATATTAGTCCTAGGGTTTAATATTAATCCTTTTTTTTTATAGTTATTTGGTTGATAATATTAATCCCTTGGGTTTTTAGTATTAATAATCGGTTGGTTTTATTACACATTAATATTAAGGGTTAAATATTGGTCCTAGGATTTAATATTAATCCATTAGGTTTATTATTTTTATCCCTTTAGTTTATTAATTCGTGAGGATTTATAATTTATTAAAAAATCCCTAAGGTTGATTGATCACTTAGGTTTATATTATTAATAATCATGTGATGTTATCAAATAATTTTTGTTTAAAATATTAATTCCTAGGTTTTATTCATCTCTTGTGTTTTTACTACTAATCCCTTGGGCTTGATGATACCTTTAGGTTTTTAATATTTAACCCCTGTTCCCGTGATCCTTGATTTTATAATATTAAACCCTTGGGTTTATTAGTTTCTTTTGGTTTAGAATATCAATAATGCCTCGAATTTATTAATCTCTTGATTTTAAAATATTAATTCTTAGGTTTATTAATTTCTTGGGTTTTTTATATTAGATTGTTGGTTTTATTGGTTCTTCGGGTTTATTAATCACTTGAGTTTATTAATAATTTTTATTTATACTATTAATATGTTGGGTTTATAATATTAATAATCCCTTGGGTTTATTGATGCTTTGTGTTTATAATATTAATAATTCGTTGGGTTTGCTCATCCACCGGGTTTGTAACATTGATCCATTTAGTTTTCTAATTCTTTAGGTTGGTAATATTAGTCAATTGGGTTTATTAAATCTCAACATTAAGGGTTAAATATTAGTCCTACTGCTTAATATTAATCCATGGTCCAATGTCACATTATGACAAAGATTGTCTTTATATGAAAATAAACCATGCTCAACCACCTGTCAAACATCGTCATGTTGGAAATGTTGTCATTGATGGCAAAGGAGGAGCATCCTCAAAACAACAACTAGGAAAAGAGAGAAGTAAAGCAGCAGAGAACAAAGGCAACATAGAAGTAATAAAGGTAGCAGTGGAGACACATGAGGTGGTGCTCTGTGAGTAGTGAGGGCGGAGTTTCGTAATTTGGATTGTAAGTGCATATATGAAGAATTGATTCTCGAGTTATGTGTATGACTCGGATTTTCATTCTCGTGTGAAGTTGACATTAAGAGTAGAGTTCAAAGGTTTGGAACTACTCAGGACATGCAAGGATCGCATGCAGCTGCATAGTGCCGTAGAATAGAGGCAGAGTGAAGGTCATTAATTTGAAGACCTCGCCGAGGACTAAAAGTTGTAAGTAATGTCATTGTATAAATGAGGAATTGTTTCGCTGTTATCGTGCATTTTTTGAGTCGACTTCGTGTGGAATGTTTTGAATCCTTGTGATTAAATGTGAAGATAGAACTCCGTAATAGAGCTTGAATTGAGACTATGCATAACCAAAGTGATATGGGATCGATGTTGAGGATCGATTGAGTTACTCGTGGATTTGGATCAGGAATACTAAATATAGAGTCAATTTGTGCCTGTATAAGTGCTAAGGGTTTTTTTAATAAAAGCCCGTTGGTAATGGGGGCTTAACCGATTGGGTTAATTAACCTCGTCTCAATGTTGAATTGAGGCAAAGAACGTTGAAGGGAAGGCCGGAAGACAATTTAAAGGAGAACGGAACCCTAAGTAATAAGTGGGAACCGAGAAGCTTGAAAAGTAATCCCGTAGGTCAAAACCCTGGCGTTTCCTCGTACTTAGAAGTGGTAAATAAAATCGGTGAGAAAAACACGGTGTATGCCAGGAGATGACGCGTGGCCACAAATGGTATTGGAATACCATTCACATTGCGTAACCTTGTGAATTAACACTCGTGTATTTAAATCACGCGATATTGGTTTATGGTCTTCTTTGATCATCCAGGACCAAGAGATAAACTAACCACCATCGGATGTGGCGTGCTTCCGTTAGCACCGGCGCCCCAAATCTAATGTACGTTGATGATTTTCGGTTTAAGGAAGGCCGAGGTTTATATGAATTATCATAACTAAACGTTCACGCTACTTTTATTATGTTCCATTGGCTAAGGTCTATTGGCAAGCATTATGCTATGAAGGTTTAAGATATGATTCATTCAACTATATGGTATGGTTTAATTATATCAAAGGCGTGTTATGAATGGGATTATTATATCTTGTTCAAACATTCTTAAGGCGCTTGTTATAAAGACTAAGACTTATAAAAGAGGGAGATATAGTCTTCAGACGCCTCATTCAAATCAAACAAAGGTCTTATAGTGCTGCTTATTTAAAATACCAAAGGTCATATTCAAAGGACCTTTCATTGGACTACAGAGATTCATTCATCAAATTCCCCTGAATTTGATTAATGAATTAGAAATTTAGAAATCAAATAAGAGGCCTAGAACTTGTGCGATCTCGATGTTATTAATCATTGTTTATATAGCCCAAAGATCGGGTTTAAAATCAAGGTTTATAAAGTGTGAATTGGTGTTGGTTTTTAAACCACTGGCAAACACATATATTATAATGAATCGAAGTTTATATTCCAAGACATGGACCATTATAATTAATCGAATTGATAGAAGAGTTTATTAACTCTCATGGGACCCTACTTAATCGCACGGAGAAAAACATAATAGCGGAACATGTTAATAAAAGTTCCAATGGTGATTACGGACCCGATGTGTTAATGAACCGTGATTCATATGTGTTTGAGTTCCACCTAAAAAGGCATCAAAGTAGGCCATCGCATCGGAGAAAAACATAACAAATGAACATGTTAATAAAAGTTTCGATGGCGATTGCGGACTCGATGTGTTTATGAACTCGCGGATTCATATGTGTTTGAGTTATGACTTAAAAAGGCATCAAAGTAGGCCATCACATCCAAAAAAACGGAACATATGAACAATTACAAAGGAACCAATTGTAATCGGAAGTATTCGCTTGCAATTAATCACATCGGAAAATAACAAAAAAAAAAGGTTCAATATTGTGGCCCGAAGGTTACTTTATTATGGCACCGACATTTTATTTTAATGTTGTGAAGGTTACAACTTTGGAATAGTGCGATTATTCAAATGTTAATCCGATTAGTCATAAGAAGGGTTTGAACCCAGCTGCCTAAACATTGGTCCAAGCTTTCTTTATAAAATGGGTTTTAAATCCATAGACCGGCTAAATTAATACCTCCGCATATAGATTAAAATTTGGGTTGTTTTGATGAAGGGCGAAGATTAAATTGGATATAATATATGCCGTGCCACATTACAATTCGAGGTTTAAGCCAAAGTCAAGGATACTATGCAAGATTTCGAAACATTGGGTAGAAAATGTATTATATATTAGTATATTATGTTTATAGAAATGTCGTGGAGCAATATTAAATTTGTTGTAAACCAAGAATATAAGTGCAAAAGTCAAGGGTTAGATATTCATATGAAATGGGTAATAACCCATATGATAACCGTAAGGATTTCTAATGGACATTTGGTTTATAACCTCTTTTTTAAAAAGAAGCTTGCGCATTATTGAATGAAATATTAATGAGGAAGGTTTATAATATGGTTTCAAGTTCATAAATAGAAGACCAAAGAATAGGTGGTCCTTAATTACAAGGTGAACTTTGGTTAATTTCTATATGCGTATCTGGTCTCATAACCATGGAATAATGAAGATTCCGCACTAAATTAAATTCCCGTATAGAGATTACTTGGAGCACATTATTTTCATAGGCATAGAAATAAAATTTGTGAGTTCCCAAATTGAAATAAATTGGGCATAAATTAGGAAGTGTGTTTTATATGCATAGAGAAAGAGAAAAAAGTGGGCCCGACAGTAGGTAAACATAGATTGCAGTGTCTGACAGTGTACATGCACAGTGCACACAATTATAGTGAATAGAGTATAAAGCACAGAATGTAGCTTACATGACAGCTAGACATACACAATTGTAGAAAATAGTAGAGGTATGTAGAGTAGTTACCCGATAAAGCAAGTAGAAAAGACAAAACTAGTAAGCCAAGTGATGGAAAGAGGATGGAGTAAAATTTATATATGTAACTAAAAATGGGAATGTAAATGTTGTAATTGATTTTTTATTGTTTGTGATGCATTGGAAACTCCGAGGTAAACAAAAATCCCATTGTAAATTTGAAATTAATACATATTGTTATATTTTTTCCTCGAATGAGTTGATAAAAGAAATGAGGATGTAAGGCAAAGAGGCATGGCTGTCCATTTCGAATTCCCAAAAGAGAATGCAAATGCCCATGAAGCTATTTTGTATAAAACAAGTAATATCCAAGGGTAGAATGTTACGAAACAGAGAGAGAAGAAGAAGAGAGGCAAAGCAGAATTGAAGAGAGATTGAAGAATATAAGAAAGCTACAAGAGGTTAGAGGATGCAAAAAATGAAGTAGTGAGGCAGAGAAGAAGGGGAGCTAATAGTGAATCAGAAGATTCAGGATATGAAGACTCGATGCACAACAAAGGGAATATGGTATAGAACAGAAGCACATCCAAGGTAAATCGCCAGTGTTTTCTTTTGAAAGATTAAGGAAGTTTGAGCTTCCCTATCAAGTTGTAGTCAGATAGATGTCAGTCAGGAAGCAAATGGTGTAGGAGCCTCCCTATAGGTTGGTGCCTGCAGAAAATTGATGGGAGTTGGAGCTTCCTTGCAAGTTGTAGCTTGCGTAATTGAGGTAGGAGCCTCCGTGGTTTGGAGCTCACAAAATACCGTTGGTGAGAGGGAGTTGGAGTCATTTCTTTGCATCACAACAATAATAAGATGTGTTTTTCTCCCTTTATGGGTTTCCACTTATATCTAGAGTCTATGTGCATGATGTCTATATGTCGATATTGGTATATCTATTCTGCTAATACTTGCTGCTCACATATTAAGACTGTTGGTACATTGTCTAATCTTCTTATTAATTGCTGCTCACAAATAAATATTGCTCACACATTAAGTTGATCATGAAATGAAAGTGTTAATAAAGTTTAATGAAAATTTTTAAAAGTCCATGAATGTGTTAAAATGATTCACCCCCCCCCTCTCAGTTTGACTAAGGGTTCAAAAATTGGTATCAGAGTTAGTTCCTTTGGTGTAAGCCTAATAGCTTGAAGGAGATCTGGTTGAGTCATGGACTATCAAAATGTACCTGTGTTAAATATAACAAACTTTCCTGAATGGAGAGATAAGGTCGAAACAAGATTATTGGCTTATGAACCTGAGGTATGGAAGATTTTTTGTGATGGTTATGCACAGACTCTCCCATGGTGCAAGAATAACATAGGAATGCCAAGGAAAAATGTGTGATATTCAACAGTCTTTATAACAAGGATCTTGAGTTAATAATGGATTTAACCTCTACAAAATAAATCTGGGATAGATTGCATTTCATGCATGGAGTAGACACTAAGGACAACAGTGTCAAGAAGGAGAAGAGAATTAAGAAGAAGAAAAATTCATGTCAGCAGGAAAATGTTCAATCAAATGAGGTACGTCCTAGTGTGAATGGAGATAAGAACCATGAAGAAATTATAGTTGAGGAAAAAGCCAAACTTGACACAACCTTGACTGAAATAGAAAAATTGAACAATGAAAACAAAGCCCTGAAGACCTTGGTGCAAATATGTGATGAGAAAGAATATGAAGATAAGAAAGAAATTATTGGCCTGAAGACACAGCTTGAAGAAGTAAAGAAAGTAGAAGACACTCTACTGGAAAAAATGAGAGAGAAAATTCTGGAATGTAAGAAACTGGAAGAAGAAGTAGTGTGCCTGAGAAAGAAATTAGAAAAATCCCAAAGAGAATTATTATTGAATACTCCTCAAATGAAAATCTCTGGACAGTTGGACCAAATTTTCAATGATCAAAGATCTCCTCTCATAAAGGCTGGGATAGGATATGAAGGAGAAACCAGTAAGTCCAAGGTAGAAGATAACAGGAAAATCATCTTTGTAAAAGTACTAAAGGAAAGTGAAGCAGCTCAGAAAATTCCCACAGAAGAAGAAGCCAACAAGAACAAGATTTGTAAATAAACAAATAGAATCAAGCAGCAACATGAAATTACAGAGAATGAGAGGTTGAAACAATCAGCTGCTAAAGGCTCATATGCTTCTGAAGATGAATTGAATAAATTTGTAAGATGTCAAAGAAGTTTCTTTCCTCCTATGGGAAGTATTACTTGTCTTTCCTGCCACAAACCTGGACATATTGCAGCATATTGTAAGATAAATCAAATCCTGTCCAACCAGCAAAGGATGCAGCAAATGAGAAGAACCCCTCAAGCAAGAAACTAGAAAAGACAATCTCTCACCAGGTACACAAATCATTTCCATGGCTACCATTATGCATGCAATAATTTTGGACATAAATCTATTGAATGTAAAATGTATTCAAGAAGGGGAACAAAGTATTATACATAAGCTCAAATGTACTTTGAAAAAATAAGATGTTATGTATGCCTCAAGCTTGGCCATAAAGAAAAGGACTGTAAAATTCCATATATATTAAAGAACTCTAGACAGATGCAGGAAAAAAAGCAAATCAAACAAAACTATGAATCTAAAAGAAGTGCAGACATTATGATGAACTCCAATAAACTATGGAAGGAAAAGAGAAAGGGGGAGCCTATTATCTCAATAACATAATGAAAACTTCAGTCTCAGGGGGAGCTACTCTAGGAAACAAAGCTAATATCCAACCAGTGATAAATATGAAACAACATCTCAGGGGGAGAGTAGTTCATAACTAGTCCCCACAAAAACAGTCTAAGAGGAGCTCCATGAAATGAGAACATCTATGAGAATAGGAAGGGAAAGGAAAATCCCTCTAACAGAGAACTATTAAGGAAGAATATTATCTGAATTATTAAATAGATTATACATTGATGGAAGAAGAGAAGATATCAAGTAGCCATGATGGTAGAGATAACATCATCCATGAACATGTAAGCCAAGAAGACACCAGCACATAATTGATGATCACAGTGTGCATCATACAACCAGAATGAACAAGTGAACTACATTAAGAAGGAGGAATAAGAGAAGAGCCTATCATCATTATATAATTACATCTTTCATCTATGAAAAGTCTCCTTGGAGGAATGCAATAAAGTGAGTAATAAATCCTTGAGAAATCAGCCCATGAAGATTCATAGAAAAGAAATTGAAGATACCTTCCCAAAGAACTTTATATTAGAATTGTTGAATTGATCTTTAAAGAAACGATGATTCTGGAGTATTCCAAGAAAAGAAAATGCAGGGACAATCCTTTAAACCAGAATGACAGTCTAAGAAAAATGTCAATGATGCCAAGATCATATTCAGTACACTGATGGTTGTTGTTGAGAACAGTGGAGAACTAAAAAATAAATAAAAATACAAACTATGAAAGTTTTCTTAACATTAGGTTCATGAGCAAGCTGAAGTGAAAGTAGTATTAATTGGTACTTGGTACAAACAGCATGCCTATCAATAGAATATCAAGTGTTATCATGGAGCAGCAGTAAGGTATAGGTCCTCAGGATTAGAGGATTATGGCAAGAGTACATCCAGCATAAAAAATGTCATTGAAAAGGAAAAAGGATCGCATTCTCTTATACCTCAAGTAGTATATTGCACATAGAAGTAGTATCATTTTCTATATATAATTGCATGCCTTCCTGAAGACAATACATATATATATATATATATATATATATATATATATATATATATATATATATATATATATATATATATATATTAGGCCTCTCTCTTGAATTCATTCATAACACCGTGTGAAGTCTGTTTGCTGAAATTTCAACTAAACATCTTGAATATGTTTTTTTGAAGATAATCATAGTAGAATAGTTAAAGTATTGAAAGCATGAAGGATTAGTTATGTCATAAAGGAAATTGCATAACTGATAAGTGAGACTGACTAATACACTGAAGGTATCTAGCCTCAAGGGTTTGTTTTTAAAATACATTGTACAAGCAGGAAAGTCATTTGGCCCCTAATATTGAAAGATATTGCCTATTCTCACAATAAACTGTAAGCTCTAGTTTGATTCAATGTTCACTTCAGCAACAAGGACCTTTCAGTCTTTAAGTGTAATATCCATGTTAGCAGTCTAGCATAAATTATCAACAACAAGCAGTACAGGTGAACCACAACAATAAAATATATATTGGGATCATCATAATTGAACAGATGAGTACTATAGATGTGCATTGCGGAAAAAGACTTACTCCATCTACAACCCTCCTCAATGGATATACATCATAGATAAATATTATAATCTAGACTAAAGTATAGCTGAAGCAAGCTTGATATGTCACTTGGAGCATTCACAATCTCCAAATATTGATCCAATAATGCATCTATGATTATACAAGTCTGATTATATATGGCTGTCATCACCTACACTCTATACAAGTTCAATAAGTCTCAAAAGTTTTCTCTTAACACTAGTTTGGAGCAGTAGGGTAAAAAGTCAGAAAAAGAAGGCCTAAACACATTTCAGAGATAGGAAATGCAAATATAGAATCCAACCCTTTGCCATTGATGTCAAAGGGGGAGGAAAAGCAAGAAAAACAAGGAGCAGAGGATATGTTGCCATCAATGCCAAAGGGGGAGACTGTTGGAAATGTTGTCATTGATTTAAAAGGAGTTGGCAAAGGAGGAGCATCTGAAACAACAACTACGCAAAGAGAGAAGCAAAGTAGCAGAGAAAAAAGGCAGCGTAGAAGGAACAAAGGCAACAAGAGACAGATGAGGTGGTGCTGCAGAGTAGTGAGGGCAGAGTTTCTATAATTTGATTGTAAGTGCATATATGAAGAATTTATTATGATTTATGTGTATGAGTTATTAAGAGTAGAGTTTGGAGGTTTGGAACTGCTCAGGGACCTACAAGGACTGCACAGAGCTGCATAGTGTTGTAGTGTAGAGGCATAGGAATAGAAGGCCATTACTTTGAAGTCCTGGCCGAGGACTAAAAGTTGTAAGTAATTTCATTGTATAAATGAGGAATTTTTTCAGTGTTACTGTGAATTTTTTTAGTCGAATTCTGTGTGGAATGTTTTGAATCCCTGTGATTAAATGTAAAGATAGAACCTGCAATAGAGCTCTGAATTGAGACTCTGCATGCAACGAAAGAATCGGTGTTAATAATACCGATAGCGTAGTTCAGGTTGGATATGAGGGCTTAACTTATAAGTAATAAATCCTATTATGCATAACCAGTGATACGAGATCGATTCTGAGGATTGATTGGAGTTACTGTGGATTTGGGTAAGAGAATACTAAATATAGAGTCAAATCGTGCCCAGATAAGAGCTAAGGGTTTTAATAAAAAGCCTGTTGGAACTTCGAATTGTATTATATTGACATCTTTGTATTAGGAGTTGAGGCATGGAGATGAAATTCATCATCCACAGTTAACTGATTGGGTTAATTAACCCTGTCCGAATTTTGAATTGAGGCAGCAGCGTTGAAGGGAAGGTTGAATGTGAATTTAGAGGAGAACAAAACCTTGAGTAATAGTGGAAACGAGAAGCTTGAACAGTAAACCTGGAGGTCGAAACCTGGTGGTTTCGCGCAGTTTAGAAGTGGTAAATAAAATCGGTGAGAAAAACGCGATGTATGCTAGGAGATGACGCGTGGCCACAAATGGTATTGGAATACAATTCACATCGCGTAACTTTTGTGAATTAACACTTGGGTATTTAAATCACACGATATTGGTTTATGGTCGTCGAATCATCCAGGACCAAGCAATAAACTAACCACCGTCAGATGTGGAAGGGTCGTTCGCGCTGGGCCCCAACTCTGATGTACGTTGATGATTGCCGGTTTAAGGAAGGCCGAGGTTTATATGAATTATCATAACTAGAGGTTCACACTACATTTATTATGTCTGGCTAAGGTCTATTGCAATTAATATATGCTATGAAGGTTTAAGATATGATTCGTCCAACTATATGGTATGGTTGACTTATATCAAAGGCGCGTTATGAATGTGGATTATTATATCTTGTTCAAACATTATTAAGGCGCTTGTTATAAAGACTAAGACTTATAAAAGAGGGAGATATAGTATCAACACACCATTCAAATAAAACAAAGGTATTATAGTGCGGTGCTTATTTAAAATACCAAAGTCATATTTGAAGGACATTTTGTCATTGGACTACAGAAACTCATTCATCAAATTCCCTGAATTTGATTAATGAATTAGAAAGTTTGAAATCAAAGAAGTGGCCCAGTACTTGTGCGATCGGATGTTATTAATCATTGTTTATATAGCCCGAAGATTGGGTTTAAAATCAATCTTTATAAAGTGTGAATTGGTGTTGGTTTTTTAAACCATTGGCAAACACATATATTATAATGAATCAAAGTTTATATTTCAAGAGGTGGGACTCTCACGAATCGCATCGGAGAAAAACATAACAGCAGAACATGTTACAAATTTTTTTGATTGCGATTGTGATGAAGAGGTGGACCCGATTCATTATAAATGGTGATTCTCATATTTGGTTGAGTTCTGGCTTAAAAGGCATCAAAGTAGGCCATCTCATTGGAAAAAAGCGGAACATCGGAACAATTACAAAGGAACCAATCGCAATCGGAAGTATTCAGTTGCAATTAATCACATCGGCAAATAGAAAAAAGGTGCAATATTGTGGGCCTGAAGGTTACTTTATTATGGCGTCGAAATTTTAGTTTAATGTTGTGAAGGTTACAACTTTGGAATAGTGCGATTATTCAAATGTTAATCTGAATAGTCATGAGAAGGGTTTGAACCCAGCGTTCGAAAATTGGTCCAGTTTCTTTTATAAAATGGGTTTTAACCACAGACTGAAGCAGAAATTAATACTTCCACATATAGATTAAAATCTGGGTTGTTTTAACTAAGGGCGAAGATTAAATTGGATATAATACATGTTGTCGGCCACATTACAATTTGGGGTTTAAGCCAAAGTCAAGGATACTATGCAAAGATTTCGAAACATTGGGTAGAAAACGTATTATATATTGGTATATTATGTTTATAGAAATGTTGTGAGCCAATATTACATTTGTTATAAAAAACCAAGCATATAAGTGCAAAGGTCGAGGGTTGATATTCATGTAGGTAATAACCCATATGATAAACGAAGGAGTTGTAATGGACATTTGGTTTATAACCTCTTAAAAAGAATTCAAGCAGATTATTGAATGAAATATTAAGGAGGGAGGCTTTATAATATGGTTGCGTTCATAAATCGAAGACCGAAGACTAGGTGGTCCTTAATTACAAGGTGAAATTTGGTTTAATTTGTATATGCAGATTTGTCCCATAACCATGGAATAATGAAGATTCCGCACTAAATTAAATTGATAGATAGAGATTATTTGGAGCGCATTATTTTCAGAGGCATAGAAATAAAGTTGTGAGTTGCCTAGATTGAAATAAATTGGGCATAAATTAGGAAATGTGTTTTATATGCATAGAGAAAGAGAAAAAGTGGGCCTGATAGAGGTAAACAAAGATTGCAGGTTTGACAGGTGTACATGCACAGGTGCACACAATTACAGTGAAAAAAGTATGCAGAATAGTTACATGACAGAAGCAGATACACGATTGCAGAAAACAACAGAGGTATGTAGAGAAGTTACCTGACAGCAGCAGAAAAGACAAAACCAGCAAGCCAAGTGCTGGAAAGAGGACTGAGTAAAATTTATATATGTAACTGAAAATGGGAATGTAAATGTTGTAATTGATTTTTTATTGTTTGTGATGCATTGGCAAGTCTCCGGAGGAAAACAAAAATCCCACTGTAAATTTGAAATTAATACATATTGTTATATTTTTTTGAATGAGTTGATAAAAGAAATGAGGAGACATAAGGCAAAGAGGCATGACTGTCCATTTCGAATTCCCAGTAGAATGCAAACAACTATGAAGCTATTTTGTATAAAACAGGTAATATCCAAGGGTATAATGTTACGAAAACAAAGAGAAAAGAAGAAGAGAGTGTGCAGCAGAATTGAAGAGAGATTGAAGAATATAAGAAAGCTGCAAGCGATTAGAGGATGCATAAATGAAGCAGTGAGGTAGAGAAGAAGGGGGATTTGATAGTGAATCTGAGAAGATGCAGAAATGATATAAGACAGATATGAAGACTGATGCACAATAGTGAATATGGTACAGAACAGAGCTGATATCCAAGGTAAATCAACAAGTGTTTTCTTTTGAAAGAGTAAGGAAGTTGGAGCTCTTCCCTATCAAGTTGTAGCTTGATAGATGTCAGTTGTAGCTGACTGAGGTTGGAGCCTCCTGTAGGTTGGTGCCTGCAGAAAATTGATGGGAGTTGGAGCTTCCTTGCAAGTTGTAGCTTGCACAATTGAGGTAGGAGCCTCCTGTAGGTTGGTGCCTACAGAAAATCAGTGGTGAGAGGGAGTTGGAGATTGCCTTTGCATCACAACAATAATAAGATGTGGTTTTCTCCCTTTATGGGTTTCCACTTATATCTGGTGTCTATGTGCATGATGTCTATGTGTTGATATGGTATATCTATTCTGCTAATACTTGCTGCTCACACATTAAGACTGCTAGTACATTACCTAATCTACTTATTAATTGCTGCTCACAAATAAGGATTGCACACACATTATGTTGATCATGAAATGAAGGTGCTAATAATGTTTAATGAAAATTTTTAAAAGTCCATGAATGTGTTAAACTGATTCACCCCCCCCCCCCTCTCAGTTTAACTAAGGGTTCAACAATAGCTCATATTATCATCCTAAATTCGATGGGAAAATTGAGATAGTGTACAAATGTTTGAAAGGATATCTTCGTTGCTTTGTATTTGATAAGAAAACACAATGGGTCAAGTGGTTATCTCTGGCTGAATGGTGGTATAACACTTCCTTCCAGACTGCAGCAAAAATGACCCCATTTATGGAACTTTATGGATATCATCCAACATCCATTACATCATCTTTAAAAGAAAACTATAAGGTTCAAGCAGTGGAAGATCACATCAAGCATCAACAAAAATTTCTCTAACTCTTAAAGGATAACCTAAATTTAGCACAGAATCGAATAAAACAATAGGTATATCAACATCGCAGCAAGAGAATTTCCGATGTAGGTTACTGGGTATTTTTAAGGCTACAACCATACAAACAAATGTCCCTTAAGCAAGCTAAGAAGGATAATAAATTATCGCCAAAGTACTATGGTCCTTATAAGGTGTAGCAAAACATTGTTACTATGGCATACAAATTGAAGCTTCCTGCATCTTCTCGAGTGCACCTAGTTTCCATGTTTCATGCGTAAAGAGGGTTATAGGTAGCAAACTTCTAGTTCAAACAATATTTCCAGAACTTGATGAAGAAGAAAAAATCATATTGGAACCTGAAATAGTCACGGAAACAAGAAATCGACAACTACGAAATCGATCAATTTCAGAGTATATCATCAAGTGGAAGAACTTACCCACTGAAGATTCCACATGAGAGGATGAGAATTTTATACAGAAGCATCCATAACTACTCAAGCATTGAGGACGACACTTTTTTGAAGGAGAGGGGCATGTTAGGTCCCTATATTACTAGTGTAGTCCCTTATTATTGTTAGTGTAGCCTCCTTAATGTTATTGTTGTACCCCTGTAGTCCCCATATTGTTATTATTGTGCCCCATAAAATACCACTATTGTTATTGTTGTGCCCTTACATTATTATTGTTAGGTCGGCTATGATTATGTTGTGAACCCATGGACTCCTATATATAGAAAGGAGTTTTGTCATTTGTATCATCCAAGAATTGTTCATTTATGTAATATAAAGGAGGTTTCCCCCTAGAAGTGGTTGATTTCTAAGGCGTTGATCTCTCTTTTCTTCTATTTTTTGGAGTTGGTTTCATAACATGATCATTCCAAATTAGTTTTAAACCCGAGGCCTTTTCCTTCCCCATTAGAACCTGCATTGTTTTGAAGTCCTTTGGCACTAGAGATTTCATTAGTTCCATAAACTTCTAATAGAGAACAAGGAAAAGAGAAAACGATGATAATCAAAATTGTGATCAGTATAATAACTATAGGATCTAGGGATGAATATTTAGAATGAAGCTAGTATTCCATCCCTCTTGAACTGCACAACAAATTGGAGTGAAAAGATTCACAATCAACTTTAAAACTTAAATTAAACTTTGGAAATGAGATTCAAATGAGATCTCAATTTTAAGAGCATGATGAGGGCCACTTGTGAGGGGTTAAAGACTTGGTGTCTTGAAACTAGAACATGCGGCTAGTTGGAAAAGATCAAGGAAACTGCTAAGGAATATATTGAGAAAATGGACGGAGAAATGTACACAAGTGGTGAATATTACGAAACCTTTAATAATTTCGCATTCTGAAATTATTGAAGTATATATCACCCTGCATTGGAGACAGCAAATGTTACTAGGGTTTAAGTCAATCAATGCAAAGTGAAATTGCAACAATGTCAAGTCCAGCTGGGATTTTTGCTAGACATGATAAGAAGGTTATAGGTAATGGAATTTGTTAATGAATTTCCTTTCTTTCAGTATTTTGAAAGATATTTGGACCTGGCTTGCCTTATTTGCAAATGATTTTGCCGATTTTAAGTAATAATTTGTGAGAGTACTCAAATACCTTATCGCGTGTCCAATAGTATTTTGTTTTTGTGCCCTTGAGTTGGAATTGTCTACTGTCAATTGCCTTTCTTTTACTGTAACAAAATTTTCCTGTTATAATAAAACTTCAGCTTTTAGTAAACAAAATGAGAATATATATGATCCAAGACCAACTTTAACAAGAAACAGGGCAATTTTTTTATGATTTTAGTAAAGAGATTCCAATTGAACGATGTAGAAGAAAAGATCCTTATACCTTAAAGTTTTAGCAGTATATGTTAGATGGTACTCCAACTAGATTTTAATTTTTTGCTGAAATTGTCAAAACTTAGGCAGAGGTCAAGTATCTTCCTCTAAGTATAAATATTTATGAAAAATTCGGAATAATAATTTTAGATATATGTTGAACCCAATTCGGCATTGTCAGGAAGGGGAAACAGACTGGCAAACAATAATAGAAAGATAATGGGTCTAGAGGGTTTTGGGTGATAAGAAGTAAACCCCCTCCCAGGATATAAAATTGATTAGATATATTAATAATGCAAAGTCAGTATAGCAATGGAAACCGGAACAATAATTGGGTCTATTGGACAGTTGTATGGCATGCATCTTTCACAACACCTTAACACACACAAAAAAACAGTGATGGATCTTGAACCCCTCCTTGGGCACACAGGATTTACAGGTATATAGAGTAAGAATTATTTGCAAAGTTCCAAATGCAACAATAGCAATTATGATGATGCGATGTTGGCTATACACAACTCCTTTAGAGTATCTCCCCAGCTTAAGGCCAGTGGCCCAACTAACCACTCTGGAATCAAAGCCCACGGTTTGACAAAACACATGCAGATAGAACCAGGCAGGATCTGCAGATTCAGATTGCCGTAGATACCTGGAAAACATTACCCCAATTGGAAGAAATATTCCCCAACCAACCACAATCAACACCCCGTGTTTCTGTAATTCAGAATATGAAGCACAGTGCATTAACATACAGTGCTAAGAGAACCAAGAAAACCTAACAAAAATCTTCAAAATCAGAAATCCCAAAGTCAAAAATAAAAATACATACAAAGAGCATGAAACAAAGAATACTATAATAATAGACCAAAAAAATTAATTTACATGTCAGTATTTATGTAAAAGAAAATGGCATTATGATATTACATAGATAACAATTACAATTGCAAGCCAAGGAATGATATTAAACCAGATATTATCACATCTACTTTAGGACTTGTACTTACAGATTGTGAAATATTTGATAAAAACAATGCCTTATAAATTGCATCAGAATTGAACTAAATAATGGAATAATCCTTATAAAATGAGATTTAAAATCATGGCACTTATATTTTTCAGAACATAATGTGGAGTGATTATAGATGTGATAGCCACTCCAGACTTAAGATCTATGGTACCCCTGCTCACTAAGTTTGTAGGAGTTAATGCATGAGCCAGAGGAACCACGCCTTTGACTTTACCTCTGGTATTTCACACATATTCACAGTCATCTTATTGTTCTTTATCGTACAGGTAGAAAATATGGTGATTTGGTTATTTTGGAACTCCGCGGCCATGACATGCACTGTGAAATCGATATGTGAGGGCTCCATAGGACTATCGTTATTGGCTTTCATGATATTGTACGTATGGACGTGCAGGGTGCCATTGGAGTGCTTAAACGCAATCAGGTATGGCATCTCGCCCATTTCAGCCTTATCCGGGTTGATTCCCCAGGCGACCCAGCCTCCCGAGGTATCGGACTTGGCCGTGAAGGCCATGCAAATAGACCCATTTCCAGGCTTTGGTGTCCCTCTTCGTCATTTTGAAGCAGTTCCTTTTCCATACTTGCTGACTTACTAAACTATGGCCGCCAGCAACGAGTGAGCCCATTGAATTCATGACTTTGGATATCAACTGAACTTACCATAACATTTATTCAGGTAGTAGCTTCCATTATTGTTTTATCACTCTCAAGAAATCAGAAGCCTCAGGGCCCATTATTTTTTTGGGTCGTGGGTTGTGCTACAGTGTGTCTTTACACACTTCCTCTTTTGTATTGGTGATACACACACCGATATATTCATGTGCCGGAGCAAGATCCTGTATCTTCATCCATTTCTTCCCATTCTAGTTCTCCTCCTCTTCAAATTACCTCTTTCACTGCAATGTCATTTCCTCAATATTCACGAGAGGAAGACGCCCTAAGTACATCTCAGGCTTAGGGCGATGGCAGAGTTAGTAGGGAATTGCAGTAACCCATGCTTGGGCCTCGAATCAGGTGGTAAATTAAGGAATGAGAGCTCAACGATAGCCAATGGAATGAGAATAATAGCCTGAAAATATGCCTTCAGTTCCTATTTGTAATGTATTGGGCGTTCCTCAGCGCCAATGTGGATCTGCAAAAATGTTGGTGGGCCCAAATTGCAAAGCAATGGCAAAGACCCGTCCAAGCGGTCCGCGAACTGGAGCAGAAAAAAAACATTGGAGTGGAGGAATATTACTGGGAACGCCCATGATAAGGTCATGAGAATCATGAATCAATGGTGAAGTGGCGTTAATACAAATCGCAAATAAAACTGCAAATTGAGCTTTAGGAGGTTGCATGTTTCAAATTCTTATAGTTGGGACGTGCTCAAAATTTGAGCGCTCTCATTCGCTCCAGTGAACAGTGTTTGGACTTAAAATTAAATTAAATTAAATTAAATTAAATTAAACCTTACTTAATAAGAAGAAACTCATCGTTCATCACCATTAATAAGAAGAAAATCATTATTCCTTACCATTAAATTTAACTGTTAGATATAATTTGATAATACTAAATACATTTAACTAGTATAAACTAATTAAATCAATTTAGATTTATCTTAGCTCTGGATCTAAGTTGGTGTAATTACTTTTAAACATGTTATATTAGAGAAAAATACCATAAAAAAAAAACCTTGAATTAAATATACCATAGGAAAAAAAACCATGGATTAAAAATACCATTGGAAAAACCATGGGTTAATAATAGCATGGGAAAAACCATGGATTAAAGTCCAAAAATGTTAAACAGAACATTACACTATCTCTACCATAAAAAGAAATATATATATATATATATATATATATATATATATATTATTTTATTTTATTTTATTTGTTTATTTATTTATTAGGTTATATTGTAATCATTTTATAGTTAGACTTTCAATTAGTTCTTAAATTTTTAAAAATATTTTATTAAGTCTATCAATGTTTTGAAATAAATAACTATTAAATTGAATATTTTGAAAATAAAAAACAATTTTTGAAATTTAAATTTTCTTATTGGCTCGTATAGATGGAATGACTAATTTTATGGGGTTATAAATAGAATTTGTCAGAAATAAAAATTGTTTTAAAAATCAAAAATCAAAAAGTTTCTATATGCCACCAAGTGTCATAATAACACACACTTCAAATCTCAATATTTATGAAAAACATTACACACATCAAATCTCAATATTTATGAAATTTCCATTATTTATAAAAATAAAAAATATATTCCACCAAGTGTCATAATAATACACACATAAAATCTCAATATTTATGAAAAATAGTAACCAACTTACCCATGTTTTTTGTTGTTCCAACACATAGTTCCTCAAGTAGCCCTCAAGCCATTTAATAACAAATTCTATTTGACCATCCGTTGAGGTTGATAACTAGTGCTATGATCAAGTTTTGTTCCTGCCAACTTTATCAATTCTTGCCAAAAGGTGCTAATGAATATGTGATCCATGTCACCTACAATCATCTTAGACGCACCATTAAGTTTGAATACCTGTTCAAAAAATACGCCAATAACTTGTGGAGATTTACATTCAAAAGGCACTAGCATGAAATGAACATATTTCATATTTAGTACATCTAGCCACTGCAACAAAAATAACGTCCTTACCATTTACCTTTGGCGGTCATGTGGTAAAATACCCCAACTCAAACCAGTGAAACTAATATCAAATCAATCGTCGTTTCCTTGGCTTACCCAAGTGGAAAAGGACACAAAGACACATTAGGTTTAGTTGCATGCACGAGGATTAATGCACATGGATAAGACTGAGTCTGATTGTGAGTTATTTGAAGCACATGCATGAGTGACCTAAATACAATTGAGATGCATTCACTAATTTAGGAATGAGTTATCACTTTTCTTGGATTTAACCACAACACATGCAAGCATAGGGAGATAATTGAGCGTGTGGAACAATTAACTAGGTGCATGCTTTTTTCTCTCCCACTTGACATAAGAGTATCTACACTAGACTAAAGACAAGTTTCTTCTCTCCACTTCTACTTCAATTGAATTCAAGTATACTTCCATTAGCCACGTGTATGGCCATCTCATCATAGTTCAGCATTAGTTAATAAAAATGCATGGAAGTTGACAACAGTCTTGCATGGATAATTTATAAAAGAAGGTCACTTTGATATTTTAGGAGATATACATAATGAGTTTCTATTCTATATTGTTGTAATTTTGGGCTTAAGGTCTGATAACCTTCAGTATCCCTTGTTTCAGAGAGACATATGGGCTCCCCCTACTCAAAAGGGTGTGTTTCGATGGAAGAGCTACGTTTTGTGAGACCCTAGCACATCATGTTTTTTGGGATGCACTCATTCATTAATCTTGGAGGTCGATATAGAGATAAATTTTAGAGGACAATTTCCAATTTATGTTCATTTCAGCAAGTATTTTTCATAGTTGTAATTCCTAGTTTTTTTATGCAAATAAAATTTCAAATTTTGTTGTGCCCTCATTTAAAAATATTGTTGTTTTCTAGTATCTCTATTCAAGGATATTACATCACCCTAAAATATGGTGATCTTTAAGCAATTATCACTCATTCATATAAAAAAATTCTTCATTATAATCAATGTTATTGTGGAATTCACTCTCTAATTGAAAAGATTGAAGTAGAGTATGGATGAGTAGTTATTAAGTATCATATAGAGTGCCCAAACACAATCATTAATGAGTTTTTGTTGAGGATTATAGTTTGGGTGGGGAGTTTTATAAGAATCTATCACCCATTAAATAGGAACAAATTTTGTAGCAAAATTTTCAATGGAAACTAAACCATGTTGTTTAGATTTATATAGTGTTGAATCGAATTTCAATTAATATGTAATAAGGTGAAGCTAATAAGGCTAATAGAATAAGACATTGTTGACTTGTAAGCATAATACCATATCTCATATATGATACAACACATTTAATTATGTAAACATGTATTGTAAACATGTATTCTAATATTGTTTAAAATAGAAACATGGAAGTGCATACTCATGCTACTAATAGTAATCTTATTGCCTACTTAATTTGTTGTTTAATAGATGAATTTCTCTCTTCCACTTTTCTGTTGTCTTTTATGTAATGCATTTTTATTTGCACAAAAAGTTTTGAATCAATAAAAATGAAATCTTCAAAGACAATGGAACCTTCTTTTTTCTTCCATTTATAGCATGATCTTATATTCAAAGACAACAAAATCTTTAATTGTGTTTGATATACAATAATCATGTATAGTAAGAACTAGTTTTTAATTTAAAAATTAAAAGATTACAAATGCATCTCACCTATATTCGGCTTTAATTATGTTTGATATACAATAATCATATATAGTAAGAATTAGTTTTTAATTTAAAACTTAAAATGATTACAAATGTATCTCACCTATATTAGGTGTTAAATCTCTTGTAAGTGGGCGCGGCGAGAAACTAGTGGGTGACTCTGGTTCGATGTGGTCAGCTAAATTGTTGCGAGTGGTTTCCTCAGTCTCCTGCTGAGACACCCTATTCCTTCGGGCTCTCTACCTCTTGCAAGGATCGTGTCGATGTGATTGCGTAGGTCCTACCCGAATTATTCGCTTTCCTTTCTCATTACCCTCCTGGTCTTCGGTTCATCCTTGAAAGAGAAGTCACTGATATCTATGGAAAAATCTTCGAAGGTTAAGCATTGATTGAATACATGAAAAAGGATCAAAGAAATCAAAGGATTGGAGATATCTAAGAAATATGTGATAAAATATTATTTGAATATGCATTAAATAGAATCTTGATTATGAGGTCTGAAAGAAATGATAAAAGTTAATCATCACTATTCTAACTAGTGAGCAAGGTAACAAGTGTCCATGGGATAAGAAAGATACCTCATTCAACAACTTATGGTTTCCATGCAAGATAGAAAAATAAAAGTTGTGGGAAAAAGTATTAAAGGTTAAAGAAATCTCATATCACCGGAAAAGGATGGAGGAAGTTGAAGAAAGGAATTTCAAGGAAAGAGGGAGTAAAATATCTTTACTATGGTTAAGATAGTATCCCTCACAAAAGGTCTTTTCATAGCTTCTAAATCCTATATAGGATATGACTACAATAAATAGATGCAGTGTGACATCATGAAATCATTGAGAAGCAAGATCTTGTGACATCAGCATAGGGAATCATGGAGGACAAGAAGAAAAAAGTTCATGGCAATCAAATATGGAAGATATAGCTCTTGGGAACCTCATCGAAGAAGTCATTCAGGATTAGCCTCATCATAAGGATATTCAAGATCCTCAAAATCCTCTGATAGAATCCTCATCGAAGGATTCACTAATCTAGAGAAGAAGCAAGTGTTTCATCGAGAACTTCAACTTGTGAATTTCATTGAATGATGATGACATAAGATATGAATCAGATCAAGGCATTGAATACATTTCAATCAAGGAAGATGCTGAAAGAATACTAGATGACCTTAAGGTAAATGAGGTATGTATTCTTGTATTTAATATTATAATGTCATGTCGTATGGTTGCAGGTAACATGGATCACTACTCCTATACTGAGGAGCATGATCAAAGGAAAGGAATATTCTCCTCTAAAATATGTTGAAAGGTATGGTTCACACTAGATGAAATCAACATAATATATTCTCATATGAAGTATGAGATGATTGGAAACTATTAAGGAACTCTGATTGGAATTTCCTCAGAATAAAATTGTGTGGAAGGAAGAGATCGTGAGAAGTAAAACTATGGTAAAAGGCAGAAATAATCCAAGGAAGAAGAGCTGACTAGGAGATCTCCTAGGAATATATGTGGACTCTGATAAAAGTTTGGAAAAAATAGAGACCTTTGATAATACATATTTTTAGTAGATGTGTCAATATGTAAACAAAGGATGTTGATACCTACCAGAAGATGTCATAATGAAATATCATCATTAAGGTAAATTTTATTTAAGTATTCATATTTATAATTGAATAATATCTAGATGAGCTTATGCAGGGCTTCCAAAGGGAAGTATATGTCGTCCAAAGTTTACAACCATATGAAAGGATGGAAGATCCTTGGAATAAATATGGTTCCAAGGAAAGCAGCATGACATGAAGCTAGACCAGATGAGGATACTGATGGATCACTCTCTGAAGGAATTATGAAAGTGATGGATTTAATGTGCCCGTTGAAGAAGTCCCAAAAGAAGAAGACTTCACAACATGACATTGAAGGAAGAAAGTTACTCCGAGCAGCTAGACATTCCATGAAGTTTCTACAGGTCTTTGATTAAGAGGGAGCTTAGGTACATTCATTTTAGGAATGGATTGATCATCCCTGGTTAAGAAGGAGTGGCAGTTGTGTTTTTCTATCTCACGTGCCATGCACTAGACCGGGACTAATAGGCATAAGTCTTAGTGAAGGCCATGGAGAGGAATGTAGACACACGGTATATGTATCCTCCCTATGTGAGAGGGAGAGATAGACATGCATTCTTGTCTTCATTGGAATAAAGAATGGAGTACTTTTGGATTTTGTAACCATCTGGAATTCAATGCTCTTTGAGAATGTGGTAGATAATTCCGATAAGAGTAGTCGAAGGACCGATATTCTTTGAGGATTAGATATCCCAATAAGAATAGTCCTATGAGATCATACTCGGTGAACACTTGGCTAGGGTATGTACCTTGAGAGACGATAATGATGATTAGAAGTCATTAGTCTCGCCAATATTGTGCCCTAAACTTGTGGAGAGATAGAGGATTTAGTCAAGGCCTTGGTATGTGACAATTTTGCTTAATATGATGCTATAACAAATGGATTACCAACCAAAATTCTTCATATGATATTCTTCAAATTGAAAGTGACCATGTATCATTATGAATACCTCCCTAGTTAAGAGGGAGTGTTGGAAAGTTTAACTAGGATCGGTCTTCATAATGACTATGTAATTATGAATTTATGTAATGAAGAAGACAAAGATAATAAAATGTATTTTGTAAATACTTACTTCATGGGTTTCATGAGCAAGAAGTTTTATTATGGATCAAATACTTCTTCTTGATGTCCTTTAGGGTTTTGTCATCTTGCCATAAATGTATGAATTAGATTCATGTACATGAAGCATTGTTACACTTGTAATGATTCAAAGAAATGATGTAAATATACCTCCAAGACCTTGTCATCCTACTCTAGCAAGTCAGCTCAAAATATGATGAAAATATCTCCTATATTTCAGCCTCATAATACACTATCATTCATGTCGGCTCACTTATATAAGTCACAACGGTTCAATAGGACAGGTTGGATAATTGCAGGGGCTGACTACTATAAACACCCCACTAGAATGCGTAGAAAATACAAGGAAATAGTTTGGATTGGTCTGAAATTTTCGGACTAGATTTCAACGAGGATATTCGGGTCAATTACAAGATCAAGTGCAGAGTGAAGGTATGAGGTTTAGAGAGTATAAAAGCAACATCTCAACAAAGAAAAAAGAAATTATAACACATGAATATGGTATCTTGATCTCGGGTTAAAAAACTGTAATAAAAGGTGTGATTGTAGTGTCTGAAAAAAAAAAAAAAGGAAAGGCATACCACATAAAAGGCGACACCTTCCAACTAAGTATATATATCTGTTATGGGCTAGTATCCATCTCGCATACCTAAGATATGTCCAAAATTATTTCAGGAATATGTATAAGTGTTGGAAGGAAGTGCGTAGAAAGAAGTCAAGCTTTGCTTTAAGAAGAAGGTCTAAGTTATACTATGCATGAATAAAGGCCACTACAACAAAATAGATAACTCGGTCTAGGGCATCAAGACAACAACTCAAGAATTCATTTATAGAAGGTCAAGTTTGGATCAAGGAAGGAAATACCTTATTTAGAGTTATTAGACTAAGGACTGAGTCTCCCTAGTGTTGGTGCATAACGATGCAAAAAAGGGAGATCAGTATAAGGAGCCCAGAAAGAGGAGAGATAACGTCTTGCAGGCATTCAAGGGTCAAGGGTCAAGGTTATGGTCATGGTACTTGTCAATTTAAAGTATATAAGAAGAATTAATTGCGGGTTTTCCTCTCCAAAAGGAGATTATTTGGCCCTGGCTTGAAGAGCCAAAATCTTGTGTATTTTGTGTTTTGATAATTGACTTGATGAAATACCTAATAAGCTAATGAAGAGAAGATCTAAGTAAGATAAATAAGTTCACAAGTAATTATCAAGTAGATAATTGAATTAAACTATGCCCTATAAAATTTTCAACATATAGTTGGATGATAAAGGGTGTATTGGCTAGTTCATGGGTCTATGGCCCTCTTTGAGACTGTCAAAGGTTGGATCAAGAAGAACTGGAAGCCTCTGATCTCTGGAGAGGTTATTTCTTCCTTTTTTGGGAAAGGTTTCTTTAACTTCTACTTCGAAAATCAAGAGGATAGGGATTTTGTCTTCTATAGAGGCCCTTACTTTATGGGCTCTCAAGGTTTGTATCTGGATAGATGGAGCTTGAGCTTCAACCGAGAATTCGAGGTTCCTGTCTGGATAAAATTTCCATATCTACCTCGGCATTATTGGAATGATGCGACCTTTAGACTGATTGGAAAATCCTTGGGCAAATATATCGATTCCTTTGAGCCACGAGATGGCCTCTTTTCTTATGCTAGGATTTGTGTTTAAGTGGACTTGGAAAAAGGCCTACCAGGGGCAGTAAATATTTGCATGGATATTTAGTCCCATGTGCAAGAAGAAGACTATGACCAACTTCCCTTAAAATGCAAGGTGTGCCATGAATATGGTCATTTTGCGAAAAATTGCCAGAAATCTCAGGAGCAAAGAGAGACCCCGTCGGGTGAGACGAATGAACAATGGAAGCAAGTTAAGAGGAAAAAAGGTAACACAAAACCAAACCTGATGGCTTCTGTGGGTGGTCGCCTATCCTCACAATCTAGGGGCCAACAACCGATGGTTCCTCCTCCTTCAGTGTCCGTCAAAGTGTCGTAGGTTGTGACTGAAGGTTTGTTGGATTCGAATCAATTTGAGGTTTTGGCTACTCCAGTTGGGGAGGCTGCTCCTCCCAGTTACCTCTCAATCCCTCGCCTAGCTCGGTCCAGGTGTTAGGAGCTAGGCCCTCTAAGAAGAAAAAGGCAGTCAACTCGATCTCTCACTCTTCCAATAGAGAGAATTCTTCAGATGAGGAGGATGAAGATGATGGATTTGTTTCATCGAAGGAAGGACTAGGACTAGTGCTCCCCCCAAGCTTTGTAGATGAAAATTTTGATGGAATGTGGATCAAGTTGCTCAAAAGAAAGGTTAGAAAGTGAGCAAGGAAATTGAATAAAGAAATAAGGTGGGAAACAACCAAAAAATACAAAGAGTTGGGGTTTCAACATACTATGACAAAGAAAATAGTCGGGTTTGGGAATAAAAGCGAGGGAAAAAAATACTACACTCAGGCCCAAGGAAGGGAGTGCCTAAAAACAAGAAGTAATTTGTGAATATACTCTCCTCGAACTATCGGGGTATGGGGACTAGAAAGAGAATAACATAAATAAAATCTCTAATCCAAAGAGAAATACCTACTATCATGTTGTTACATGAGACCAAAATGAGGGAGCCAGAGATCCTAATTTGTTAGAACATAATATGGAATAGAAGCAACCTGGTCGTAGAAAGCTCTAGAGGCACCTTTGGGGTACTATGCACGTTGTGGCATCCAACAAAGTTGAAACTAATATGCTTTCTAAAAAACACTCACTTGATAGAAACTACTTTCAAATTAATAGACTCAAACCAAAGTTTTACGATTGTAAATGTATATATGCTTGTCCACTGTCGGGAGAACCTAGAATGTTGGCAATATTTGTCAAAACTAAAACACACAAAATTTGGCACAACCTACATATAACATAGCTACCGATCAAATAGGAAACTTACCTGGTACCTACTTCTTTGAGGTAGCAAAAAAAGCACCCGATTTTGAAAAGTGGTGATGCAGAATCACCCTTTTTTTAGAGTATTTTTTTGGCACTTTATTTTTTTTATTTTTTTTATTTTGTTTTTAATGTCATGATTTTCATGTTGATTTTGAATAGTGGTGTGCATAATCACCCACTTTTTTTTAGAGCGTTGATTTTGACACTATACATTTTTTAATGTCTTCTTCTTCCCTCTCCTGTTTATTTTTAAGTGCATTTATGTACTTGTTTTTTTTCTAATTTTTTTTGTAATGAAATCTTCATTTTTTCACATAGTTTTAAAAAAAAAAAAAGGTCAATATTTTAAAGTTTGGATTTTCTATATGTTTATGTACTGTTAATTAATATTTCAATGCACATCAAATAATTGTCGCTAAAAACCAATATTTTTAACCATATGAAAAAAAAAAATACACATTTTCAATATAAATACAATGAAAAAAATACGCATTTTGAGACTTTTTGTTAAAAAAAACATGTTTAATAAACTATTTTTTGGGGAAACTCTTAACAAAAAAACTTAAGAAAATAGCATTTTTTTATGAATTTTATGTCAAAAAATAATAGTAATCACAATTTTTTTGCAAAAAATAAGGATTCTTCTCATAAAATATCAAAGTCTAAACTTTACAAGTAAAACTAATTAACAGTTCTCGTAATTGAGCTTTATTTGCAAGCATAACATAAAGCTCGTCAATAATATCAACTAATCCATGTTCAACGTCTTCTAAAACATCATTAATGTCTTCTTCCACAACATTTTCTGCTTCATTTTGGTCATTGTCATCTTCTAATGGATCTTTCATGTCTGCAAATCTTCCAAGGTGTCATTTTCCAATCATTCCATATAATGGTGGTTAAGGTTCCTTTGTTTTTTTTGCCACACGTGATTCATTAAAATCCTCTTTCCTCAAACCAACTACTTGCATTACATCTGGAAGAAATTGAAGAGCATTATTTCTTTGTTGAATAAATTTTCATTACACTAGGTCTTTCTCAATGACAATGCAATTTCTTCATTTTTTTAGGCAACATGCTAGTGTTGTACCTAATCATCAAGCACAAAAGAAATAATTAAGAAAATTAGTATAAACACATAAAACCTGTTGACACCTAATCCTAAGGGATTGGGTGAAATTGTATAATAGTGTAAATCAGGAAATAAAGAAGTCTAAGAGACATTGGGAAATGAATCCCAACATTCTCACCTCTATGTATAAATTCATGTATACCCTCTATCAAATTCGTATTCTATTTTGTGGAGTTACCTCTTGGCCTCCCCCTCCTCCTCCCCTCCCCGCTTTCACCTCCCCCAGGTCGACCTCCCCCAGGTCTGACATTCCCCAAATCATCCTTCCCCAAGTCTGACCTCCCTTGCACACAATTTTTTTTTCCAATTAAAATATATATATATATATATATCCAGAACCAGTTTTTTTACAGCAGAATATACATTTTTACCAAAATTGAATTTTTACAGCAGAGTGCATTTTCACTCCATAATTGAGTTTTTTGCAGCAAAGGACATTTTACACCAGAATTGAGTTTTTTCTCTAGTAATTTTTTTTTTAAGAGTCACAATGACTTCTCTCATATTTATTGTGGGATTTGTTCTCTTCGGCAAGGTAAACTATCCTAAATGGTCTTGGAAAAGCAAGCACACTCTCATTTTTAATGAGTTGTGGAGAGGAATTTGTGAAGGAGAAGGAGATACTCCACTAACAAATCCCACCTCATACAAGGAGATCGCCATTTGGGAAAAGAAGAATTGCAAGGCATGTGCCTTGATTGCAGCTTCTATAAATGAAGAGGTGAGTCGCCATATTACATCGTTTTCAAATGCCTATGAAGCCTTGAGAAAAATAAAATGACTCTATGACTCACATTCATAACTTTAAATTGTTCAATTAAAGATTAAGTTGTTCAGCCTTGAATTGAAAAATGATGACCCTCTTGCTTTAGCATCAGAAGTAAGATCTATCATGCATGACATTAAGAATACTGGTGTATAAGTTGAAATACCTCTCATAGCTTATGTTAATTCATTGTATCCCACTTACTCACATTACCTTGAGTCATTGCAAGCAAGTGGAAACCTCATGAAGATCACCTTTGATTCCCTTGAGAAAAATTTTGCAGAAAGAGAGAAGGTTTTTGGAAAGAAGAGAGCCCCTCTGTCTTCTGAAGAAGATGTCTGTTTCACACATAAAGAGAAGAATCATGCTCAAGATTCTTCCAGAGGAAGAGGTGGCCGAAGAGGAATAGGAAGAAGGAATTCAGAGGAAAGGGGAGCAGACAAACTCAAAGTGAAAAATCTAATCTTCATTGCATACGTTGCAATAAATAGTAGCATGATGCATCTACATGTAAGCTACCTTGGGACAAAATTGAGCAGAAAAGAAATCAAGAAAAAGGTAAAACGCATGATAGAAGCAAAGGTAAAGCACCTGAATCCGCTCATTAGGTTGTAGAACATTGTAACATTGGAGTAATTGAAGACTTATTTGATGCTTCATTTACTTCTTAGAGAAATGATTGGTTGCTAGATTCAGGAGCAACATGTCACATGAATTTTAGAAAAGATTTTTTTGAAGAACTTATTGACAAGGTTGATGGAGCAGTATACTTCGTAGATAAATCTAAACTCAAGCCATCAGGGCTTGGCAAAATTAGGCTTAAGTTGCATGGTCTTCCAAATCATCTTCTACATGAGGTTTTATACCTCCCTGAGTTGAGGAGAAATTTTGTGTACTTGGTCCACATCCTCCAGCAAGGACACTCCATTCACATGTTTTATGGAAAGGTTGAGGTCAGAAAAGCATCGGATCTCTCACTTGCCATGAAGGGAATAGAAGAAGGAAGACTCCTAAAGCTGCAAGGTACCTCTACTCATGCACAAAACTTTTCATTCATTTCTCATCATGATGAAGGTACATTCCCATCAAGTCTTTTATGGCATGTTATATTTGGACACTTAAACTATGACAGCCTTTGATTGTTGAAGAAAAATGGTGTTACTAGATTTCCTACAATTCATAGGAAACTTAAGAAATGTGATGTTTGTATTCTAGGAAAGCATAGCAAACAGTCCTTTCATGATTCACATTCCAGAGCACATAGAAAACTTGAGCTTATTCATTCAGATTTATGTGGCCCCATGCATGTTTCTTCTACAAATGGAAATAAATATATGCTGACATTTATTGATGATTACACCAGAATGTGTTGGGTTTACTTAATGAAGAAAAAATCTGATGTTTTTCAAACATTCAATAATTTTCATGCATGGATTGAAAATGATGCACAAACTCATAATGGCTCTTTGTGCACTGAAAATGGAAAAGAATACACTTCAAACGAATTTGAAAACTATCTTCTCCAACATGGGATAAAACATCAAACAACTATGCCCTATAATCCCCAACAGAATGGTGTAGCTGAAATAATGAACAGGACAATTTTAAATATGGTTCGCTCCATGATGTTTTTTAAGAATGTAAAATTGATGTTTTGGGCTGATGTAGTTTTATGTGTTGTGTACATAAATAATAGGTGTCCTTCTAATTCAATTAGAAACAAAACTCCTTATGAAATGTGGCATCGCCACATTCCTTCGGTAAAGCATTTCAGGGTCTTTGGTTCCACCTGTTATGCTTTGGTACCTAAGGTACAAAGAAATAAAATTGGTGCTAGAAGTCGAAAATGTATCTTCCTGGGGTATTCCAATACCTCCAAAGGATATCTTCTCTATGATGAAGTCAATAAGAATTTTTTAGTATCCAAAGATTTCATATTCCTTGAATATTCCAAGACTAACAATGTTGTTGAGCAACAACTTGATCGCTTGGATAGATTCACACATGCAAAGTCATTTCAAGAATTTGATAATCAGATTCCACATCTTGAAGGGGGGATTCCTATACTAAATCAATATGTGGAATCATCTTTCGAAGAAGTCTCTCCCCCACATGAAGAACCAACCACGGATGACACCTTGAATTATGTGATTGACAAAATTGGGAGATTGAATCTTGATTCAATTCCAACTCAGTCAAATGAGCAGCCTGGTCCATCTCAGAAAGGTCCCCCAAAATGGCTGACAAAGACACTATAAAATGTTCGTCCTGATGAGGTTGGAAAGACAGGAAAAATAAATTCCACCAGGAAAAATGTAGGTGACATAGGTAATTTTGATTCACCTATTGATATGGATATTTCTTATAACTGTGAACTGAATTTTTCTACAGATATTGAACCAACTTCCTTCAAAGAAGTCGCTTCTCATGATGAATGGAATGAATCAATGCAGAAGGAGTATGATGCCTTGATAAATAATGGCACTTGGAAGTTGGTTGATCCCCCATTAGGAACCAAACCAATTGGCTGCAAGTGGGTCTACAAGAACAAGTACAAAGCAGACGGATCACTTGAAAAGCACAAAGCTAGACTTGTGGCAAAAGGTTTTGCACATAAATAAAGGGCCGATTATGAGGAAAAATTTTCCCCCACAACAAAATGGGCCACCATCTGGACACTCTTTGCCCTAGCGGCTCAAAAGGGTTGGAATTCCATCAGATGGATTTAAAAACCGCATTTTTGAATGGAGATCTAAAGGAGAAGGCTTTTATGTCCCATCCAGAAGGATTTGTTGTGAAGGGCCAAGAACACAAAGTATACAAGATTATAAAATCCTTGTATGGCCTCAAGAAAGCACCGTGAGCCTGGTATGAGAAATTAACTGAGCATCTTCTGAAACTTAACTTTAAACATTTTGATCTTGATGATGCAACTTTGTTTGTTAAGAAAGTTGGGAAAACATTTGTATATCTTGTGGTGTATGTAGATGACTTTTGATGATAGGAAAAAATGAGAGTTATATTGCATCCATAAATAAAGAATTGAAGAAAGGTTTTGAAATGACTAACTTGGGCTATGTTCACTAATATCTTGGTATTGAAGTAACTCAACATCCTAAATTTATATTCCTTTCTCAAAAGAAGTACATTGGAGATCTTTTGAACAAGTTTGGCATGGATGAATGCAATCCTTTGACTACTCCAATGGAATAAAACTTGAAGCTCACATTCATTGAAGGGAAGGAATTCGAGGATGCAACGAAGTATAGAAAGCTTGTAGGAAGTCTCATCTACCTGACTACTACCAGATTAGACATCTCATTTGCTTTTGGAATCCTCTCCAGGTTTATGCAAAAACCTTGTGAAGGACAATGGTCTGCTGCAAAAAGAGTTCTAAAGTACTTGAAGGGGACTCAAAATTTTGGACTCAAATATACATAGGTGGGTGACTTTAGCTTGATCGGATACTCTGATTCAGACTTTGATGGGGAAAAAAAAAACGGGGTATCTATTTCAGGTTATGCTATGAGTCTTGGATCAGGAATTGTGTCCTAGAGATCACACAAACAGTTAGTTCCAGCAGATTCCACAGCTGAGGCAGAATATGTTGCAGCAGCTGAAGCGACAAAGGAAATTGTGTGGCTTAGGAAAATCCTAGAATATTTGCAGATGAAACAAATGAATTCAACTCCACTCATGATCAACAACACTTTTGCAATAAATTTTTCCAAGAACCCAAAGTTCCATGATTTAACGAAGCACATCAATACAAAATACCATCTGATTCGACATCATGTTAAGGCCAAAACTATCCATCTACGTCATTGTTCCACAAATGAGCAGACTGCGGACATCTTCACCAAAGTGCTTGGAAGATAAAAGTTTGAAAAAATCATAACGATGCTTGGACTCACCAACATCCCTTCAGATTAAGGGGGGGGATGTTGACTCTAATCCTAAGGGATTGGGTGAAATCGTATAATAGTGTAAATTAGGAAATAAGGAAGTCTAAGAGACATTGGGAAATGAATCCCAACAATCTCACCTCTATGTATAAATTCAAGTACACCCTCTATCAAATTCATATTCTATTTTGTGGAGTTACCTCCTAGCCTTACAAAAACTAAAAAATAAAATATTTAAATTCAATTTTGTATAATAAAACTTACCTAAACCTGAGAATAAATCAAAAACCCAATCTCCTTCATTTAAACATAGATCTATAAGATAGTTAATCAATGCTTACATTTTTTTATAAATGTTAACTATATCTCCTTTTGCATCTTTATTCTCATATGTTACTTCTCTTACAACATCATGAACCAGTACTTGACTATGACTCTTCCCATCTACTCGATTCAGAAGAATAATCTTTAGCTATCCTCTTTTGTCCAATATTCAACATGGATGAACTCACAATCATTTATAATAGGCTAATCTTCAGAAGAAACAAGATTTTACTTCTGCGTGTAACATAACATGATAAAAGTTCAATTAAATTGTACCTAAATAATAATAATAAAATTAACACTAATCGAACATACAATTTCAATGTCTTACCATGTAATTTGCATCCTTGAGTTTGTTTTTCCCTTAAAACTTGTTAATAACATTGCAAACTATTTCTGAATAAAATGTCACAAATCTCCAAAGTGGTGATGTTGTGACTTCTTGAAAACTCGTAACCACTTTACTAAAATCTTGATAAGTATATGGTTCACTATCATATTCAATGTCTGGGAAATTGAAACCATGAGGAATATTTGCAATAAGTAGGGCATATTCCCTTTTAAGTGTCTGTTTTGCAATGTCTTCACGATCACCTTGTATTATTTGATATTGGATATTGTCAAGCCCATTACAAATGAAATTATTAAGAGTAGGATCAAATTCAACATTCATAAGACGCTGCTTTCCCATCTTTTCCAACTTAATTTTTTCAATAAAGCTTTTGAAAGTATTTGGTACTCCATTTCCATCCTTCTTTGACATCTTTAATGACATAAAAAATATATATGTATAAGTAATAAAATAAAAATAGTTTACATATGAATAAAATTAATGTATAAATCAACATACCCTATTGAATGCAATATAAAAATCTTGAAGTGTTGTAGTAGAACTTGATTCTCGGTAGTGGCGCAGAACATCATCCCAGCTATCTTCATTCAACATTTTAACCATATTTTCTTGTATTTTCATATAAATCTTTTGACTGAATAAATAAAGTTAAAATTGTTAATATAGCGATATGTATAACAAATTATACCAACAACATTATGTTTTATTTAAAAGAGAAATATAATCAAAGGAAAATTAGAAATAATTCAACAAACTTACTTCTGAAATTTTGTGCACATTTCATCCATTGATAATTCACCTGACTTCACACGAGATAGTACTGATTTGACCAGTTTCTCATCCTTCTCTCATTGCATTTTTCTCCAAGGTGTGATAGTCATATCCTCTGAAAGTTTCTTCATTTTAGGATATGTCTTACTGTTGGTACATATTATGGGTTTACTCTTTTTAAGCTTCTGATTTTTTATGGAATATTCTCCCAACGCTCAAAAATCTCATCAATCAATTCCCATATCTCCCTAATTCTAAATACCAGCTCAAAAATGTTATCCATGCTTCTGAATATCTTTGAATGCATTTTTCCATCTTTGGATTTGATTTTGTCATCAATTTGATAACCTGTTTCCATTAAACATTCCTTTTGAAAGGTTAGACTGGCTTTTGTCTTATCCCCACCACATTTTTCTATGAATTCATTATAAAAAAAATTGACCCTTTGGATGAAAGTCATTTTCATTTTGTACTCGTTATCTGCATTATGATCCCATGCCAATAACTTTGATTATGTTTCTGTTAAACCAACGTAAATGATGCATTTCATTGTTTGAAAAAGATAGTTTTAGGGATATTCCTCAATAAATTGTCTTTTAGCCTTTACCGAATGGTTCCCTCCAATTACATAATATTTACAATCAAAACATTATCTCTCATCAAATTCCTATTTATTGGGAACCTAATGTGGATCAACAAGAACCACATAATCCACCACATGCACATATGGATTGAACCTGAACAATGTTTTCAGATTATGTACATGTAGGTGATGTGTCTTTCTAATTTGATATTAAGATTGTCCTTCATCTAGCCTATAAAATTGGCTGACATTAAGCTCAAATGTTTGGCCACCAGAAATTAATTTATTCTTCCTCAACTCATATCGAATGGAATTTTGTTTTGTTTTAATGATGCCATCCTCTAACTCAACACCTGGTGTTATGATTTCTATGTTTCCTTCAGAGCTTCCAACTTTCTCTTCACTGTTGCTCATGACTTTTACAGGTTGACCAAAATTTGATTTCTTCTTCTTACCGGTTAACATATATTTTTTTTTATAAACAATCTCTTCATCATCAGGTAGAAGAGAGACATCTTTGGCCATTTTTCATTTTGGTGTTTGATTTGTTTTATGCTTTTGCACAACAGTTCTAATTTCCTCCTCACTAATTCTACCATAATTTTCAACTTCATCTTCTACATCTTCAGAAGCAACATGTTTAAGTTTACTAGATTGGCCCACCTTAGTGAGTCTTGGTTGATCCCCTCTTTGTACTATTGCAATGTCACGAGCTATTGATCTTTGCTTCATTCTCCTCTCTTCTTTTGTATCTGTGTGGAAATGATTGATCACAGTCATAACCTTTGTTTCCATATAATAAATACCCTCAAACATGTTTGAAAGAGGCTCAACAAAATCCTATGAAACAAAATAAAACATGTCAATGATCAATAATTTATAAAAAATGAATGATCCTTACAATAATGCTCAACACAAATATAAATAAGCATACTTACAATGTTATTTGCAATGTTGCTTACGATTTCTGCAGACAACTTTCTAGATGTTTCATTTGTGTCATACTTGAACTTTGATAGACGATATCTAACAGTTTCACGTTTATTAGTCATTCTTGCAAGAACATAAATAGTGTTTGTATTTGGCACCAAACATATGTCTCGTACTATTCCCATCACGTGATATGATTCACCTAAGTGAATCATACCACAAATCATATAGATATGTATATCATCATCTGTTTCATTGTCTTCAAGATACCATGAAAAAACAGTTTTATTTATTTCCTGTGTGTTCTTCCATTCAAATATATATATATATATATATATATATATATATATATATATATATATATATATATATATATATATATATATATATATATATATAATGAACTTAGTGGGCCACTTGCTTTACTTTTATTACTTTTTTCAATTTTTGTGTCTTCAACAGTATGCATAGTGTGTCCATCAATATCCTTATTGTGTCCAACAATATCCATAGTGCGTCCAACTGCAACTTTAGATTTGACAGTTGTTGCCCTTGGTCCAGAAACATTCACATAAATCTTTTTTGATGCCATCTTCCTTATATATATATATATATATATATATATATATATATATTAGTTAATGAGAAAACACATATCTTAATTAATCAATTTTTTTTAAGTTTGCCAATATAAATTTAAAATTAATCGAAAATTAATGTAAAAAAAAAAAAAAAATTGTAAAACTATATAAATTAAAAAATAATAATAATAATAATAATAACTATATAACTTTTCAAAATATAACTGTATATTATTAAAATTATAAAAACACATATGTATATATATATTTTTCATTTAAAAACAAAACATTCTAAAGCAGCAAACCTTGTGATGTGGGATAAAAAGAAGCTCCTCTTTGAAACTTTAGTCACTCTTGTTATCTTGTATGGATGTGAGGTTTAGGGTTGCAGCATCTCTAGAGAATCATGGAGAAATATTGAGCAAATCTAGAGGTGTTTTATAACGTATAACCTCAAAATTAAAAGCAATACACCCTATCATATTCTCCTTATAGAAGTGGGTATTTCCCCTATCGAGAGCCTAACTATGACTAGGCTCGTGTTGTATAACCACAAAATCAATAACATGGGAGACCATAGACTTCCAAAGCTTGCTTTAAATTCCAGCCAAAACCACCTAAAGCTCAAACGAGGTTGGTATAAAGATACGAGGGCGTGGTTAAACCATTGGGAGATCAACGAAATGTTGCATTGAAAAATATTAATAACATTAAAAATATTGTTACTTCTAAGTTTAAAGAGAAAATGTGGTATGAAAAAGATTTAGAGGCTAAAAGAAAATTAAGATATCATAAGGAGGTCATCAACCCTATTTTAGAAGATCAAAAGTATCTCTATGTTTAACTAGCTCAAAGAAAAAAATTAATATGGCCAAGATAAGAACGAACTCTCATGAGCTCCATAGTGAAACAAATTGTTGGGCAGTTCCTAAAACATCGTGGGTGGAAAGGATCTCTCATCTCCATGAGAATATGAACATTGAGGATGAAAATCACTTCCTCTTAGAGTGCCCTACGTACACCCACATTAGATCTCAGTTTTAATATAAAAAAAAATTTTAACAATTAAAAAAAAAAAACATGTATTTATCTTAAATTTTTTTTTAAATTTAAAAAAAATAATAATTAAAAAAAAAACAATTTAAAGGTAAAAAATTTTAATATTAAATTATTTTTTAAGTTAAAAAAAAAATAATAATAATAATATTAATTGCTTTTTTTTTAAAATTTAAAACAATTAAATCTAATTTTAAAAATTTAAAATTTAAAATGTTTTAAAAAATATGTAATTTCATTTTTAAAAATTTAAATTTAATTTTAAATTTTAAATATTAAAAAAAAAAAAAAAATTAAAAAAAAAAAAAATTAAATAAAATTTTAAAACTTAAAATTTAATTTTAAAATTTTAAATTTAATTTTTAAAATTTTAAATGTTAAACTTTTTTTTTTTAAAATTTAAAAAACTTTAATTTTTTACCGCTTTTTGGGAATCGACCTCTGCCCAGCCGGGGGCTGGAGGCCAACCAGACAGCGCTCCACGGTGCTGCCCAGCCGGCCTACAGCCCCTAGCTAGTAGGTAAAAAAAATTAATTTAAAAAAAAAAAAAAATTTAAAAAAAAAAAAAAAAAAAAAATTTAAAAAAAATCAAAATTTAAAATTAAAGCATTTAAAATTAAAAAAAAAATTAAATTTAAAATTTAAAAATAATAATAATAATAATAATTTTTAAAATTCAATTTATTTTTTTTTAATTTAAAAAACAAAAAAAATAGTATTTAAGTTTTTTAAAATTAAATTTTTTTAATTTTGTTTTATTTTAAATATTTTAAAAATATATATAATATTATTATTTTTTAAATTAAATTGTTTTTTATTTTCAAACTATATTTATAATGTAAAAAAAAAAAACCATTTGCTTAATAAAAACAAATTTAAAAAACACACACACACACATATATATATATATTTTCTTTTAAAAAAAAAAACATTAAAATATGTAATGTGATTATTAAAAAAAAAATAATAATAATAATTTAAAATATCTAATGTGATTTTTTTTTTTAAATTAATGTTCGAAAAAAAAATGGTTGCACTTTTAGAAAAATAAAAATAAAATAAATATAACTGTTTTTTTATGTGCATGGTTGTTTTGGGGTTTTTTGTTTCGTGGAGGAACCAATCCTAAAAAGAAAAATTTTCTAATTTTTTTGTTCTTAAAACCCTAAAAATTTGAGTTTTTTTCCATTTTCTTCGTTATAAAAATAAATTTAAAAAATAAAAAGTTTTGGAACATTATTATAAAAAAATTAAAAAAATTAAAAAAATTAAAAAAAAAAAAAGGCCATCCCCAAATTCATCTTTAAATGGGAAAAATAGAAGGAAAACTAACCTTTGAAATGAGAAAAAACTCTCGTTCAATTTGTTATCAATGCCAACGCAACGCCTCCACAATATTGCTCCAACAAAACCTAGAAGACTTAATGTGATGTGAGGAATAGAAACAATGATTGTTATTATATAGAGAAGATTGTGTGATTGCTTTAGTGTTTCACGAATGTGGGATTAAAATTAAAATTAAGAAGATAATTTGTAGTTAATATTATAGGTTTATATTAACTTTTATTCAATGTCGGCAAAAAAATAAAACATAAATTTTAAATTTTATTTCGATACGTAGTCAATGTTAAATCATTTGAAAATAAAAAAATTATTTTAGTTTGCAAGGAATGCAAGAAAGGAATATTTTGTGGATATTTTGAATAGAAATTAGGGTGAAATATTTGAAGACCAGCAGTTTAGTAAAATGTTTTGAAATACATTTTAAATGAATATTTTGGAGAGAAATATTTCAAACGAAAATTATGGTTTGAAATTTTTTAAAGCAATTTTTTTTGGGGGGGGAGGGGGGGGAAATAATTTTTGGGGGTGAATTTTAGAGGAAAATTTTCAGTCTTTAAGCTATATATTGTAATTGGGAGAGAGTGCATTTGTATCATTCAACATATTCTTGTTGAAAGTCATGGGTTCTTATGATAGTGAAGTTTTTTTTTCTGCAACATCAACATCTTTGTCATGCAACAACTCTATTCAAATTGATGAATATAACAGGAGTTCGTTCACCATGAATAGAGAGACAAAATTTTTATTTGGTTGTAATCCTAAGGATGATGAGAACAGAATTGAAAAAGGGCAGCAAAAATAAACATGTAAATCGAGAGTCAGTTATCCCACTGAGTCTTAATCCTAAGGATTATGAGAGCACCAGTGATGAAGGGCATGATGAAGAATTTCCGGAGTCAAAATTTTCACTTCGTCCTAATCCTAAGGATTATGAGGGCACCACTGATGAAGGGGGCGATGAAGAATTTCAAAATCAAAATATCCACTTCATCCTAATCCTAAGGATTATCCGAGCACCACTGATGAAGGGGGGGAATGAAGAATTTCCAGAGTTAAAATACCCACTTCATCCTAATCCTAAGGATTATGCGAGCACCACTGATGAAGAGGGGAATGAAGAATTTCCAGAGTCAAAATATCCATTTCGTCCTAATCCTAAGGATTATGCGAGCACCACTGATGAAGGGGGGAATGAAGAATTTCCAAAGTCAAAATATCCACTTCGTCCTAATCCTAAGGATTATGCGAGCACCATCGATGAAGAGGGGAATGAATAATTTACATAGTCAAAATATCCACTTCGTCATAATCATAAGGATTATGCGAGCACCACTGATGAAGAGGGGAATGAATAATTTCCAGAGTCAAAATATCCACTTCGTCATAATCTTAAGTATTATGCAAGCACAACTGATGAACGAGGGGATGAATTTCCAGAGTCAAAATTTCTTCTTCATCCTAATGCTAAGGATTATAAGATCACTACTGATGAAGGGGGGGAATGAAGAATTTCCAATAAATAGAGATTCAAGGCATCCACTTATTCCTAATCTTAAGGATTATGAGAGCATCAGTGAGGAAGGGGAGGGGCAGGATGAAGAATTTATAGTGAATACAAATTCAAAGCTTCCACTTAGGCCTAATCCCAAGGATTATGAGAGTGCCACTGAGGAAGGGGAGGATGAAGATTTTCTTGCAAATGATAATTTTAGAGGCACACATCTGAATAATTCATTTTCTCTAAGTGAATGTTTCAAAGACACTCATGGTGATGAAGAATTGAATCCTCCAAGGGAAGAATTCAAAAGCATGGATGAAGATGGTGAATAATTTCGTCTGAGTCCGGGTTTCAAAAGCGCAGATGATTCTTGTGAAAAAATTTCTTCAAGTGATGATGGTAATGAATATTTCCAGGCAATGATGCAGATGAATTTCTTAAGTATGTTGAGGATGATGATAGTGGGGATAATATTCCTCCCAATGGTGATGAAAATGCTTCTACAAAGGATAATGGAATGATGAAGCCGTTGCGAGCAAATATTTGTCTAGGAATAGGAGTAGACCTTTTCATATCAATCCAAAACATTCCAATTATACAAGGGTTAGGGCAACATATCTCACAAACAGAAGTATTTTCGTTCATTTGATTTCAAGTGAATGTTGTCGAAGGGATTGCTTGAAACATATGGATTTCAACTTTGCTTTGGAGAGAAGGAAAAGATATTTTTCAATGAATAAAAGCATGCTAAATTCATATTTAATGCGTTGCATGCAATCTACACTAGCAGGTTATGATTATCATATTGGGAATGTATTGCTCTATAGAAAGGCTTTCAAAATGTTGCATTCAATTGGTAATTTTAGTTTCTCAAGCATCTAAGAAATACTAGAAAATGATCCCACATATTATTCAGAAGTACGTTATAAACGTGAGGTTGGGTCATTAGCAAATAATGTTATTTCATGGATGAAAGACTTATTTTCAAAACATGTAGAGTGTATGAAAAATAAACACACGATGCATATTCTAGATAATTTCTCGAGATGAGAAAGTTACAACTTATACAAAGATTATGCATAAGGTTTTGAAGGAGTTGGTAATTTTATTACATATTCATATTTTACAAGGGTATGGAAGAACGAATTCAACAATGTTTGTATTCCTAAGAAGACAAGGATAGGGGTTTGCAGTACATGTGCTTCTCTTAAAGAAAAAAGAGATAAATTTCAAGGGGCGGAAAGAAGTATGCGTTCAACACATTATTTTTAAAAATTGGATAGTTATCAACTATGAAAATATATTTATTCATATGTTTCTTTTATTTTATGTACAGATTCTGTTGTCAAAGAACTTCAAGAGCACCGCAATCAGCAAACAAGTGAAAGACAAAATTTGTATAAACATTGAAAGAAGTGTTATGATAATCCAAATAAATATTTGGGTTTGATAATTGATGGTATGGAGCAAAAGAAAACACTTATGCCACATTTTGTCCACACACAAAAAAAATTACAGGAGGAAAATTCCATTAAGTTTCACTTGGTTGGTTGTATGGTCTTTAATGAGAAGATGTTGCCAAGGGTTTACTTCACAGCTCCAAATATTCATAATGATGCAAATCTTACCATAACTACAATCCATGATGTGGTTACTCATTGGTCTGGTATTCTTCCTGAAGTTTTGTATGTATAATTAGACAACACAAGCCATGAAAACAAAAATCAAGTTCTTTTTGGGTATCTAAATGTGCTCATTGAATTGGGAAATTTTAAAAAGATAAAAGTTGGTTTTCTTCTTGTTGGGCATACTCATGACCATATTGATCAAATTTTCAATCTTTTTTCAGTAACATTGAGGAGGAAAGGTGTTGGGATCCTACCATCATTAATTGAATGTATTAAGAAATCCTACATTCAAGAGCCTGCTTTTCATGTGTTGGAAGAAACTATTAACATGCGAAGGTTTATTCTGGGATCACATGGTGAGGAGAAATGCATTGAGAAACTTAATGACATTAGCTTCCAGCATCAATTTCGTATCAAAAAAATTGGTGGGGTAACACTTATATGGGGCAAGAAGTATTCAATTGCTGCAGAATGGGGGCCATCATCAGGTTTATCGTTTTTGAAGTTCATTTTAAAGCGTCCAATATTTTCATCAAAGATATTGTCATTACAGTCAGTTGACGAACTCCATAATGCAAGAAGGTATAAGAGAGATATAAATTATTATGAATGTCTGAAGGAAATTAAAAGATGTATTAGAGATACATATGAGTACTTTGATGTTGTTGATTTAGTTTGGTGGGAGTCTTTTTTCAATAATCAAAGTGATATGATTTCAAGATCAATAAATGAGGATACGCTTTTGAAGACTCCATTTTTTGGTCAAAAAATATGTCAAATGAACATGAGGAAACACGCATTGTTGAACAACAACAGTCTCAAAGTATTATTAATTCTCCACAAGTGGATGAAAGAGAAATCTATATTGTTTCTAGAAGATCACGTGCACAATATGAAGCCATGGAAGACCTTTACATGGTTTTTGTGCAGGATGTTAAGGAGGGTTGCATGATAACAGTGTTAGCATATGAAGATCAACTTGGCTATCCATTCTGGATCGCCAAGGTTATAAAGGTCATTAATGAAAATGAAGATATTACAATTTTTGAAGTACATTGGTATGCGACAAGTACCCACCCATTCAATGGTGTGTACAAGTCAGAGATGGTAGTTGAAAAAATAATTGGCAAAAAGAGAAAAAGAAAGGGCACAAATATAAATCATCACCGCACAGATGTCTTAAAATTGGAGGATGTTGACGTACTTGTATATGAATTCAATTTGACAAAGGGAGGAACTCTTCGCTTGAAGACCATAAATATTTTGAAGAAATTTCTACCAGAACATAGTGTTGAGATGGGACTCTGTTGAATGTAGCCGTAGATCTAGAAGACTTGAAATCTAAAATGGTGGGCATGCATGTTGACTCAGCTGGGGCACTATTTGATGAAAGAGAAGAATATGGATCATCTTCATCTGGTTTTGATGGTGTGCCAAAACCTATGATTGATTTTGAATAACTTTAAAAGACATTTTTCTGTAATTGATGTTTGCATTGTAACTTGAAATAAATATTTTGACTTCCATATGATCTTACATGAAGTTATGAGGCATTTCTGTGTTTGTTGGATTATATGTTTTAATTATGAAGAATTCATCTCTTTGGAATATCCACAACACAACAAAGAATTACAAAAATAATTTATGTTATATTCAATATACCAAATTTGATATTTTGATTAAAAGTAAAAAGAAAATACAAATTAATGTTGAATTTTTATATTATGCAGTGATATTGCCATGATATTATGTATTGTTAACATTTGGTATAAGATACTACTAAAAAATTTAAAAAAATTATGCCTCATTGAAAAGGGACACTTCGTTTTGATAGTTGATTTTTAGGTTTTGGTTGCAATTAGATAAGTTGTCTTAGGCTAAGATTTGAAAAGAGATATATTTTTATCCTTTAAAATAAAAATTGCTCTTGGAATAATAAATATTTCATTTACTTGTTCATTTTTAAAAATCATTTAAGTCATATAATTTCTCCATAATTTCATGGTTCAAGTATGTTAAAAAATTAAGATTTAAAACTTGTCATTAAGGTTTTTATGCGCTGCAATATTTTATCTTTAATGTTATGGTTGAAAACAATTACAATTTTAGGGCTTTTAGAGTCAATATATTTTATCTTTAACAATATGGATGAAAATTGTTGGAAATGATAAGGACTTTAGACATGATATTTTTATCTTTAACATCATAAGCAGTTTTTTATAATTTTACGATTTTTCAATGTCCTAATATGTTGTCTTTAATTCCATTGTTAAAAAGTGTCAAAATTGTGACACGGGTTTTTTTTTTTTAGTTATTCCACCATCAACATTTTTTTATTTCGAAGGTACTTTTTCAATCCTTTTTTGAAGAAATATTTTTTTTTTAGCATAATTTTAAAAAATGTGGAATTTGACCCTAAAAAAAAACAATGCGTTCTGGAATACATACTTTTCGTTTTTGGGGTGTTTTTTCATGTTTTTTGAGTTTTTTTGGGCTAGAGTTCTGGTTTTGAGGTAATAGTTCTCGTTTGATCGGTAATTATGTTATATTTGGAGGAGACTTCAACACCAAATTAGGAACACACGAGAAAATGGGAGGGGAAATATTAAGATATGCCTTCCAAGAAAACATGGAGGAATTCAATCTGGATCTCAGTGTTTTTGATGTAAAACCTCAGAAATATCTCTATACATGGAATAATAAAAGGACAGGACCAAGGCATATAGTTGCTCACTTAGACTGCTTCTTGGCTTCGAGTAGCTTACTATCCCTGAATCTTTGTATTAAGTCTGTCATCCTGCCTTGGTGTGGATCGGATCACTGACCTATCTGCCTTTTGATGTCCCCTCACCTCAATATTGGTCCAATCCCCTTTTGATTTTCCCCAATATGGATTGAGGCGTCGATATTTCAGGAGGTTGTCTCCTCTTCATGGACAAGCTGGGTAGATAGAATCCCTGTCACGATCTAGGAAAATAAGATAAAAAGGTTGAAGTTCGATATCAAAAAATGGCTTAAAGATCATGATCCATATAGAAAACAGAGTGCAAACGAGATGGAAAAAGTTATGGCTTCCATTCAAGGTCAGATGGAGTCCACACAAGTTACAACAATGGACTTTCAAAAGGAAGTGTATGCCTTTAAAGCTCTCCATGCCATCCTCGGGCAAGTGGAATAATACTGGAGGCTTAAGTATAGAAACAACTGGTTGAGATCGGGGGACAGAAATACAAAATTATTTCATAAGCAAGGCAAGTTTAGGGAAGAAAAAAACAATATCACCAAGATTAACCACGAGGGAAAGAATTTCAAGGAATTTGAGGGTATAAAAAGAGTGGTTGTGGAATACTTCAGTCTCCTATATAAAGCAGTTATAGAAAGACATACAGCAATTGAGGATGCTCTAATTGAGGATGTCCCCCTGATGGTTTCTCATGAGATGAATGATGCTCTGACAATGGCTCCCTCTCTGGATGAGATCAGAGTAGTAGTTTTCTCCTTTCCAACAGATAAGGCTCTGGGTCCGAAAGGTTTCTCAGCACACTTCTACCATCAATTTTGGGAACTCATATACCGAGATTTCTACAGAATGGTGGGCTACTCGCTAAAACAATTTATTATTGGAGGAGGTGTTAACTCTTCCTTTATGGCTCTGTTATGAAACTAGCTCCAAAAATAGAAGAAAAGAGAGATCAACGCATTAGAAATCAGCCACTTCGAGGGGGAAACCTCCAATACATTACATAAATGAAAATTCTTGGATGATACAAATGACCAAAACCTCCTTCTATATATAGGAGTCCATGGGCCAACAATATAATCCTAGCCGACCTAACAATAACAATGTAAGTGCACAATAATAACAATATTGGGGTTACAGGGGTACAACAATAACAATAAGCGGGCTGCACTAATAAGAATAAGGGACTAAACTAGTAATATAGGGACCTAACATGCCCCTCTCCTTCAAAAAAGTGTTGTCCTCAACGCTTGAGTAGCTCTGGGTGCTTCTATATAAAATTATCATCCTCCCATGTAGAATCTTCAGTGGGTAAGTTCTTCCACTTAATGAGATACTCTGAAATTGATCGATTTCGTAGTTGTTGAGTTCTTGTTTCCATGACTGCTTCAGGTTCCAATATGATTTTTCCTTCCTCATCAAGTTCTGGCAATATTGTTTGAACTGGAAGATTTTCACCTATAACCTTCTTTAAGCATGAAACATGGAAAACTGGATGCACTCGTGAAGAAGCAGGAAGCTCCAATTTGTATGCCATAGTACCAATCTTTTGCAACACCTTGTGAGGACCATAGTACTTTGGCGATAATTTATTATCCTTCTTTGCTTGCTTGAGGGACATTTGTTTGTATGGTTGTAGCCGTAAAAATACCCAATCTCCTACATCAAAACTTCTCTCGCTACGATGTTGATCTGCCTTTTGTTTCATTCGATTTTGTGCCAAATTCAGGTTATCCTTTAAGAGTTGGAGAACTTCTTGCTGATGCTCGATGTGATCTTCCACTGCTTGAACCTTCGAATTTTCCCTCAAATATGATGTGATGGATGGTGGATGATATCCATAAAGTGCCATAAATGGGGTCATTTTTGCTGCAGTATGGAAGGAAGTGTTATACCACCATTCAGCGAGAGGTAACCACTTGACCCATTGTGTTTGTTTATCAGATACAAAATAATGAAGATATCCTTCCAAACATTTATTTACTATCTCAGTTTGACCATCAGATTGAGGATGATAAGATGAGCTATGAGCTAATTGAGTACCCAAACAAGAAAATAACTCCGTCCAAAAATTTCCGGTAAAAATGGGATCTCTGTCGCTCACAATAACCCTTGGGATTCCATGTAGCTTTTGAATTTTGTCCATAAATGTAGTAGCAACTGTACTTGCTTTAAATGGATGAGATAATGCACAAAAGTGTGCATACTTGGTAAGTCTATCAACTACCACCATGATGACACTCTTTCCTTCGGACTTAGGTAAACCTGTGATAAAATCCATTGAAATATCCCCCTAACGTTGACTTGGAATGGATAAAGGTTGTAGAAGACCCGGGGTCTTAATTGTCTCAACTTTATTTTGCTAGCAAACCAAACATTCCGCCACAAACTTTTGAATATCAGATTTAAGGCCATCCCGAAAAAATTCTTTCTTCACACTATGGAAAGTTTTTAAAAATCCTGAGTGTCCTCCTAAAGGAGAAGTGTGCATTTCCAAAATAATATTTTGTTTTAGTTGGGAATTCTTACAAAGATATAAGCTATATTTGTACCATAAGGAATCATTTTTCCAACAAAATGTATCAGATGTACTAGGATCATGTTGCAACTTTTGAATGAGTGTCCACACTTCTTCGTCGTTCTTCCATTCATCCCTTGATTCGGTTATCCAATCTGGTTGGATAATAGAAATGGCACAAAGCAATGCTTCCACCTCTCCATTCTTTCTTGAGAGTGCATCTACAACAACATTTAGCTTCGCTTTTTTGTAGATTATTTCAAAGTCATAACCCAACATCATGATCATTTTTTAACTTGAAGTGTCTTCCCATTAGGTAAGTTCGCCATTTATTTAGTGCATGTAGTATTGCTAACATTTCCTTCTCATAAATAGCTTTCTATAAATACTTTCCTTTGATTGGACGACTTCCAAAAGAAATGGGTCTGCCTTCTTGCATTAAAATAGCACCAATTCCATTTCCTGAGGCATCACATTCCACAATAAAGGTTTTTGTGAAGTTTGGCGTAGCTAAGACCGGTGTTAGGCACATTGCCTCTTTAAGATGTTCAAAGACCTTAGTTGCTTCAGGAGTCCATGAAAATGCATCTTTATTCAATAATGTTGTTAGAGGTGCTGCTATTCTCTCATAATTCTTAACAAACTTGCGATAATACCCTGTTAACCTGAAAAATCCTCGCAACTGCTTTATGGTTGTGGGGACTTTCCATTCCTTAATGGCTTTAATTTTGTTAGGGTCTACCTTAACACCCTCGTGAGATACAATATGACCCAGATATTCCACCTCTTGTACTCCAAAGAAACATTTGGATGTTTTTGCATATAATTGTTTCTCCTGCAATAGTTTGAGCACCCTGTCAACATGTTCAACATGATCCTTCCAAGACTTGCTGTAGATTAGTATATCATCGAAAAATACTAGCACAAATTTTCTAAGGAAGGGTTTGAAAATGGAATTCATCAACCCTTGAAATGTAGAAGGTGCATTGGTAAGGCCCAAAGGCATGACCAAAAATTCATAATGACCCTCATGAGTTCGAAATGTTGTTTTTGGAATATCTTCAGTCTTCATTCTAATTTGATGATATCCTAAACAAAGATCCAACTTGGTAAAATAAATTGCTCCATGTAATTCATCCAATAATTCATCAATCATAGGAATGGGAAATTTATATTTAATGGTGAGCTTATTGAGCTCCCTATAATCTGGAAACATGCGCAATGATCCATCCTTCTTGTGCCCCAATACTACTGGAGCAGAGAAAGAACTTTGACTAGGTTGAATTATACCAGCCTCTAACATTTCTGCAATCATACGTTCAATTTCGCTCTTTTGGACATAAGGATATCTATAAGGCCTGATGTTTAGAGGAACACTTCTTGGAATCAAATGAATAGCATGATCATGATCACGAATAGGTGGGAGTCCTTTGGGAGTTTCAAACACCTTGGAATGATTGTCTAAGACTTTTTAGAGATCTGCAGAAATAGATGATTTTGATGTTGGAACTTCTAGTGAGCATAATTGTGAAATTATGCCTCATTGTTCTTTCTTCAAAAGCTTTGTCATGACATTAGAGATTATTATCTTCCCCGACTTCCCTATGATACCCCGTAATTCGACTTCCTTTCCTTATGAATAAATATATATATATATATATATATATATATATATCAAGAAAATTTCTTGAAAAATAAAAGCTACCGTCCCCAAAGATTGTAACCATTGTACTCCTAGTACAACATCAGCACCTCCCATAGGAATGGAAAGCATTGGACTATTCAATACATATTCCCCCATGGTTAGTTTGAGATTATGGCATTTTCTAAAGCAATTTATAGTTCCTCCATTTGCAACCATCACTTGACATTCCGGTGCTGGGTATAGGAAATAATTCAATTCCTTAGCTACCTTACAATGAATAAAATTATGGGTACTACCCAAATCAGTCAACACTATTACCTTTTTCTTCTTGATATGTCCTTCTATCTTGAGAGTTTGAGGAGTGGTAATTCCTTCCAATGCATTACACGATATGGTTGGACTCATTTCTTCCTCTTCTAGGGTTGGTTCCTGGTGTATATCCTCTTCTTTTGAAGATTCTTGTTCATTTTCTTCTTCCCTTCACAATCTATGTAAAATAATTTCTTCTCAACATACTTATGAACTTTAGTGTATTTTCTATCACCACTGTAGAAAAGCCCTTTTGCTCTTTTTTCTTCCAATTGTTGTGGTGTCAACCTTGTAAGTTCTGGAAGTCTAGGAGTAGCAACACTTCCATCTTTATATATGTGAGTGGTAGGCTTCCTTGTCACCATAATTTTACATTCAATTTTTCTTGCCAACCTGAATGCCTTTTCTAATGAATCAGGTTCCCAAACACGAACTTCATGTTGGATGTTATCCTTTAAAGTCCCTATGAAGACATCAATCATGTGTTCCTCTAGAATATCAGTTACCCTTATATTCAAATTTTGGAAGTCCTCAATGTGCTCCACCACTGACTCCTTTTGTTTGAGATTTATCAATTAGCTAGAGAAGGTGTTGCTTTTTGTATCCTCATAATGTGTTATCATTTCCTCCATAAAAATTGACCAAGTGACAATTTTTTTACGGGAGCAAAGTCATCGATACCATACAAATGTATTTTGTTCTAAATGTAAAGTTTCAATGTGTACCTTTTCTGTGTTTTGCACATTATTGAGATCAAAATATTGCTCCATCTATATTATCCATGTTACGGGATCTTTGCCATCAAACTTCCTCATATCCATCTTTGGAATATGGTGGTTCTTCCATTCAACATTAGAGTTTATGAAATCATGATTAGATTTATTTTGTTCTCATCATGAGTTTCCTCTACTATCTTTTCACCATTAGGAAACATTTCTTGTATCAACCTTGCCAAACCTTCGATATCTACTTTTAGATCATTCTTCGTGTTTCTCATGTTGTCTTTCATTTTTTCATCGATCTTAGCTTCCATGTCATCCATCTTAGCTTCCATGCCCACTTCCATGCCATCCATCTTAGCGTCCATGCATTTCCTCAAACCATCCATCTTAGTTTCCATGTCTTTCTTGAAAACTTCCATTTCATTTTTTGTTGCTCTTTGCGATAGCGAAACTTGGTGCACTTGCTCTTATAATTTTGATATCTCATGTCATGTTTCTTTGTCTTCATGAGTCATAGTAGAGTCTTCTTAAGGCTTAATGGGTGTTGAATTATTTTTAGGGGGGCATTTTATAACCCAATACTAATATCTATTCTTCAATATTCCCTTGGAATAAATTCAAACTAATTTTTTTTTCAAATGAGACTTATGTAATTTGAAAAAAATACACACATTTTTCTTGCTTTTGAGGAGCTCAATATTGAAACTAAATTATCTCTATGATTTCGGATCTTCAATATCTGAAATTTGGCCCTGAAGTAGCCCTCTGAATCTTCTTTCGAATGCCATAGGTCTTACCTGATTTGGATTCTTCAAGACAAAGTTATGCCCAATTTCCCACGATGACCTAATTATGGACTGGTTCAGTAGAGATAACTTGTATGACTTGCCACGTGTCACTGTTTCCTCCTTCGGATCTAAAATTGATATATCGAAAACTACTTTCCGTGTACTTGCGGCTACTTTTTTACAGAATCCCAATCCGACATTCAAAGAGAGAGTTATGATGTTTTTCCCACGGTCACCTCTTTGATATGAAATTCGGGAGCCTGAAACAATCCTAACTTCCACAAATCATATCTCCAAAAATATTGCGAACCAAGATCTGAATTTTTTACAGGAGGTTCCTCAGAATTTCGGCTTCGCACTGTAAAAATCAGCTTCTGAAACTTCATATACGAAAAGTTATAGTGAAAATGCCATGATGACCTATTTTAGTTGAAATTCGGGAGCCTGAAAAAACCCTAACTTCCAAATCATATCTATGAAAATATTGTGAACCAAGATCTGAAATTTTTATAGGAGGTTCCTCAGGATTTCAGCTTCTCTCTGTAAAAATTTCAGCTTATGAACCTTCGTAGAAAAAAATTTATTGCGAAAATGCCACGATGACCTGTTTGGAGCAGCGAAACCCTAGAATCCAAAGCTCTGATACCAAATGTTATGAAACCACTTCCAAAAATAGAAGAAAAGAGAGATCAACGCCTTAGAAATCCGCCACTTCGAGGGGGCAACCTTTAATACATTACATAAATGAACAATTCTTGGATGATACAAATGACCAAAACCTCCTTCTTTATATAGGAGTCCATGGTCCCACAATATAATCCTAGCCGACCTAACAATAATAATGTAAGGGCACAATAATAACATATTGGGGTTATAGGGGTACAACAATAACAATAAGGGGGCTACACTAATAAGAATAAGGGACTAAACTAGTAATATAGGGACCTAACAGGCTCTCATCCTGAAAGAGAAGAACCCCTCCTTCGTTGCACTATTCTGACCTATTTCATCGTGCAATGTGTCATATAAAATCTTCTCAAAATTACTGGCCTTAAGACTCAAACCTTTGTTGCCCATTATAATATCTGGAAACCAAGTGGGTTTTTTACGAGGACAAAAAATCTTTGATAACATCATCCTGATCCCAGAGGCCATAGATTTGAGTTGGCAAAGAGGAGACCAAGGCTTGATTGTAAAGTTAGACATGGCCAATGCCTTTGATAAGGTGAGGCATGGGATCTTGTTAAAATTCTTGAAGAAACTAGGGTTTGATGATACCTTCATCAGATGGATGGCCTTATGTTTTGGGTCCCCTTGGATTTCCCTTCTAGTAAATGGCATAGTGACAAGTTTTTTCAAATCTTCTAGGGGAATGAAACAAGGGTGCCCTATATCCCCATTTTTATATATCATTTTGGCATAGGCACTCAACAGAAAATTAGAAAAGGATCGGGAAGCCCAACTTCTTTCGGGATTCATATTTAAAGAAGGCATTAAAAGTATAAACCACAAACAGTCTGTAGATGATACAATCCTACTAGGAGGTGCCTCTATGGCATTAGCTAGGCGATTTAAAGTGACCATGGATCGGTTCTTGTGTGCCTCTAGGGGGGGAATTAATGACAGGAAAAGCATGATCTATAGTTGGAAAATCTCCCTCTAGAAGGCCAGGAAGATAGAGGATATAATGTGGTTCAAAATAATCATGGAATGGAAATACTTTGATTACATTGGTGTGCCTATATTTATAAGAAGGGTTGCCCCAATTGCTTGGCAGAAGGTCCTGGACAAGATAAAAAGCAAAATAATAAATTGGGGTGGTATTTGGCTAAACTTGGCAGGAAGAACTATCCTAGTGAATGCAGTGTTAAATTTCATTCCATTGTATCAGTTTTCGGCCCTCCAAGATCCAAATCATGTGCTTCAACAGCTAGGAATATACATTCGCAAATTTATGTGGGAAGGGGGGAAGATTGAAACTAAAAAATACCATTTAGTTAACTGGAAAACTATTAGATCTCTGAAACTTCATGGTGGGTTGGGAATCAAAGACCTAGAGTTAGCTAGCTTGGCAATGGGGGCAAAGCTACAATGGAATATGAATGCTAAAAAAGAGCTCTAGTGGACTTAAGTGTTAAAATCCAAATATGATAGCCCTAGAATGAATAGACAATTACCAACATGAGGTACTATGGGATCTCCAATATGGAAGTTAGTGAAAGCTTCTTCGGAAGATATACAAGAGAACTTAAGCAAGGTTCTCATGAATGGTGCCTCAATGTCCATCTTCCAAGATTCAATATTGGGGCGGTTGCCGATAAGAGAGGAACTTATATTGCAGCCCCTAAGGATTTATCTGTCTCATAGGGTATATAATTCTTAAGCCAAATATCAATGTGGAATTCGCAGGGTTTCTGGATGGGATGGGGCATGGATCACATCCCTGAAGCCCTCATCCCACTCTACGATCTCATGTTCCTGAAACTAAAGGTTGTGCCCCAGTGGAAAACTCAATTAAGACAATTGTGGATGGAAAAAAACAAAATACTCAGTGAAAGAAGGTTACACACACCTACTATTTAAATCTTATATTCCCCCCAAAGGTTCAATCTGGAGGAATATATAGACCACAAATGTGATCTCGAAGATTAAATTCTTTTGTTGGCTTTTTGTGCATAAGAAAATTCTCACAGCGGAGAACCTACAAAAAAAAGGACATTTTGGACCATCCAGGTGTCTGTTTTGTGAAAAAACAAAAGAAACTATAACACATATTTTCCTACAATGCCAAGTCACAAAGGAAGTGTGGTCGACTGTCCTTGGTCTAATCTATAATAGAACCAAGTGGCAGGGGGATATCCTACAGTACTTTAGCTCATGGCCCTCTTATTACGTGGGCTCCATTCATGTTAAAGATATTTTCTAAAAAGAGTGGACTGCCCTACCAAAATATGTGTGTTGGAAAATTTGGTTGTCTTGGAATAAAGCTACATTCAGGTCGAGTCGAGTCTTAGCCAGAACAACAGCACTAAAATCCCTCTATTAATGCATGGAATTTCACCACCCCTATCCACAGCTTACTCTGGATAAAATAGAAATAAGATATGCTTGGGGTATGGGAATAAAGACTAATAATCAAGCAGAGGCCTTAGACCTAATGTTAGTACTTTATTCTTTAGGAAAAAGGAATCAGGGAGCTGGTCATCTTAGGAGACTCCCTATTGATAATCAAACATATGGTCAGTGGAACAGTAGCTCAAAATTGCATTCTCAATCAAATCATAAAAAGAACAAAAGGCATAGAGTCAACCCTGGGAGAAGCCAAGTATTATCATATTCTTCATGGAAAGAATAAATAAGTGAATAGACAGACGAACCAGGCTTTCCTATTGACAGAAGAGGCCTATATGGTGAATGGCCAGGAGGTAAGACATATGATCCCCTAGCTATGTGAGTATGAGTATGAGTATGAGAAAAAGCAATGGGAAAATTATTACTCCTAGAGACCAAGAATTAAGAAATAAGAATTTTGTATTCCCAAAGAGATGGAGAAATTTGAGGAAACGATTTGGGTGGTATTGGTTAGTTTATGTTGAGTTTGGAATCTCATGGACTTACCTCCCCCCTTAATTCTTATTACACATCCCCCCCTCTTTCCCTTTCCTTCTCGGAAGTCCAACTCTCCTTAGTATTTTTCCTCTCTTTCTGTCTATTTATTTTGTTTCCTAGTCGCTCCCCTCGTCGTGTTCATCCCATTCACCTTTCTTTCGACTCCTAAGCCTACCCATCCCCCGACCCTTTCGCATATGCCTCCATTGTATTGGTCTCCCCATCTCCCCTCGGTCCCTTACTTCCCTTGTCCTATCGAACCTCCTTCCCAATACAAGATCATGGCAGTTTGTGGCAATCTCTCCATGGGGGTGGGATGTGGGTTTTGGACGCGTACTGTCCGGAGCCATACATGGTATTCACCTGTATACACTACACGTAAGAGTAGTAGAGCCGAGGGATATTGGACTTGGTGCGATGGTTGATGCCAACACATTCATGGCTAGAGCATGCAAATTATGGAAATACGCAGATGGAAATTAAACCCAAAGTGCAGGAAACTTCGGTTGGCATGGGTTTACCTTAAGAATAACAATTTTGAAGAGGATTCAAGTTATAGAAGCGTTATGTAATTTAATGGGGAATTTTTTGGCACAGAGCGGCAACCAAATGAGGTTAGCCGCGACAGGTCTAGCCCTTATTTATACAGGTGCTCCAGGTCCTTGGATGACAAAAGTGCAATTCAGTTAGCAAGTTCGGTGGAGTTTTCCGTGGACGCAGACTCTGGCCAATGTCGCGGGCATTGAAAATGTGGGGTTAGTGTTCTGCTTTCTTTTTTGGGTGCCTAGTAAGGAGAGGAATGTGGGTGGTGGAGTTTGGGGTTCTGGAAATTCTAGAAATTTCAGGGATTTATGGGGCGTGAGATCGTTGAGAGATTCTAGCGGTGGTTCTGGTTCAGGGGTCGGTGAGAATTATGGTAAATGGATCAGAGCTGGTAGTATTCTTGACCTTTGGTGTCTTGTCTTTGAATGTTCTCGGGTGAAGGTTCACGGGGTTGCCTTCAAGCTTTGGTTTAGTGTTAAGAAATGTTTCAAGCGGTTGGAGAGGCGTGGTGGGAAAATTAGATCTTCCATAAAACAGCGAAAAATTTGAAAAAAAATAAGAAAGTTAATTCAATTAATAAAAAATAAATAAACGTAAACCTATAAAAGTTTCACAGTTCCAGAGGTAAGAAAGTCAAGTTAAAAACATATATTTACTTGTCAAGTAAAAACATATATTTACTTCATTTTTGTCAGGAATTGATTACGCAAATATGAACCGTAACATGCATGCCATTGGAATTTACAAAACAACTATTAATGAATTCTAAATATAAAAACATGTATCGAGATGACTCTAAATCTGAAAACTTATATTTAGATCCATGAAGATTGTAACAATAAATGGTTAATTCGGTATTCAAATGCATTCCACAATTCACATTAATGTCATCCATATAATAACATGCTCAAATGTTCTTCAGCAATGAATAGGCCAATAAATCTGCAGCGTGGCTCTATAAAGGAAGAGACGCCAGCCATGAAAGTTATAACCAGCCTTGTTGCATGAGGCAAAAGACTATTGGTATAGAGGTTCATTTAATGAGAAGAAATACCAAAGGTGTTCCACCAATTTTTCCAAAGGTTTCCATTCAAATGATGTTGTTGCTGAGCAGGAGGATTGTTCATAACTTTCTCCTCTTCTTCAAATTTACAATCATGTTTCTTGCACAAACAACTTTAGAGGGTTTCACAGCTACAAATAACAATAATGAGAAAGCACTTATACATCAAATTAATCGTGCACAAATTCAGTATAAATGATAAATTTGGTGCAATAATAAGATTCTAATTTTCAACTTTAACTGATCTTCGGGATAGTTTTCTTAGGGTTTTACTTGTTAGCTTCTGATTGCAGCAATACCTTTTTTGCATGATTAATATTTTATATATAAATTCTTTAATCGGTATGAAGATAAAGAAGTATATAAAGATAGAGAATACCGAGAGAACAATAATGATCTAAATTAAGGAAAATCTCTTTAGATGGTTACAAATTGTACATATGGTATAACCCTACCTTCCGTTCCACTATTAGCACAACAAAGCTCGATTTTTTTTAGCATTGTAGCCTAGAACTGGCACACGACTATCCCGGGCGTACAGTTTCAGAGTAATTTCAATTATTTTATGCAGTCTCATCTTCGCTTGCCAAAAGTCTTAATGGACCAGCGCTTCCCAATACATTTATTGTAAGCAATAAATGATTAACCTCGTTGGCTTTCACCTAAAACAGTTAAAGGGTAATGAACGTTGTTCAAAACAAAATAAACTATCAGAGTCAATGTTAAAATCAATTGAAGAAAAAAACAGAAGGGAAGATATACCTGGTTCTTTCAGAGCATAGCGAAAAGTGGGGACTTGGTATATTTAGCTGACAGCAAGCGACTTGGGCTTGTAGATGAATTAACAGGTGGGGATCCAGGATTGTTTATGGGATTTGATGTGCCTTTTTGCAATTGCATTAAATGATCCTTCACAGGGCTGGGATGTTTAGGGTTAGGGTTAAATCCATTCACCATATTGCCCTGTTTCTGCCTTGGATCTGAGCCGCCCAGGTCAGATATGGCGTTTCTTTGTAAATGAAAAGGAAAATCAAAGCAACAACAATATTGTGAGGGTCAGAGACGTCTAAAGATCGAGTCGCAAGTACCATACCTGCCTGCTAAAACCCAAGCTCCTAGAGGCGTATACACAACCGAGGCAAACCTTGTGAATTGTGATTTCTAGTCGGATTCAGTAACAGCCTGCCGGAGTCGATATGTTCTCCATCGAAGGATGAAGCTGCATCAAAGTATTGTGCACCATTCAAGGAAACAATTCGATGCCAGCCTTATAGGACTGAAGAACACCAACAAAAAAAACCAAAATCAAATCGAAACGGAACCCTCGAATATAAGCACAACGCAGAACAGAGAGTGAAGGAAGCGGAATTTTTGCCCAGAAAAGAACAGGGCAATGCGATCTAATGCTATTATGGGTTGAGAGGGTAAAAGACAACTCACTCGTTCAATACAGATGGTCCACCCACAAAGGCGCTTCACAGCTGACAGCGGTGTTGTGATATTGATGTGATGCGTCGAATATGAAAACAGAAGAGGTGAGGTGTTTTTGTATGTTCTTTCCAAGAGTTCAGTAAGCAGGAAGAATGGAGAATCGGTTTGGGCCACCGGTAATGGCAATGATTATGTTCAGTAAGCTCGACCCACTACCTGAAAATTCGAATGGAGAATCGAGAATCTGTTTGGAAGCATGCGCGAGAATGGTTTTGGCCTTCACCCACCCGCCATCTACTCCATTAACGAGCAACAACTGACAAGTGAATAAATACCGAAGAATTTGGCCATTGTGATTGTCGATGGCCAGTGTCGACAGACAGAGCAATTCCTCTGCTTTGGTAGACTACTCTTGAGCAATTCCTCTGCCTTGGTAGACTACTTCTGTATGAAAATTTCATTGTTTTATGATAATTCTTGGATGACAATTTCATTATTTTATGAAAAATTCATTTCTAAGTAAGTGTGTCAACTTGTCGTGTTTGAATTTTAACTAGCACAACCACATTAGTAAAAACTAATGTGGTTGATATACGCGGATAGGCGTATATAAAATAGATTTACAACCACATTTCCCAATGTGATTGATATATGTCGATAGGCCTATATCCACTACCCATCACATTAATTTATATATCAATAAATAAATATTATATATAATAAATTTATTATATTAACTTGAAAAATATATATTATATATTAATAAGAATAATAATATATTAAATATATAAATTATGATTAAAATCACAAAAAAATATTTTATATATATTAATAATATTATAAAAATATTAATAATATATATTAAAAATATTTATTAATATATTAAAAATATTAACTATATACATACTATAAATTAACTTGAAATATATATAATATATATTAATATAAAAAAAATATTAATAATATATAATAATTTAATATATCATACATGGCTATATTATTAATAAAGCAAAAGAACTAATAATATATTAATAATATATATTATATCATAGTGAGTTATATTATTAATAATATTATAATATTACAAATATTTATTTATAATGATTATTAGTAACATTATAATCTAATATTTTTTAATAATAATTATTAGTAATATTATAATATTATTTATATTACTAAATAAATATTATAATATTATAATATTATGAATATTTATTATTAATAATGAATATTAATAATATTATAATATTACTAATAATCATTATTAATAAATATTTGAATATATATTTATAATATATAATATTACTAATAATCATTATTAATAAATATTTCAATATTTATTTATAATTATTATTAGTAATATTATAATATTATTAATATTACTAAATAAATATTATAATATTATAATACTATTAATATATATTATTAATAATATTAAATATTAGAAATAATCATTATTAATAAATATTTGAATATTTATTTATAATAAATATTAGTAATATTATAATATTATTAATATATACAAAAATATATTATATATATTTTTTATATTATAATAAGTATTAATAATATATATTAAAAATATTTATTAATATATTATTAATATTAACTATATACATACTATAAATTATCTTGAAATATATATAATATATAATAATAATATTTATTAATATAAAAATAATAAAAATAATATTTAATATTTTAATATTTATTTATATATTAATATCATAGATGGTTATATTATTAATAAACCATAAAAACTAATAATATATTAATAATATTATAATAATATTTATTATATATTAATAATATTATTATAATATTATAATATTACTAATAATCATTATTAAACTCAAGAGAGTAATAAACCATATGAAACAAAATTTAAAAACAAAAAACCCAAGAGATTAATATACCCTAACAATTAATATTTTAAAGTGAAGATATTAATAAACCCAAGGGATAATTAATAATACAAACCCAATGCCATCATAAACCAAAGGTTTAAATATTATAAACCATAGGAATTGGTGAACCCAAGGGATAAATATTATAAACATAAAGGATCAAAATTAAAAACACAAGAGATTAATAAACGGTAAGAATTGATTTTTTAAACTAAAAAACCTAATAAATCAATAATCCATAAGAATGAATATTTTAAACATAAGATATCAATAAACGAACGAGATTATTAACATTATAAACCAAAAGAACTAATCGACCCAAGGGTTTAATATTATAAAGCAAAGGAATCAGCAAACCCAACGGATAAATATCATAAACCTAACGGATGAATATTATAAACAATAAAGATTAATAATTGCTAAGAATTAATATTTTAAACTGAAAAATCTAAGAAATTAACAAACCCTGAGAAATAGTATTTTAAACTCAAGAGAGTAATAAACCGAATGTGTGATTAACATTATAAACCCAAGAGTTTAATACTATAAACCAAATCAATTGGTGAACCCAAGGGAAAACCATTACCCAAAAAATTATAAACCAAATGACTTGGTGAACCTAAGGGAATTGATTTAAACATTGAGACAATTGTTGTCACAATGCGACGTTGGACCAACTGTGACCAAGGTTGGCCATGGGTGACTTTCCTATTGAGACAATCTTTGTCAGAATGTGACATTTGATCATGGATGACATTGATCGAGTATTCATATTATAAACCAAAATAACTAATAAACCCAAGGGTTTAATATTATAAACCAAAGGAATTGGTGTACCCAAGGGACAACCATCACCCAACAAATTATAAACCAAAAGAAATTGGTGAACCCAAGGGAATTGATGTAAACATTGAGAGAATTGTTGTCACAATGCGACGTTGGACCAACTATGAGCAGGGTTGGCCATGGGTGACTTTCATATTGAAACAATATTTGTCAGAATGTCACATTTGATCATGGATGACATTGATCAATTATTCATTTTATAAACCAAAAGAACTAATAAACCCAAGGGTTTAATATTATAAACCAAAGGAATTGGTGAACCCAAGGGACAACCATTACTCAACAAATTATAAACCAAAAGGAATTGGTGAACCCAAGGGAATTGATTTAAACATTGAGACAATGGTTGTCCCAATGCGACGTTGGACCAACTATGACCATGGTTGGCCATGGGTGATTTTCATATTGAGACAATGTTTCTCATAATGTGTTATTTGATCATGCATGACATTGATCGATTATTCATATTATAAACCAAAAAAACTAATAAACCCAAGGGTTTAATATTATAAACCAAAGCAAGTGGTGAACCCAAGGGAAAATCATTACCGAAAAATTTATAAACCAAAGTTATTGGTGAACCCAAGGGAATTGATTTAAACATTGAGACAATTGTTGTCACAATGCGACGTTAGGCCAAGTATGACCATGGTTGGGCATGGGTGATTTTCATATTGATACAATGTTTGTCAGAATGTGACATTTGATCATGGATGACGTTGATCAATTATTCATATTATAAACCAAAAAAACTAATAAACCCAAGGGTTTAATATTACAAACCAAAGGAATTGGTGAACCCAAGGGACAACCATTACCCAACAAATTATAAACCAAAAGGAATTGGTGAACCCAAGGGAATTGGTATAAACATTGAGACAATGGTTGTCACAATGCGACGCTGAACCAACTATGACCATGGTTGGCCATGGGTGATTTTCATAATGAGACAATGTTTCTCATAACGTGTCATTTGATCATGGATGACATTGATCGATTATTCATATTATAAACCAAAAAAACTAATAAACCCAAGGGTTTAATATTATAAACCAAAGCAAGTGGTGAACCCGAGGGAAAATCATTACCCAAAAAATTATAAACCAAAGGAATTGGTGAACCCAATGGAATTGATTTAAACATTGAGACAATTGTTGTCGCAATGCGACGTTGGGCCAAGTATGACCATGGTTGGCCAAGGGTGATTTTCATATTGATACAATGTTTGTCAGAATGTGACATTTCATCATGGATGATATTGATCGATTAATCATATTATAAACCAAAAAAACTAATAAACCCAAGGGTTTAATATTATAAACCAAAGGAATTGGTGAACCCAAGGGACAACCATTACCCAACAAATTATAAACCAAAAGGAATTGGTGAACCCAAGGGAATTGATTTAAACATTGAGACAATTGTTGTCACAATGCGACATTGGACCAACTATGACCATGGTTGGCTATGGGTAATTTTCATATTGAGACAGTGCTTGTCAGAATGTGTCATTTGATCAGGGATGACATTGATCGATTATTCATATTATAAACCAAAAAAACTAATAAACCCAAGGATTTAATATTATAAACCAAAGGAATTGGATAACCCAAGGGAAAATTATTACCCAAAAAATTATAAATCAAAGGAATTGGTGAACCCAAGGGAATTGATTTAAACATTGAGACAATTTTTGTCACAATGCAATGTTGGACCAACTATGACCATGGTTGGCCATGGGTGATTTTCATATCGAGACAATGTTTGTCAGAATGTGAAATTTCATCATGGATAACATTGATCGATTATTAATGGTTATTAATATTATAAATGGAGGGGAAGAAACATGGTTTACCATGCTTGATTTAAACATTGAGACAATTGTTGTCACAAAATGCGACGTTGGACCAACTATGACCATGGTTGGCCATGGGCGATTTTCATATCGAGACAATATTTGTGAGAATCTGACATTTGATTAGGGATGACATTAATCATTATTCATATTATAAACCAAAAGAACTAATAAACCCAAGGGTTTAACATTATAAACTAAAGGAATTGGTGAACCAAGGGAAAAACATCACCCAACAAATTAGTAATAGAAATAAAAATTATTAACAAACTTAAGCGATTAAAAAAGTATTATAAACCAAAAGAATTAATAACCCAAGGGTTAAATATTAGAAAACAAAGGAACTGGTGAACCCAAGGGAAAAATATTAATAACCCAAGGGACCAATAACGCGAAGGGTACAAAATTTTAGTCGAATATTAGTATCACAACCACATTATATTTATGAAGAGATTAATAAAGTGGAGGGACTATTAATAGTATAAAAATATATATATAATAAACCCAAGGGTTTAATATTATAAACCAAAGGAATTCATGAACTCAAGGGAACATTATTAAAAACATAAGTTATATCAATAGTCCCTTCTGTTTATATTAAGTTGAGTGAGTGTTTTTCATAATGTGAAATTGGACAATGCATTAGTATTAAACTCCAGGACTAACATAAAAACCCCAATATTTGAATTTAATAATGTGAACGGAATATTATTACAAACTGAAAGAATCCGAAAAATCAAGGAATCAATGTTATAAAACCAATTGATCAACAAATACAATGAAATATTAACAGTATAGTCATAAAACATCAATAAAGCAAAGGGACCATTAATATTATAAAAATTGAAGGACTGAAATTAACATATGTTTTTTGTTGTCTTTACATAAAGAAATCCCACCACAAAAATGGACTCAAAACTCTTCATCAAAGGTCATTTATCAAATAGCCTCTTCAAGAACACAACCAGACCGCCCACAAAATGAACACCAATTCAAATCAACAAGATAATGATCACGATACTTAACGCTTTCCAACCAATCCCTTATTGTTTTTCTCCCAACCTCCCTCATGTGCACATGCAACAAATATTTTACATTCATTTTCATTTCATCTAGCACACGAAGATGATCATCAATAAAAGCATGATGGAAGCCATGTTTTCTATCGAGCTTGTTCTGAATGTAAGAAACAAGACTAATGAGTCTAGAAATATTTTCCACCGCTTGATTATAATAGATGCCATCATTATTATCCATACCTGCATTTGAAAGGAAAAATGACAAAATAAAAATTAATACAGAAAGAGATAGAAACATCTAGGCAAATATATATATATATATATATATATATATATATATATATATATATATTTCATGTTTATTGTTTTAAAAAAGCGAATCTTAAAAACGCGATGCTATAAACCTCATTAAATTCATTAAAGGCACATACGCATACATGAAAAGAGTGTATGACCCATATTACAATAATCAACAAGAAAGAACAAAATTCTAAACTCAATGTTTATAATGAAATATTAATAATGTTAGTAATTCAATATTTGTATTTAAATTAATGTCAATGTATATATTAATTGTAGTCTAATATTATTAACAAATATAAATATCTTGTCATTGAACCAAACCACAACACATTTAGCAAACCACATTGATAAATATTTGTAGTTTCATGTAATAGGGATATGGACTTCAATCTTGAATTTAATGATTGGCTAATATAACTGGCTGTATATGTCTGAATGGTCTACTATAAACAAAAGAACAATAGCGACTAAAAACTGGAGGTATATTGAACAACACGGAAAACGATGTATGGAATTTCTCATATATTACTATATTGCATCTCATGAATGTATTCATTTAATTAATATATAACACTATATAACACCTCGTTTCTATTGTTTTTTAAAAACTGAATCTTAAAAACGTGATGCTATAAACCTCATTAGAAATACATATTGCACACATGAAAAGAATGATAAAAATAAATGTGTGATATGACCCATATTACAATAATCAACAAGAAAGCACAAAATTCTAAACTCAATGTTTATAATGAAATATTAATAATGTTAGTAATTCAATATTTGTATTTAAATTAATGTCAATGTATATATTAATTGTAGTATAATATTATTAACAAATATAAATATCTTGTCATTGAACCAAACCACAACACATTTAGCAAACCACATTGATAAATATTTTTAGTTTCATGTAATAGGGATATGGACTTCAATCTTGAATTTAATGATTGGCTAATATAACTAGCTATATATGTCTGAATGGTTTGCTATAAACAAAAGAACAATAGCGACTAAAAAATGGAGGTATATTGAACAACACGAAAAACGATGTCTGGAATTTCTCATATATTACTATATTGCATCTCATGAATGTATTCATTTAATTAATACATCAAAAGAATTCCTATACTAAATGAAAAAAGAGACGATAATAAAAACAATTATAAAAATTTCTATAAATATGTCAGAACACTATTAGCTACATGTGACAGTGATATGGAATTCCATCTTGATTTTTAATGGCTGGCTCATGTAACTAGTTTTCTACCTGTGAATGGTTCATTGTAAGAAAAATAACAAAAAACGACATTATAAAAACAAGAAAATTAAAGAACAGAAAAAACGATGTAAACAACAATCCAAAATACTACTATGAATTTGATGAATGTAGACATGTCATTAATATATCAAAAGCATTATTATTATATAAATAGTTGCATATCATAGTGATATGGACTTCAATCTCTCCTCTTCTTTCTTCCTAATTGTAACATACACACTATTATTCATCTTGGCATACCGCTGATAAGAGAAAGGCGGTGCAATGCGCAAACCATCTATTGATTTCACTCTTGATATGGCTGTGAAGGTCAGCCCTTGTTGTTCTCTATTCCCGATATCAATTGATGCTTGCTCTAAAGTCAAACCTTGTGACTTGTGAATTGTAAGAGCCCATGCAATCTTTAAAGGAATTTGTTTTCGATTTCCTCTTATCACTGGTGTGATAGGCACAATGTTTGGATTGCTTGCATCAAACAGAACACCAACATACTTATCAAAAATAACAGTTGTGAACATTGGAAGCTCAGGTGGCTTAGAGTTGGGCATATAAAATATTTCCTTCACATACCCAAGTGCACCATTCACCAAGCCAGCTTCAACCCACAAATTACATGTCAACATAACACGATGGCCACGGCACAACAAAACTTCACGGTCCAGTTGATCATCATCGGCACCACTGATTTCTGAACGTCTTGAAGTCACAGCAATACATCGTGCAATTGGAGAATTTAATGATTTCAACATATGTCTGTTATGGAAGGAGACCAAATTATTTGTTGGAAACATGTGAACTGCTGCATTAAATAAATCCCTTTCTCTAGGATGCAACCTGATATCAGCCCGCGACATAAGAAACTCTCAATCATCAAGAACAGGTTCTGCGTTTCTTATGTTATTGAGGACTCGACGAAAACAAGATTGTTTCTCATTGCTCCCTTATTGGCGAAATATTGTGTCAAGAGTGACAACAGTATTGAATTTTTTCCATAAGACTTTCCCTATTGTATTACCTGCATACAAAGGCTTATCTCTCACAGGAGGTAGCTGGCCAAGGTCACCCACAAGGATCATGGATCTACCACCAAAAGGACAATTATTTTTATCTGGAAATGCTTCTCGTAGTCGAGCATCTATTTGCATGAACAACCTTGATCCTAAAAAGCTCATTTCATCAATCAATATATATCGAATGTGCCTCATTTCCTCTTGGAATAGTGCCAATGATTGACCCTGTAGTGGTTTCATATCTCTAATTGGGATTTTCAAAGCAGAGTGTATTGTTTTTGCATGTATATTGAAAGCGGCTATTCCTGTTGGGGCAAGAAGAAGAAAAGGACTTTTCCCATTACTTGACAGATTAGAAAGAGCCTCAGAAATACAATGGATAAGGAAAGACTTGCCAGTGCCTGTAGTGCCTAGAATAATCATAAGAAGAGCTTCACGAATCTCATATTCAGCAGAATGCCTTAAAACGATTTCAAAAGCAAGTCATTGTTTTTCTGCCAATGAATCTGGAGAGACAAATGTTCTATTTGAAAGGTCACCAACATCACCCCTTGATATTGCATTCCTTATAAAATTAATAGCTTCTTCGGCCACATCATCAGAAATAGTTGTACCTTGCCAGTCAAAGGATATATCAAAATCCCTTCGACCAAGGGTGTGAAGATCAGAAACATTGACACTGTTTGGTGGAACCAAACGAGAGAAAAGTTTCCACTCTTGAAAATCATCTTCAAGATTCATTTCCTGGTTAGCAAAATCACCATCTTCTTCATCTTCAATATTTTCATCAATTGATGGATTTCGATCAACATGCCAAGCTCGATATTGGAAATTCCTCCAGTTTTCAACAATAATTTCAGTTGAAAGCCCAATCTCTGCAGAAATGTCACGAAACGGCTTGTACAAGAGCAATTCTGACCAGCAAAACGTTTCAAATTCCTCTGAATCCTCACCAGGAATAGACTAAAACCGTGGCGACACCCAAAAAATTGCATGAGCATCTCTTGGCCTCCATGGATATTTTTTACGGTTGCTCTCATAGGCCCAAGATCTCGCTGTTTCTATCAAAGATAGATGGTTGAGGAAAGAAGGTCTCTTCTGATAATTTTGAACAAATGTATTCTCAAATGAACAGTGTAGGCCATCCCTTGAAATTTTCCTGAACACCTTTCTCCCAACATTTAAGGAAACAAATTGTTGACTACACACAACAAGAGGCAGCTTAAGCAACATATGACATGTTTCTTGAGCTCCAATGTCGCGTTCAACGACTGTTTCTGCAAGAAACCTCCTGTAAGCACATAAAGCATGATCCTCAGAGGCAAAAGAATCTGAAATTCTAGTTAACATATCATGATAGCTTTCAGACCTTCTCTCTACTTTTGATGCATACTTAGCAATATATTTCAGGACAGCATGCCGAGAAAGCACTGGTTGGAAATCAACATTTGCACGCCACATTGTTAGAAGGTCAATGTTATGTACATTGAGCCTATCATCATTTCTTGCTGGTTCATATTTTTTTCTTCCTTGATCATCTATGAACAATCTTGATTCCCCAGAAAGATCCCATGGGGCATTGTACCGACAAGCAAGAATAGTGCCCTTTTTGCGCAAACAAGAATCTACACTACACTTTGTGTGCCTTTGGACACGGTTCAGCAATTCTTCATAATCATTATGAGGATTGCAAGAGAAAATCTGATCAGTATTCAGTAGGCAAGGGTCATCATTGAGACTTCTTGGAACCATTATATTGCGATGATGTATTTCACGTGGATTCCATGCAGTTACATAATTGTCAAAGAATCTCTTTGCATGTTGCAAATCACAATCATTTGACCAATCAAGTCTTTCCATGTCAGGAGCTCCTTGCAACCATAGGAAACCATGGATATGTGCTGAACCTCTATGTTGCCACTCATATCTGGAAAAAATGAACACAGAGCTAATATGAAAAATATGAATGGAAAATCAATAAGAAATTGACAATGAATAGAAAATAAATTCAAGAAAACAAACCTGTACCAGAAGTCTTTAGCTTTAAGATATTTTTGGATAACTTCCTCTCGAAATATATTGAATCTATGGTGCATAAATGTGGCAACAATATGAGGGTACTGGATAACATTTTCAACCTTCATACGATGCTCATTTAAGGAACGAGAATGTGACGGTACAGGCATGAGGCTATGCAGCTCTGGCCACTTTGTGTCAGCTGCACTCAAAGTAAAAAACAAAGATGGACATCCCAACTGAGTAATCATGTCAGTCAATTCAGCTCGACATTTAGTCCAGTATGCCCTTGTACCTCTTAGACAAGACCCAAACCGCATAAGATGCTCAGCCAACTTATTATTTGGTAAATCAGAAAGTTGCTGACGCAACTCATCAATTGTTGTCGATGAGTTATCATGTAAATTTTTCTTCACAAAAACTGAAGCAGTTGCTTGGCTACGATGCCTCATTATCATGTTCAACAGGAAATATCGGAAGCGAGGATGGCTTCCAAACCTCTGATCATAGTATCTAAGAAGATGCAATGTATACTCATGAAGTTCAACAGTACAGATGCGTGGTTGCAACCAATCAGCAGCACCAGTGGGGAACAATGTGGGGAATGCCATATCCAATAACCCCTCAGTATTATATTCATTCACTGGAGACGTTCCAATACTGGGCCAATCCATTTCATCAACATCTGAAGAATCAACATTATCAAGAAATTCTCTAATTTCTTCCACTTCTCTCCGTTCATTGGGTAGGCGAGCAATAAAAGACGAAGGATGAGAGGGAAAATGGTTAAGAGGAAACCCTTCATTATTAGTTGCACTGAACTCAGGTTCTGCAATGTCACAATCAACAAATTTAAGCCTGGAGGAGACATCTGTTGATCTTTCGGGCAGAGCATTCACTGAATCATAGTCAATTACAACATCTCGATAATATGGATCACGTTCAATCTTGAAACGCAATGCATCCATAACGCGGGATCTTTTTACATAACATTCATAATGTTTAGACTGAGCACCATGTCTCCTCACAATTAGAAAGTCAAGATCTTCAACATGGCGCGGAAGTCTTTGTGCAATTGTTGAAATATCTTGGGGAAAGCTAATTGTGTGTCCGTTATACTTATATTGCCCACCTTGAGCATGTGTCACTTGCAAAATAGGATTTACACGTGCTATTAACATTTCTTCAACTTGAGTAAGAACTCTTAAAATATGAGGTTTCTCGCCAGGATCCATGTTATTATAGCCACAAAAACGATGCGAACCTCTTTCATTCTTACATCGTCTGCAAACAGGTCCTTCAGCATCTCTCAAAACGTGGTTTCCAGGATATGATTCATTGCAGATGTGGCACATTTGGACAACTGACAAGCTATCTAGCTTTGCTCGAAATCTTTTATGCACTGCAATCATATTTTCATCAAAATAAATATGATTTGTATTGGTTGGAGCATGTCGAGAATGATGTGGAACAGTGTAATTTCTTCTAAGATTTATTTGATTTTCAGCACCACGAGACTCCCTCCCCAAATTTGAAACATGTGGAACAAATCTACGACATGGCGTTTCCAAATGTGTGGTCTGCATTTCTGGAACCTAAGAGTTTCCAAAGGTTTCTTCAGCATAATTTTTTTAAAAATTGAATGTCCAAATAATTTGAATTGGAAAAATGGAAAAAAGAAATAAATTCATTCAATATTTACATTTGTTTCGCGATGTTGATGAAGTGTATGAGATGGTTGCTCTTCACTTCTAACATCAGTAGATTGAACATTTGGCGAGTTAGTTTCGACGCCTCCATTCAAATTAGTTTTTTCCTGTTAAAACGAATTAAAATATTTTATAAAAATAAATGTCGAAAAAAGATAGATTTGTAATTTTACAATTAACAATAAATGAAAAAAAGGAGGAAAATACCGAATGCATTCAACATTTACATTTTGTTGGCGATCTGGATGAACGCTATGCGATGGTTCCTCTTCAATTATAACATCAGTAGACGGAACATCTACGAAGTTAATTTGTATGCCTCTATTGAAATGAGTTGTGTCCTGTTTGAAGAAAAAGAAAATATGCACCAAAAATTCAAATAAAGAAAAATCAAATCAAACACATTGAACATTAACATTAGTTTGTCGATTTGATTCTCGAGGACAATGTAGTGGAAGGATATGATGTGCTTCATATTCAAATCTCATATTAAGAGATGGAAGACGCAGGGAGAAATTTTCTAGACCTCTATTAAAATGAGGTGTATCCTACTCCAAGAGAATAAAATACCTTTTCACTAAAGAAATGTAAATAGAGGAATGTAATAAAACAACCACTATTGCATCAACTGTAAAGATATCATTGGATTACCTCCATTGTTCCACGCGAACTGCTATCAGGGATGACTGCTTCTGTTCGTCGGACAACATTATTTTCAGAAGGGAGATTGGAAGAGACGATGTTCCGATCAGCTGGATCCATATTATCGAACAAATGGCCAATCAAACTATCATCCAAGTCACCACATACAATTTCATCATTCCCTCCACCATGGATATTTTGCAACCTTTGGCCTTTCTCACAAGATGCAATTGCAGAGACAGAAGGGTTAGGGTGAACATTTGCATCCACATTATGAATATGATGTTCCTCCCTATTGCGAGATGTTTCCTCAATATTATGAAAATTTTCAGGAGAGCGTTGAAAAACAAAATTATGCTGACGAGGAGCATATTCTGGCAATGAACTACCAAGCGGAAATGTTCTTTCCATGATATCATCCATAGTACGATACCTCGGAGGAACCATAAAATCGTTTTGAAGAGTTGTTTCAGTCGTTCTTCTACGATATTTAGCTCTTCTATGCTCATTTATTGTGTCCTTTTTTTGTTGATACCGTAAACGACGACTTTCATTAGACTTGTCACGTGATGCAGGCGACTTATTCCTTTTTCTTGTACGTTTGCTTGTACCTTCAGACGACATGTCTACAACAAATAATAACATATTTTTTATAGAAGAGTAAACATGGAACAGATATAATATATCCAATAAATGGAACAAAATTCCAAAGAATTATATGAATTTGAAATATATCTAAATAGTTGGAACTATATACGATGAATCAATGACAAAAAACTGATGGAAACACCATGTATAGAATAAGTCACAGTAATTACAATTATAGAAACAGAGAGAAATGGATAACATACAAACACATTCAAATGCAATTAAGAGGACTAAACAGAACAAAAAAACTAAATATTTTTCGAGCAAATTGCAATGGATTTTAATATCCAGCATCCGCTACATACACATATAGAAGACACCCCCTCAGAATGGAGCCATATAAATATCCATAGTCTTAGCATACATACCCAAAAGTATGCAAAGTAAAAAAAAAAAGGAAATATTTTCCATGACGACAGAGAGAATACAAAATGGCTAATAGCCTAAGACTCCATGTCCACATCTAATGGTGGAATCTCATCTATAGAATCCATACGTGGAGCAATTGCAAAGACATTTCCAGACTCGATCAAATCGTTGCAATCCTGCAACGTTGGAGACCAAAATCCATTCATTTGTTGATTAGTTTAACTATCAATATCTACTGGGAAGCAAAGGCCATCCACCATGTCATATAATACGAAAGGAACTTCACTGCATTTGCACATAAGAACCACACCTTGGACTGTTCGAAAAGGAAGATAACCAGCACATTTCATATTTATATCTATAGACATTTCTTCCAACAACTTCCATCTAAAGCCCCAATCATCCTCAAAGTAATCAGTTCTTCGTTCAATACATGGGTGACCAAATTGAAAATTATCTATTTCTTCAATTGACCATACAGAAGTGGAGCCATCATTGATAAGACATATCAACTCATTCTTGCATACTGCCAATGACATACACCGAATTTCAGTGATTGGAACAAATGAAAATCCCCAATCATTTTTTATCACATCAAACCAGTAGATTGTATACCCATATCGAGGATAATCTTCATACTCTGTGTCGAGGTAAAGCCAAAACAATTTACTTCTATAAAACACTCCATTTTGAGGGGGTGAGGTGCCGCCAAATGGAAGATCAGCCCTTCGCCAAACCCTATAAAGACTACTGTAAACATAAAATTTAGACTGAATTCTATCATAGATATGTTTTAGAACAACCCAGTCATATTTGTTGTTGCTGACATTCTCCAATAACGAAAAGAATCCCCAGTCTCCAATTTGTATTCGCCCAAAGTTTTTTAAGGCCTTTGTAAATGGATTCATCACAAAATAGTTTCGTGAATGGGAGAATTCTGTTGGTAAGGACAAAACCACCATTGGTCCAATAGTAGACTCCACCTTGTATCTTGAATCTATGAATCGCAAATGAAAATGAGATATCCGCCCATTTTGATTAAGGTATTCAGCAGCAAAATAATTGTCTTCATCATTGACGAAAGGAACCATAAATCCAAATTCATTTGTACAGATATGCTTGCAACGCAATAAGAAACAAGGATTTTGTAAAATAGTCTTCCATTTCTGATAAACAGTGCTAAACTTTATCACAACCGATAAAGGGAGCCAAAGGAAGACAATCTCAAGAATTTCAAATGGAATACAACTCCAAATAGCTGGATCCATGATAAAACAAGGAAATCACCTAACATAAAAGAAAACAGACGTGATATCAACAAAACAACTTTCAATTAATGATGAATAGAATAAGCAATATAGAAAAGCAATTTTCCATCTACAAATATAGTAACATGCACATATACATAATGTATAAAACGATATGACCGACAAGAACAACAAGTTCCTCCTCCAAGATGGGAGGTGTAATCTATATTATTTTTTCCCAAAAAATATTAAAAATATGGTTATTAATTTAATATTATCGCTGTTATCAATTAATAACATTATTAAATCATTAACAATAATAGTAATATACAATAATTAATAATATATTGAATTAAATAATATACCATAATTAAAAAATTATTCAATTACAAAAAGATTCTTAAATAATTAAATAATATACCATAACAACAACTACTACTACTACTATTATTGCAAAATAATAATAATAATATAAATAATTTAAAATAAGAATAATTTATTAAAGTAGTTATTTTTTGTAATATTATTATTATATATTTATTACTATGAGTTTAGTTCTACATCTTTTACATCATAATATTTGTTGTAATACTCACCTTCCTAGCCTTTTAAAATGCCAAAATTATATTGAGCTTGGAAAAATTACTAAATAATTATATAATATTTGCAGTAATAATAATTAATATTAAGTTGATTATAACAAAAAAAAAAAAAGTAACTATAATAATATAGATTAATCACTATTATTATTTTTTCTAATGATAATAATTATTTATTGTATTAATTATTTTTATATTTGTATTATTTTTTACTATTAAATATCTATTAATATTATTTTAATATTATAATTAATATAGATTTATTTCATTTATGGCAATTTTGGTGAGAATAATGTTTCTTTTCAAGTTAAAAATAAACACTTGTCTGTTTTAACTTTTCATTCATAATTTAATGTAAAGAGTGACAAAGTAAGTTATTCCGAATATGATGCTCTGCAACCAGCATATTTTCATTATCCGTTTAAAGTTTTCATTCATAATATAATGTAAAGAGCGCGAAAGCAAGTTTTTGCGAATTTGATGGTCTACCACCTTCATATTTTCATTATCGGTTTAAACTTTTCGTTCATAATTTAATGTAAAGAGCCGCAAAGTAAGTTTTCATTATCTGTTCTAAATTTTCATTCAAAATCTAAGTTAAAGAATGGCAATGTAAGTTTTTGCGAATATGATACTATAACCATCATATTTTCATTATCCCTTTTAACTTTTCATTCACAATTTAATTTAAAGAGTTAAGTTTTGCAGTTGCATGCTATCCTTTAACCTATTTCAAGAATAACATACTAAAAATAATGTTTTCTATCAAAAATAATGTTTTTTTTTTTTTTAATTAAAAATAAATATTTAGAGCGGCATAGCAAGACTCATTTTTAAATCATAATATTTATTTGGAAAATTTCAAACTAAAATAATTAACAATAATTGAGTAGATAGGTATGTTTATTTCAACTTCGTGATATGGCCTTGCTGACTTTTTGGAAACTAAATAAACATCTGGATTTCATTTGAATGAAATATTCTTAATCTTATAACACTATAATTAAGTAGATAGGTGTATTTCTTTCAATTTCCGGATATGGCCTTCTAACTTTTTGAAAACTAAATAAACATATAAATATCATTTTAATGAAATATTCCTAATCCCAGCCTAGACTGTTGAGATTAATTTCTCTCTATTTTTCTCTCTTCACATGTTTCATTACTCTAATAATAAATAAATAAATTATCTTACTCTTAACATTTCGCATTCTGATCTAGCTTGAATATTTAATAGCGAACCCACATACTTTTCATCACAGCTAGGTAACCCCATTCTCATGCACTTGCCTGGTTTCTTACACTCAAAACCCTAAAAACGTACCTTTCCTGCTCCACCGGAATCAAGAAGGTACACGGAAATGAAATAATTCTCTCTTCAATTCCACCTTCTGCTTATTCAATACTAGTCCGTCTTTTCCGCGTAGGGTTTAGAAACCGACACAAAATTCACAAATTCAATAATAATAATAAATACTCTATCATTCCTGCGCTTCTGCTTATTCAATACTAGTCCGTCTTTTTCACGGAGGGTTTAGATAATGACACAAAAATTCACAAATTAAATAGTAATAAATACTCTATCATTCCAGCGCTGAATCCCAAAGGGAGACGTAAATTCGTTAATTCTCCCCTCCACGCTCAGTTTCAATAATGGACACACCATAATTCAATAAATGGTTCGAATTTATATTCTTTTATAATAATATTATTATAATAATATAGTTATTTATATATTGTGCTATGAACAACAGACGATGAAAAACATTGTAGAATATAAATATATCATATTTATAAAACCATTGGAAAATTCACAAACTCGACGTGAAAAACGCGAAAGCAAGTTTTTGCGAATTTGATAGTCTACCACCTTCATATTTTCATTATCGGTTTAAACTTTTCGTTCATAATTTAATGTAAAGAGCCGCAAAGTAAGTTTTCATTATCCGTTCTAAATTTTCATTCAAAATCTAAGTTAAAGAATGGCAATGTAAGTTTTTGCGAATATGATACTATAACCATCATATTTTCATTATCCCTTTTAACTTTTCATTCACAATTTAATTTAAAGAGTTAAGTTTTGCAGTTGCATGCTATCCTTTAACCTATTTCAAGAATAACATACTAAAAATAATGTTTTCTATCAAAATTAATGTTTTTTTTTTTTTTTTAATTAAAAATAAATATTTAGAGTGGCATAGCAAGACTCATTTTTAAATCATAATATTTATTTGGAAAATTTCAAACTAAAATAATTAACAATAATTGAGTAGATAGGTGTGTTTATTTCAACTTCGTGATATGGCCTTGCTGACTTTTTGGAAACTAAATAAACATCTGGATTTCATTTGAATGAAATATTCTTAATCTTATAACACTATAATTAAGTAGATAGGTGTATTTCTTTCAATTTCCGGATATGGCCTTCTGACTTTTTGAAAACTAAATAAACATATAGATATCATTTTAATGAAATATTCCTAATCCCAGCCTAGACTGTTGAGATTAATTTCTCTCTATGTTTCTCTCTTCACATGTTTCATTACTCTAATAATAAATAAAAAAATTATCTTACTCTTAACATTTCGCATTCTGATCTAGCTTGAATATTTAATAGCGAACCCACATACTTTTCATCACAGCTAGGTAACCCCATTCTCACGCACTTGCCTGGTTTCTTACACTCAAAACCCTAAAAACGTACCTTTCCTGCTCCACCGGAATCAAGAAGGTACACGGAAATGAAATAATGCTCTCTTCAATTCCACCTTCTGCTTATTCAATACTAGTTCGTCTTTTCCGTGTAGGGTTTAGAAACCGACACAAAATTCACAAATTCAATAATAATAATAAATACTCTATCATTCCTGCGCTTCTGCTTATTCAATACTAGTCCGTCTTTTTCACGGAGGGTTTAGATAATGACACAAAAATTCACAAATTCAATAGTAATAAATACTCTATCATTCCAGCGTTGAATCCCAAAGGGAGACGTAAATTCGTTAATTCTCCCCTCCACGCTCAGTTTCAATAATGGACACACCATAATTCAATAAATGGTTAGAATTTATATTCTTTTATAATAATATAGTTATTTATATATTGTGCTATGAACAACAGACGATGAAAAACATTGTAGAATATAAATATATCATATTTATAAAACCATTGGCAAATTCACAAACTCGACGTGAAAAACATTGTAGAATATAATTATGGAACACACCGAAGATACCTGTAATAATGGCTTGCACACTGATACTCTGTAACCCGCGCCCCACGATACTCTCCTCCGCTCGGTGAATACTCTTCACATTCGGCGCACGGACCTGTAAAGAGAGCTCCTAACAATCAAAATTTCCAGAGCAAAACATTAAGATTTTGTGCAAATACAAACTCTGTGGGAAAAAATTCAAGCAAAAGCATTGAAACCTCAAATATTCATACCTTCAGCAGTCGCAGCTGGTTAATAGACCGATATTTGTCACAGGACGAAATCGAGCAAAAAATTTACGGTTTTTCTCGCAGAAAAACTGTTATCAACTCATATTTCTTGGACCAAACCTCGTCGGAATCCTTTGGCACCGAGTTTGCTCTTCCTAGTGGAAAATCACCTAAATATGCTTTCCTTCGGCTCTTCGCAGAGGTTTTAAAGTCACTAAACGTTTTCAGGAAGCAAAAGCCGCGCAAGGGCCGAAATTGTTCGTGGCTTGAAATTCTTGATACACGAAATTTTCACGACGGACGGTTGGGAAACGTTATGAACCTGATATGCTCACCTGAAACGTTCTGAAGTTGAACCTGAAACATTCTGCCATCTCACTTCCATCCGCCTTCATGAACAAGCCGCTCACCTGCTCGCTCTCGCCCACGTTCCATAACACGTACGAGTGGCCCACGTTCCATTCCGCCCACGTTGCATGAGAACGTTCCATTCCGCCCAATAACATTTCTCGCCCACGTTCCATAACACCTACGCGTGGCCCACGTTCCATAACACCTACGCGTGGCCCACATTCCATTCCGCCCACGTTCCATAACACCTACGCGTGGCCCACATTCCATTCCGCCCACGTTCCATAACACCTACGCGTGGCCCACGTTCCATTCCGCCCACGTTGCATGAGAACGTTCCATTCCGCCCAATAACATTTCTCGCCCACATTCCATAACACCTACGCGTGGCCCGCGTTCCATTCCGCCCACGTTGCATGAGAACGTTCCATTCCGCCCAATAACATTAATGTTGCATGAGAACGTCGACCTTTGAGGATGAGCTGCCACGTTTTCTCCATTCCGCCCAGGTTCATTTACCCACTTCACCCTAATTTGATAGGTGGCGCTCAAGAAATGGCACAGTAAATTTTTAATCATGTTTTGTAAAAAATTAATTTAAGTATGGTTTAAACACGTGATTTAGATATGCAAGTTACTTTTTTGAATTTCATCCATTGATTTAGTGGCGACGACCAGAATATACCGGCATCTTTCAATCTAGACCATCAGATCAAAAAGATTAATTAGCCTAATCACAAAACATGCTCCTTCCGATAGGGGGTTACGCCGATCGGCGTAATTAATGTGTAATTTTTAAAAATAATTTACGAAATTTGCTAAAAATTTTAAAAAATTTACCAATTACATTTTTATGATTATTTTTTTGGTAGTTTATATATATATATAAACTTTTTTATGTATAGATTTACTTTTTCATGTAAAATTAACATAAACACATCTAAAATTATTATGTCACTACTTAAATAAAATATTCCTAAGCTATAATGGGAAATATTTAACAAAATCTCTTTTAAGCTTTACTATTAGGACTAGAATATTATTGCAACAACTACAAAAAAATCCAACAAACTCATTTCTAATCTTCTATCACTCCTTATACCAATATAAAGATATTTTTTGAAAATGAAATCTTAAGTTCTTCCTCTAAACTATTGTTGCATTTGAGTCTCTTCCTACATTAATACAACTTATTTAGATAGATTATCAACATGTTGAGATTCAACAAGATGATGATCCTAGTGAAAATTAAGCACCTACATTAGGATTGAGCCTCGGGCTATTTTTAGGTGTAAGTCTATTTTTAGAATGGTGAGAAAATTCTATGTATAGCAGGAGCCTATTTTTAGAATGGTGAGCAAATTCTATATATAGATGATGTTCTATTTTTAGATGCATGTGCGAAGTCTATTTATAGATCGCATGTCTAAATATAGAATGCATGTCGATTATTATTATCTCTTAATAATAATTGGACAATAGACATTAATCTATTCTCAATGAGCACTTGGAAATAGTTAACTGAAGTCTCAAATTAGTTAGCTAAGTGGATTTCAAGTTGATTGGTTGGTTGGTGGGACATGCAAGTGGACTTAGTTGTAACTGAGAGATTAAAAGTAGTAACAGAGTTGGATGTGTAGTTATGTGAGTTGTAAAATAGTTTAACTCAGTTAAGTGAGTTAAACTCAGTTGTGCTAGTTGTAATTGAACATACACTAGTGAGAGATCAGTGAATTAATTATTTAATTAATTCACAATCAGTGGTCTCACATGCAACTGAAGAAATATTGTTAACTACATGCATGTCAGATCCAGTGGAAACCCAATTGACAGATAGGTGAAAGGGACAGTTTGACTATCAGTTGTAACATTAGTGTGGGTGTACTCATGCAACCACACACACATTGGATGTGCCCATGAGGATTACGAAGTCAAGGCAAGCAGGATCTCATTCTTTCATGGATTGTTATCAGCAGGGATTGCGCAATGGAGGCAAGCTGTCAGGAGGCAGTAACTTGGCGCATGTATTTGCCAATTTTTGTATGACAGTGTGAGACAATTGTATATTGTACTGAGAGCTCTTGGATTAGAGTTTTGCATGATATTGTTTCATGATCCATCATATATACATAATATATGATAGTGGGGTTTTTAGCTTTATGCTTTCCCGGTAAAAAAATATGTGTTATGTGTGATTGATCTGTCTTCATGTGCTTGCAATTGGCGATCGTGTTTTAATTTTCCGTAAGAATTTTTTGTAGAAGCGATTATGTATTTAACAGTGGCATATAATTGTTATATTAGGAGAATCCAGGAAATACATAATTTTTATTAAAAATTCTACATGGTATCGAAGAAAAGAAGATTGCAATTTTGAAGCAGTAGTTGAGTTTGTTGGTGGAAACAATTCGAATTTGCTGCAAGAATTTCTTGGTGCGAAAGTTGAGTAAACATCGAAATGGCTTTCAATGGTTTGCGGCTAGAGTATGCACTCAAGGGCATCTTGAACTACATTTCCTGGAAGGACAGGATGGAGGCGGTGCTTGAAGATAATGGCTTGAAGGAATTCATCTACAGTGATGTTCCTAAGCCCACTTCGACGGATGCTGCATTACTTGCCGCATGGCAAAAGAAAGTAGCGAAGACGAGAAGGATTCCGTTGGAAGGTGTACGAGACCACATTGTCTCAAGCCTTCATGGGAAAGCCACTCCATATGCTATGTGGAAGGCTTTGACGGATGTTTTCCAAAATAGCAGTGACCATAGGAAATTGGCACTGAAGGATAAACTCAGAAAGATCAAGATGGAGAAGGGTGACAATATTCTAAAGTATCTCACGAAGTTAGTCCAATGTCGGGATGAACTGGGGAGTTTGGGAATCACTATTGTTGATGATGATTTGGTGAGCTTGGCTCTCTTGGGACCTCCTAAGAGTTGGCATAGTTATTGGCATAGTTATTTTAGAATCTGTCAATGGACAGGAAAAACTGTCGAATTAGGACTGAATGTGGTCGGATCTAGTGCAGGAGGAGTTCAGGTGGAACACCAGAGATGGCTCTTCATCAAAGCATGATGATGAAGTGGATTGTGCTTTGGCTACCAAGGCAAGGAAAGGGAAGGGGAAGAATTTCCACTCAAAATCCAAGTCTAAAGGCAAGAAGTTGGATTTATCCAAGGTGAAGTGTTTTCACTGTCACGAACATGGGCATCTAGCCACTAACTACCCACAGAAGAAGAAGAACAAGAAGGTTGTTGGAGCTGCAGCTGGTGAGGCCCTTGCCTCGCAATTTGAACTTGATTTCTCCTTGATCGCATGCTTGGTATCAAGCACAATGAGATCGGTGTGGTATCTTGATAGTAGTGCTTCCTTCCACATGACAGGAGATAAGGAGATTTTCAGTGACTTGAAGGAGAAAGATCTCCAAATGCATATAAATATGGGCGACGATGGATGATAGAATGCGACTGGCATTGGTACCATTACCTTTGAGGGGGATTCAGGTAAACCATTTCATTTGAAAGATGTTATGCATGTTCCAGGTCTGAAGAAAAACTTGGTCTCAGTCGCGATGTTGGAGGACAAAGGCTATGATGTTGTTTTCAGCGATGGAAAAGCTTTCATGCGACATAAAATAGTGGGTAAAGCCAAGAGGATAGGGATTCAAGTTAAGAATATCTACAAGCTGGAGATAGATGGTTGCACTGCCATGATGGGCAAGGCAGAAAAAATGGTGAGCTAGGATGAGAGCGAATTATGGCACAGGGGATTGGGCCATCTTCATCGTGGAGCCTTGAAAGTCATGCAGCAAATATCTACTGGAATTCCAATGGGAACACTTGCTCAGTTAGATCAGTGCAAGGGTTGCACCATGGGGAAGCATGTAAAGTCCACCTTTCGTGAAAAGGAGAATCGTGCTTCGGTGATCCTGGATAGAGTTCACACAGACATGTGTGGACCATTATCAGTTTCTTCAACAAAAAAACACAGGTATTATGTTATTTTTGTTGATGACTTTTCTCGTAAATGTTGGATCTACTTCATGCAGAAGAAGAATCAAACATTCTCAAAGTTTTGGGAGTTTAAGGCATTGGTGGAGAAAGAGTCGGGGAAGAAAGTGAAGGCTCTGAGGAGCGATAATGGTGGAGAATACATCTCTAACGAATTCAAAGGCTTCTACACCAAAGAATGAATTCGAAGAGAACTCATAGCCTCATAACCCACAGCAAAATGGGGTCACGGAGAGGAAGAACAGAACGATCGTGGGTGCAGCACGAGCAATGTTGCATGCTCAGGGCCTACCAATGCATTTGTGGGAAGAAGCATGCAATGCTGCGGTTTATGTGCAAAACCATTGTCCTCATAGAGTAATTAGCATGAGTACACCTGAAGAATCTTTTACTGGTAAGAAAACAGATGTTTCTCACTTTACGATTTTTGGCTCATCTGTTTATGTGCATGTGACCAAGAACGCCAGGAACAAGCTGGAGCCGAATGCTGAATTTGGGATATTTTTGGGGTACACAGAAACACCCCATAACTATCGTGTGTATTTTCCTAAAAGAAAGATGATTGTAATGCGATGGGATATAAAATTCAATGAGGGAAAATCCATGCGATTGTCGCTTGAGAGGGAGCTAGACTTGCATGCGGAGGAGGAACTGTTGGTTCCCAAAGATGAGTCTCTAGATGTGGATCAGCCACATGAGGAGGTTCATGAAGTGGAGGAGTCCACTCACGCAGAGCCAAACATCAGAACTGGCAGAAGGCGTACCACAGAAGCTGATAGGCTGAGGCTTGATGCTGCGCAAAATGTAGGAGCCCCTACTTTATAGCGCAGACAAAGACAGTCTCCTGACCGATTTACTGGATACATGGCTCTCATGAGAAAATGTATCATGACTGAGCCATCTTCCTTTCAGGAAGCAGTGCAGGAGCCCAAATGGGTAGATGCAATAGTGGAGGAGTATGACTCCATTGTCAGAAATAGTGCTTGGGAAATTGTTCCAAGGTCGGTTGATAAATCAGTGATAGGTTAAATATGGATCTACAAGGTAAAGAAAGCTCCTGATGGGAGTGTTGAGAAATTTAAGACCAGATTTGTGGCTTGGGGCTTCTCACAGATCGAAGGGATTGATTATGAAGAAACTTTTGCACCTGTCACACGGTATTCTTCCATAAGGACCATCCTTGCTCTCTTAGCGCAGATGGGTTGGCACATTCATCAGATGGATGTGAAGACTGTGTTTCTCAATGGGATCATTGAGGAAGAAGTGTACATTGAGCAGCCTGAAGGATTTGAGATCTTCAGCAGCGAGTCGCATGTGTGCAGACTCAAAAGAGCGTTGTATGGGCTAAAGCAAGCACCACGTGCTTGGTACACTCGGATCGACAGTTATTTCACTGGACTTGGCTTCACCAAGAGTGAGGCGGATGAAAACCTATACCAAATTGTGGTGGAGGGTAAGATTTTAATCATTTTTCTCTATGTTGATGATTTAATACTGACTGGTGATGAGCAGCTGATACACTCATGTAAGGAGGACCTTGCAAAGGAGTTCGAGATGAAGGATATGGGCCTCCTTCATTATTTTCTTGGATTGGAAATATGGCAGCAACATGGCGAACTTTTTTGTGTCTCAAGGCAAGTATGCAAGGGAGATACTAGGTAAGTTTCACATGGAGGGTTGCAAACCCATGGATACTCCTGTTCCAAGAAACTGGAGGAAAGAGGATGCTACATTTGGAGAGGTAGTGGATGCTACTGTCTATCGGCAGTTGGTGGGTTCACTAATGTATTTAGTGAATACAAGACCAGACATATGCTATGCGGTGAACCATCTTAGTCAAGCGATGGTTAAGCCTACCAAACTCTTTTGGAAGGCGGGCAAGCATATCCTGAGATACCTGAGGGGCACATCTGAGTATGGCTTGTGGTACAGACAGACGGATGAGGTGAAGTTGCATGGCTTACAGATGCAGATTGGGCGGGCAACCCAATGGACAGAAAGAGCACATCAGGGGGGGTCTTCAGTATCGGATCTACAGTTGTTTCTTGGTATAGTAGGAAACAAAGATTTGTTGCACTCAGTTCAGCGGAAGCGGAATACATCGCAGCAAGTCAAGATGCATGTGAAGCTATCTGGATGAGAAAGATCTTGGTTGGTTTGTTTGGTTGTCATTTAGATCCGATAGTGATTCATTTTTATAATTATAGTTTCATTAAACTCTCGATTAATCATGTGTTTCATAATAGATCTAAGCATATAGATATCAGGTATCATCATATCAGAGATTGTGTGCAGTGGAAGATCATGTTGCTTCAGTACATTCCTACGGAAGATCAAGATGCAGATATTCTGACGAAGGCGCTCACCAGGAGAAAATTCGAATACCATAGAGATAGGATCAGGGTGAAGGATAATCCCTTTCTTGTTGAGAGGGAGTGTTGAGATTCAACAAGATGATGATCCTAGTGAAAATTAAGCACGTTCTACATTAGGATTGAGCCTCGGGCTATTTTTAGGTGTAAGTCTATTTTTAGAATGGTGAACAAATTATATTTATAACAAGAGTCTATTTTTAGAATGGTGAGAAAATTCTATATATAGATGATGTTATATTTTTAGATGCATGTGTGAAGTCTATTTATAGATCACATGTCTAAATATAGAATGCATGTCGATTATTATTATCTCTTAATAATAATTGGACAATAAACATTAATCTATTCTCAATGAGCACTTGGAAATAGTTAACTAAAGTGTCAAATCAGTTAGCTAAGTGGATTTCGAGTTGAGTGGTTGGTTGGTGGGACATGCAAGTGGACTTAGTTGTAACTAAGTGATTCGAAGTTGTAACAGAGTTGGATGTGTAGTTATGTGAGTTGTAAAATAGTTTAACTCAGTTAAGTGAGTTAAACTGAGTTGTGCTAGTTGTAACTGAACATACACCAGTGAGATATTAGTGAATTAATTATTTAATTAATTCACAATCAGTGGTCTCACATGCAAATGAAGAAATACTATCGTTAACTACATGCATGTCAGATCCAGTGGAGACCGAGTTGAGAGATAGGTGAAAGGGACATTTTGTCTATTATTTGTGACATTAATGGGTGCACTCATGTAACCACACACACATTGGATGTGCCCATGAGGATTGCGCATTCAAGGCAAGCAGGATCTCATTCTTTCAGGGATTGTTATCAGCAGGGATTGGGCAGTGGAGGCAGGCTGTCAGGAGGTAGTAAATTGGCGCATGTATTTGCCAATTTTTGTATGACAGTGTGAGACGATTGTATATTGCATTGAGAGCTCTTGGATCAGAGTTTTGTATGAGATTGTTTCATGATCCATGATATATACATAATATATGATAGTGGGGTTTTTAGCTTTATACTTTCCTGGTAAAAACATATGTGTTATATGTGATTGATCTCTCTTCATGTGTTTGCATTTGGCGATCGTGTTTTAAATTTCCACAAGAATTTTTTGTAAAAGCGATTATGTATTTAACAATGGCATATAATTGTTAGATCAGGATAATCCAGGCAATACATAATTTGTATTAAAAATTCTACACAACATTTGAGTTGAATTATATATATATATATATATATATATATATATATATATTTATGAAAAATTTATCCAAAATTCTTTTTACCTTCATAAATTGATGTCTAATTGGAATTGGTATTATAGTCTCAATTTTACATTTATTGCCTATCTAATCCATTAATAACTTAAATTCTCCCAATACTCATAAATATTTTTCTATTATTTTTTCATAAAAAATATAAAATATCTAAAACGTAACTATTCCTTTACTAACAACATATTTCAAAATCATATAATGTATTGATTTCCCTCCATTATAAATCTTTATAGCTATTTGGTACGCCCCTTAGTCAACATGTCTTTTCATAATTAATTATGTGTTCCTTTAATATTATATAATTTTTTTCTTTCAAACATTTTTACCTACCTTTAATAGCTAGCTTGATTTTATGATATTAAATATTTTTCTTTCAAACAATTTTACCTACTTTTAATAGCTAGCTTGATTTTATGGGCAACTTGTGTAGAAGTCATATAAGGCCTTGAAATATCAAGTTGTCAAATAATGCAAGGTAAAGACTTATAAGCATTTGTAGATGCATTAGTTATTTAAGAATATAGACAACAAACAAAAACCAATTGATTCCCTTTGTTGTGTAAGTTTTTGTTATAAATGATTTTAATGCAAATTAGAAATTTCATTGTTTTAACTAAACACTTACTCAATCTTAACTTTGTGAATTCAACTATAAAAATATCCCTACTTGAAAACTTTAACAATTTTATTTGTTTTAATATTTTGAAAATTTGTCTTAATAATTCTAAAGTAGAAGCCTAAATTCAAAAGTGGAAGAAGATCTAAACTATTATAATGTTGCTTACAAAATGAAACTTTGCAAATCATAAGTTTTAATAATTACGCCAAAAGGCATTTTCTTTATGAGATTGGGTGGGCAAACACTATTCACTCCACCCAATCGGAAATCTTTATTTTCGTCCTTCTAACGAATTATATTTTGACACGTTACGACAAATTTTGCAGAATTTTGAGCGAGTTTTAGTGATATTTATGAACCATCGTCCTAAAGGGTCGAAGTTTCTTCGTCGTACTGGTTTAACAAGATCTAAGAGATAGGTCCGAAATAGAAACCCTTCATTTCATTTCATAGGATTTTCATTTTCATTTATTTTACCGTGGTCTCCCTCGGCTTTGGTTTCCCCTCCTCTAATTCAACAGGAGCAACTCAAGATTTTGGCGGTCGGATCGCGACTGGAGAACAGAGCCACAACCTTTGCCAGTTCTGGAGAGGTATTTATCCTACATTTTGCACAATTTCCCAATTTTATTACCAATTATGGCTCACTAAAGTTTACTATAAAAAGGTTGTGAATGGTGCTTTTATCTGTATATATGATTTTGATTCCCGACAAACACATCATAAATTATTTCTTGGAAAACCTTGATAATTTCTTTGTGAGGGTATTTATGGTCGTGTAACAGTTGAGAAGAGGTTTGAGGGCTTGTAATGTTTGCAATGGCAGATGAAAATTCTCAGCAGACGGGGTGGGGTATGAATGTGTGTATGGTTGCAATGGAGATAGGTTTCGAAGCGATGATGTCGCGCAAATGTCGTGTTTCATGTTGATATCAGCCAGAGAGCCTGAATGCAAGTAGTGGAACCCTAATATTGATTCGAGGGTTTTGAATTATTCTAAGTTATATGAGAATTATGGTTTTGTGGCTAGCCAATTGCGTTACCCAATTCTTTGGATGGCAGTTTTGCGAAATTTGATGGGCGACTTGTCAGGCCCAGTCAGAAATGGCAGAGCTTGGATGGTGCGTCAAATTGTGTTGAGGCAACCATTGGTTTGTCTGCCAGTGCTTCTGATTTTGATTTTGTGAACCGTTATGGTGCGTCAAATTGTGTTGAAGAAGCCAATAGTTTGTCCAAAATTTCTTTTGATTTTTATTTTGTGAACCGTGATGGCTTTAAAATTGAAAGTAGTGTCAAACGGAGTAGCAATTTGGACCCGAGAATGGATTTCGAAGTATGCCTTCTAGGGTTGGAATTTCTGGGTGATTTGATCCTGCAGGATATTATGATGGTTTTCCTCAAGAGATATCGACAATTGACTTGGCATACTCCATTGCAGTTTCAGTTTAAGATTTTGAGGATGAGGACAATTGATTTTTTAAGATTGACTATTTAGAAATGGAAAATTGAGGGAGTTTAAGATTGATTTTCTTTGTTTAAGTAGAATTATATGATCAATCTTATGCGAATCTAAAGGTTGGAATACAATATACTCCTCATATTGATATGAAAAGTCTGTTGTGAAACCTTCATCACTCGCCTTTTCAATCATTCATAAACTACTTAATTAAAATCCTGTGTGATTAAAAGTCTGATCAAAATGTATTGGGAACTAATATTTGATGTCATAATAACACCATAATTTGTAAAGTTAACATGTGCCCTTATGAAACAATTATTCTTTCATCTTCTAACAATAGGAGAAGGATATTGAACACATCAATATGGGATTTCTCAATCTCATCAATAACTCCCTTGAATATGGTCACCTATGAAAAAACTATGTCAGCTGACCACCCTCCTTTTGACAAACAAGCGCCCAATATATATGCATATTCACCCGTGTCAAACTTTACAATGTAATGTTTGTTTTTTTCATTACCATGAAGGCAAGTGACAAAGGCAAAATTAAGTATTGGACCTTAGTCTTGGCCTTACAATTAGTGATCAGATGCTATGTTGTCTCTAACTCTACTAATTATTATTTCTTATATTCCAAGTGACCCATCCCAATAACATGAACAAGTACAAATATGATATTGTGTCCTTACAATTAAAGCGTTAACTAGAAGATCCATACGGAAGCCAAATTTTGCGAAGGATGGAGACTGCTAGGGTTACGCTTCTTGTCATCGTTGTATCCTGGGATGTAGATGCCCTGGAATCTGATTCAACCATTCTAGAGCACAGCTATGGAAATCATCCTTTGATTCATATATTTGCGAAGAGCATGATCTTTGTAACGGCGGTAAGGAATATGAAGAGAGAAACTCAACTCCATCAGGGAACACAGATCTATATGGATGAGATTTTCAACATCCACAGAACACCAGATCCGACTGCACAAAAAACGACGGGAACAAATGATTTAGTCTTATAGAACGATCGATCCATTGGCACAGTCATCTACAATTTTTGGCTCTCACAAACTAAGACCAGATCCATGAATCAGTCACCGAAGAAATGTGCATATGAGCCTCATCGTATTGGGCCACAACTTGACGCACACTTTGCTTCGGATCTTGGGGCATATCTTGCTGGTAATTTAGATCTTTCCTTCATAAGCGAAGATATATGGATTGCACTACTTCTTCTTGTAGGATCCATATCCTCTGCAATGATTGCAACCAAGAAGGATATCCGTTGAACGGTGCAACTCTATTTCTCAGCTTATCTTTTGGATCAAGGACTAGATGGGGTGAATAAAATGTCCCCGGAAGTTTCATTTTTTACAGATTCACCTCACATAAGTCCAGATATGTCTTCAACATACCCGAAAAACACTCATATTACAAATCCAAAAACAGAGGATGCAAATCAAGCTAGTAAGAATACCTCAAATGAAGGAATTATGACTCAATTTTTTATCAGAAATCTGAGCGGGAAATCTATATGTCTGAGGATCTGGACAGGGCTATAGATACTAACTCTTAAACATGAGATTCAAAAACAAATAAGCATCCCAACATGATTCCAAAATCTGATTTATGCAGGGAAAATTCTACAGGATGATCACATAGTGAAGGATTATGGAATCTGGCCATATGCATTTATCACTCTTACCTCGAAACTGATCAGAGGATGTCTCGGATCTAGCTCAAAAGGCCCTGCATCATTCAAGGATGTTGTCAAAGGGAAGGGGGCGACTCAAAACAATACATAATTTAATTCGAATCACCCTTGGTCGTATATTGTGGAGCAGAAACCTCAGATTCCAGCTCTGACAGTTATTGTGGACGAGGTAAATGATTTGTATGCATATTTTAACACCAAAGAAATTATCTACGGATTTAATGGATTCTGGCCCAAATTAGAGGCACTTCATCAATGGGTTTTCTCTAATTGGATGCCGAGCTGTGATATTCATCTATGCTCTAAAGGGTTTTTTATAGTTAGGTTTGATATAGTAAAAGATAAGGATTTCATATTAAATGAAGGACCATGGTTTTGGGGAAATTATGGGCTCTGGTACCTTGGTTTTCCGATTTCAATGCTAACACCATGGTGGTATCCAAAATGCCCGTTTGGGTCAGGTTACATAATCCACCTCTCCACTTCTGGCATCCCAAAGTATTAGAAGGAATCTAGAATACCATGGGGAAATTTATTAATATTTCCATAGAACAAACCCATAAATGAATATTTACTTTTTTCCAGAATTTGAGTTGAAGTTGATCTCATTCAAGGTTTACCTGACCACATCATATTGATCGACAAAAACATTTAATGTTCATAACCTCTTGATTATGAAAATATGACATTTTGATGTCGTACATGTCTTCAAACGAGACATCTCCAAAGCACATGTCCACAAGCTAAAAAGGACCAAAAAAAAAAGACAACCACAAAAGCCCAAGGTTGGAAAATTTTAGAATCACAGGAAGCAGAAGCAGAAGATGCATATGTCCCAGGAAATACCACAAATATCAATCCTTAGAATGACAAGGATGCCCCACAACATGATAAGAACGAGAACAGCTATGCACTAGTTCCAATACCTTTTGCCCCATAGTTGACAAGTACAAAGATTACCCCTGAAAAAAAAGGCAAGTGATTCCAAACGGTCCCATGTATCAAAAGGATTGGATTCTGATAAATATTTCCCAGTAAATGTAAAAGAGAATCAAATGGCTATGGTATCATCCACGCCCAACACTAGTGGTTGGAAAAAAGTCGAAAAAAAATAAAGGAAGAAAATACTAGATATCAGCTCTTTGAGGACTTTGTATGGATCCTGAATGCCAGGATCGAGTTATTTTTGCATATGCTATTCAAAATCTACAATATGTAATTTTTTTCAATATGAATAAAGTTGTGATTTTTCTTTTGGGAAAAAAGTGATCCAACCCAGGAGCTCTTAAGAAAATCGGGCCCCAGAGAACATCTAGGGCCTTTGTTATTTCATTATTTATCACATTCTATGAATGATGATAGATGTGATGAGAGGATGGAACCACATGTTACTAAGCTAGGACCAAGTGAATTTTAGCCACATTAACACCTTTGTTTTGTTCATTACCATGAAGGTTGTTGACAAAGGAAAAATTAAGGATTGGGCCTTAGTCTTGGCCTTAGAATTGGTGATCATATGTTATGTTGTCTCTACCTCTGCTAATTATTGTTTCTTATATTCTAAGTGACCCAGACTAGGAGCTCTCAAGAAAATAAGGCCCTAGAGGACATCTAGGGCCTTTGTTATTTCACTGTTTATCACATTCTATGAATGATGATAGATTTGATGAGAGGATGGAACCACGTGTTACTAAGCCATGACCAAGTGAGTTTTGGCCGCATGAACAATAGTGATGGAAATTAAGTGTTTGACCATTTGAATTTAATCTCCATGGGAATTTTTCCTATGGAAAAACTACATTACCTTACTTGAGGTTTAAAGTATGATTCACCATTTACCTATAATTTCCAAGTATGATCTACATCACATGCTAATGTTTTTCCTTCTCTGTCTATATGAACTTGTACTTGTGGGGATCATGAGGAGGGAAATCAGTCCAAAATATTTTAGGGTTGGCCCTCTTTGGAATGTATTTCAAGATTACCTGTATTTTGACTAGATGGTTTACACAACCATGAATCATCCAAAGGAGTATTCATGCAAAATTATTTACGTAATATTGCATTTCCTTTTGCCACCATGTGATTATTTTAACATTTACACATGAAAATAACTATTCTTAGAGATCCTTTTGAAGTTCATTCCAAATCTGGATTTAACTCCAACATCCCTCACATTTTACATATATGTACCCAATTGAGTTGTGGTCAAACATAATTATGATTTTGAAATAATGAGATCCAGACCCCAGGGTCCAAAAAATTGTCTTGTATATTTTAGGTAGCCACTTTCCACTGCATCTTGAAGGATTTTCACCACCCACTTAGACCACTCTATTCAATATCGGCTGACATAGTATCCTAGGGAACCCTTCAAATGAAATGCAACCAATTTTATAAGGTCTTGTTTCTTGCATATATAAGAAACATTAGTATAATATATGTGTGCCTTGATGAGAACACAGGTATTATAGAATTGCATTGACATGAACTAGAGTATAATTTAAACTATCGAGCAACTGTGAATTGGTTTTTCTACATTACTAGGTAATTGTGCACCATCTTTCAAGTATTGTTATTCCAATGTCTATAAGTTGGTTGCTATCATGATTGCTTGCCTCACCAACAAAAAATTATTTCTCAACAACAAATCATGGAAATAGATTTTGAAATGGCACCCCAAGGGGGCTTCTGATTTAATTTTCCCTTAATTAAATTGGAAGAGAAATTTTAATTTCATCTCATGACAACTTATATTAGTTAACTAAGTCGGAATGACTGAGTTATATTAGGAAATTTGATTTTAGGATCACATAGGAGGCATGTAGAGTTCTCCCATGATTTAAGGGGGTCTAGTTACAATTATTTGTGAGTTGTAATTAGTCAACTCAATTAATTGAGTTAAAATCAGTTTAACTAGTTCCAAATTACATATGAGCTAGTGAGAGGTCCAGTGAATTAAATCTAATTTAATTCGCAAGTAATGATCAATCAGTTAATTGTTAATTCACTATAAATAGTTGCTGCATGTTAGTTCTAAGGAAGGCCCAGTTGAGATTGAGGTTAAAGGGATGATAACTATCAGTTGTATAATTAGAAAATTGTACAGGTTAGTTATAGAGTCATGTGGAGGCCAAGGATGCATTGCATAATCAATTAAATGGAATTCCCTATTTAATAGTGTGACGATTCCTCCAAGAATGTGTGAGCAAGGCAGGTTAAGCAGAGGCTGAGAATTGGTTAAGTAACTGACTGATTTTTCCTAGATCAGAGTGAGACAATTGGTAGAGTGCAGGAGTTTATCTGAGAGAGAAAAGAATTGTATTGTTTCATGGTCTTGAATTTATACAATATATAGATAGTGGGGTTTTAGTAAATGTGCTTTCCCTATATACATCTTGTGTTGTGCGATTGATTGTCTCTTTCTCTTACTTGTTATGTGATGGTGCGACCGTGTTTTGTTTCCAAAAATTGTAGAAGGATTCAATATCTTGTTTTAGTATATCACAAGATTAGTTTTAATCCCATTTTTATGTTTTCTACATGGTATCGAAACGCCAAGAATCACAATAAGAAGAGAAGAACAAAGCTTTTTTTTATCAGGTTCGGATTCGCATATTTATTCTTCAGGATCCAGCAGCAGATCAAGATGTCTGTCAATGGCTTGAGACTGGAATATGCACTCGAGGGAAATTTGAATTACATTGCATGAAAGGACAGGATGGAGGCAGTGCTTGAGGACAAAAAACTGAAGGCTTTCATAGATATTGATGTCTCGCAGCCTACAGCAGCAAATGCTCAACTTCTCGATGCATGGAAGAAGAATGTAGCAAAGGCGAGAAGGATCTTGTTAGAGGGAGTTCGAGATCCTATTGTCTCGAGTCTCCATGGGAAGGAAAATCCATATGTGATGTGGAATGCCTTGACAGATCTGTATCAGAATAGCAACGACCATAGGAAACTAGCGCTAAAAGACAGGCTCAGGAAGATCAAAATGGAGAAGGGTGACATGATCCAAAAATACTTGAAAATGTTCATTCGTGTAGAGATGAGCTTGGAAGTGTGGCGATAACAATTGCCTCTGATTATTTGGTGAGCCTAGCTCTTCTAGGCCTACCCAATTGATCTACCTGAAGATCTAAAAACTAATGTAGAGAATCACATAATAGGATAGAGGCACGAAAAAAAATAACAAAGTAGCTCTTGAAACAATACCACAGTCTTTATTATGAGGGAGAGATGAGAATTTTATAAAACAATGCAATCATTCTCCTTATTTTTCATTTGTAATTACAAAAGATATTTTCATAAAATCAAATGCATTATTAGATAAATAAAATACATTGAGATGTTTCCTTCTTTCCTAGATTTTTAGATGTTTCCCTCTTTTCTACTCTTAGATGTTTCCAAGGAAAGAGTTTTCTTTTTCTTGTTTGCCAAATTAGTGAGAGGTTGATGATTTGTATGTCTTTCTTGGTTGCCCACCAAGAGCTAGAATAGCTACCAGGACTCTGTGAATGGGAGGGAGAAGCTACCGGATTGAGAGCGACTATGGACTAATCTAGAACAAGAAGAAATTTGGCGGAGCACCAGAGATGGATCCTCATCAAAGATTGATGATGAGGATAACTGTGCCTTGGCTGGAAAGGTGAAGAAAGGAAAAGGGAAGGCGTCCCATTCCAAATCTAAGTCCGACAAGGAAGGAAAGAAGCGAGACTTATCAAAGGTAAAATGTTTCAACTGTCATGATCATGGACATTATGCCACAAATTGTCCACAAAAGAAGACCAACAAGAATGCGTCAGGAGGAGAAGAAAGTGAAGCATTGGATTCACAGTTTAAGTTAGAATTCACTCTCATCGAATCATGGTGTCATCGGTGATGGGTTCTATGTGGTACTTGGATATTGGAGCTTCATTCCATATGACCGATAACAAATAATTCTTCAGTAGCTTGGAGGAGAAGGATCTCGAGATGCACATCAAGATGGGTGACGATGGGAGGTATAGAAATATTAGTGTAGGTACAATTACCTTTCAGAGGGATTCGGGTAATCCACTCACATTAAAATATGTCATGTATGTTCTTGGTTTAAAGAATAATTTGGTTTATGTTGCTATGTTGGAAGATCGTGGCTATGATGTAATCTTCAGTGAATTAAAGGCATTCGTTCGTCACAAAACCATAAGACAGGTGAAAAATATTGGGATTCAAGTAAAGAATCTCTAAAAACTTGATGTAGAAGCTGCGTAACATTGAGCACTAAAGGAGAGAAGGTGGAGATCTGAGACATCGGTGAGTTATAGCACAGGAGGTTTGTCCATCTACACCACAATGCTTTGAAGGTCATGAATTAGATTTCTACATGACCTCAAAAGGGTGAACTTGCGTAGAGAGATACATGCAATGGGTGTACATTGGGGAAGTATACCAAAGCCACCTTTCATGATAAGGAAATCCGATCCAAGGTGATCCTTGAGAGAGTTCACTCAGACGTGTGTGGACCATTCTCGATAGCTTCCACAACAAAGCACATGTATTATGTGATTTTTGTTGATGATTTTTCAAGAAATTGTTGGATTTTCTTCATGCAGAAGAAAGATCAGACGTTCTCCAAGTTTTGTGAGTTCAAGGCACTTGTCGAGAAAGATACATGGAAGGAGGTGAAGGCTTTAAGGAGTGACAATGGTGGAGAATACATCTCTAACGAATTCAAGAAATTTTGTGCATAAGAAGTAATTTGAAGAGAATTGATTGCACCTAATAACCCACAACAGAATGGGGTTGCAGAGAGAAAGAACAAAACTATTGTGGGAGCAGCACGAGCTATGTTTCATGATCAAGGCCTATTGTTGCATCTGTTAGCGGAAGCATGCAATAAAATAGTATTTGTGCAGAATAAAAGTCCTCGATGGATACTTGGGATGAGTACACCAAAGGAGGCTTTTTCAAGTAAGAGACAGGATGTGTCATATTTTAAAATTTTTGGTTCATCTGTTTATTTCCATGTGACCAAAGATGTCAAGATAAAGCTAGAGCCAATAGCAGAGTTGGGGATATTTTTTGGGTACACTAATACACCTCATAATTATCGGGTCAAAAGATATGTGAAATTTGATGAAGACAAATCCATGTGATTATTCCTTGAGAGGGAGATCGAGTTGCATGCAGTTGAGGAGCTCTTGGATCCAAAAGATAAACCTAAGGATGTGGAGTAGCCACAAGAAGAGGAACAAAGAGTGATAGAAACCACTCATGTAGAGCCATCTACCAGAGATGGAAGGAATTGCACCAGAGAGGCTAAAATATTGTTGCTAGATGCAAGAGATAATGTGGGAGCACCCACATCACAGCGCAGGCATAGGAGGTCCCAAAACGATACACTGGATACATGGCTCTTATGAGCAAAGGTATTGAGATAGAACCGTCCTCTTTCGAGGAAGCAATGTAGCATCCAGTATGGCTTGATGCCATGGTTGAGGAGTATGACTCCATTATCAGAAACAATGCATGGGAAGTTTTCCCAAGTCCAGTGGGGAAGTCAGTTTTAGGATCCAGGTGGGTCTACAAGGTGAAGTGGGTAGTAGATGGGAGTGTGGAGAAACACAATTCTATATTTGTGGCCAAAGGGTTCTCTCAGGTGGAGGGGATTTACTATGATGATACTTTTGCACCAGTCGCAAGGTACTCATCTATTAGATCCATCCTTGTTATTATACAGAATTTTAATCTACAGATAAACTAAATTCCCTAAGTGTGGTGTTCCTTCACTCAGAACAACAAGAGAAAGACAACTACTATTTTCTTTAAGATAAATAGATATACAGAAAGGGAAAGAGCCTACTTGTGATCTTTTTCACTCTTCTTTTCCTTCTGTCATTGTTGTCATCACTCTCAATCCAACTCAAGCCGCTAAATCGATTCCTACAATCAAAGACAGAGAACAGCAAACAACATACAATATACAAGTATCTACTTTATCTTAATCAAATTGAACCAATTAGATATGAGAATACATACATCATCAAGAATATTATTCACAATATATATACATATGTATTGAGAAAATGCACAGATATCTTTATTAAAGAGTAGGAGGAGAAGATTACAACTGATAGATCAACTTGTCGTCAACCCGCTCCAACTTCATTCCAGCCTCATCACATCTAGAATCATACCAACAACATATCAGTACTTCCAATCTCTTATCAAATGAGAATCCAACAACATAACTTTGCACAAATTCTTCCTCCCTAGCACTTAGATGAGTGCTTAATTTATAGGGAAACTGATGGTAGTTTCTTATTGAATGGATTTCTAATAATAGGCAATACTTGTTTCCAAGTTCAGAGGTGGTGGATGGACACTTGGATTCTAATTATGACACCTATGGACTCTTCAAGAAGGCATTGACCAAGTGGATATTCCCGGAACAATGATGATTTCACTCCCAGGTGACCAACGCACGCTTGAGTGTCGGGAAGTGCACTGCAGTGCATCCTTGCATGAAGGAATTGGCACTGTAACGCAGTTTGTCACTTGCAAAGGAGAGTTGGTGAGTCAGTGAACCTTGGAAATCTCACAATTGAAGCCATGAAAGGAATGTATTCACTCAGGGCATATTGCAACTGAAATATAAGGGGATGATGCCTAGTTTGTCCAGGTCTTGGGGGATGATGCCCAAATTTATCTTTAACACTTGCACTCGCAATGCAGATAGGATAGAAAATACATCATATGGATGTAAATACAACCTTTATTAATGGATTTATTAAGGAATAAGTGTACATTGAATGGTCGGGAGGTTTGAGACCTTAGACAGGGAGTCGCATGTGTGTAAACTCAAGAGAGAACTGTATGGGCTGAAGCAAGCACCTTGTGCTTGGTACACCAGGATTGACAGTTATTTCATTGGGTTGAGATTCACCAAGAGTGAAGCAGATGTGAACCTATATCATACTGTGGTTGATGGTAATATTTTGATTATTGTGCTTTATGTCGATGATCTAATACTGAGAGGTGATGATTAGCTCATAAATTCTTGCAAAGAAGATCTTGCAAGATAATTTGAGATGAAGTACATGGGGCTCTTACACTATCTCCTTCGATTGGAAATATGACAAAGAGATGGGGAGCTATTTGTATCTTAGGGCAAGTATGCCAAGGAGATTTTGAGAAAGTTCCACATGGAGGGCAGCAAACCCATGGAGACTCCTATAGTAAGAAACTGGGGGAAATAGGATGCTACTTCGGGGGAAGCAGTGGATGATGTATTTTTTACAGGCAGCTTGTGGGTTCACTCATGTATTTTGTGAACACACGACTTGACATATACTATGTAGTTAACCAGCTGATCCAAGCTATGGTTAAGCCTACCAAGATATTTTGGAAGGTAGGCAAGCATGTGTTGAGATATCTCAGAGGCACTACAGAGTATGGATTATGGTACAGAAAAAAAAAGGGAGTGAAGCTTCAAGGCTTCACCTATGCAGATTTGGCAGGGATTCCATCTGAAATGAAGAGATTCCATCTTCAGCATAGGATCAACAACAGTTTCTTGGTACAACATGAAACAAATATCATTTGCACTTAGTTCAGCAAAGGTAGAGTACATGGCGGTGATTCAGGAAACATCCATGGCCATCAGGATGAGGAAGATACTTATTGGTTTGTTTAGTCAACAAATGGATCCAACGGTGATACATTGTGATAACCAGAGTTGCATCAAATTCTTGGTTAATCTAGTATTCCATGATAGGTTGAAGCATATTGATATCCATTATCACCATCTTAGATATTGTGTTCAAAGGTGGATTATGTCATTAGAGTATGTTCCCACGAAGGAGCAAGATGTAAACATATTGAATAAGGTGTTGGCAAGAAGCAAATTCAAATTCCACAGAGGCAAGATCAAAGTAGCAGACAATCCCTTTCTTGTTGAGAGGGGGTGTTGAAATGGCACCCCAAGGGGGCTTCTGATTTAATTTTCCCTTAATTAAATTGGAAGAGAAATTGTAATTTCATCTCATGACAGCTTGTTTTAGTTAACTAAGTCAGAATGACTGAGTTAGCTTAGGAAATTTGAGTTGAGGGTCAAAGAGGAGGCATGTAGATTTTTCCCATGATTTAAGGGGATCCAGTTACAATTATTTGTGAGTTGTAATTAGTTAACTCAATTAATTGAGTTACAATCAGTTTAACTAGTTCTAACTGAGAGATGAGCTATTGAGAGGTCTAGTGAATTAAATCTGATTTAATTCACAACTAGTGATCAATTTGTTAACTAATTATTCACTATAAATAGTTGTTTCATGTCAAATTATAAGGAAGGCCTAGTTGAGACTTAGGTTAAAGGGATGATAACTATTAGTTGTATAATTACAAAATTATACAGGTTAGTTATAGAGTCATGTGGAAGCCAATGATGCATTGCGTAATCAATTCAATGGAATTTCCTATTAAATAGGGTGACAATTCCTCCAAGAATGCGTGAGCAAGGCAGGATGAGTAGAGGATGAGAATTGGTTAAGTAATTGACTGATATTTCCTAGATCAGAGTGAGACAATTGGAAGAGTGCATGAGTTTCTCTAAGAGAGAAAATCATTGTATTGCTTCATGGTCTCGACTTTATACAATACACATATAGCAGGGTTTTAGGCAGTGTGGTTTCCCCATATACATCTTGTGCTGTGTGATTCATTATCTATTTCTCTTACATGTTATGTGATCGTTTGATCGTGTTTTGTTTCTGCAAATTGTAGAAGGATTCACTATATTGTTTTAGTACATTACAAGATCATTTTGAATCTCGTTGTTAGATTTTGTACAATATACATTTCGTAAGACCCTGTCTTTGCTTCTCTGTCACAAACCATCTGCATGAAATTTGTTTTGTTTAACACCTTGTCCAAGTTGGCAAAAATATATGACTCATTGTCTTGCAACTCCATTCCAGTATTTGTAAAGTGAAAATTAATTCCATAAGTAGAGACTTACTTTTATGGACCTTTATTGCATCGATAAACATTAAATTATATGACATGGAAAAAGTGTGCTCATATTTACATGTCCATACAATTTTGCATTTCTAAATAGTGTTGATACAATTTCAAGATTTAAATCTGGGAAAGTATTCTTTATCGTCTCCACTAAATCGTGTTGATACAATTTTAGGATTTAAAGTTGGAAAAGTATTATTTATCGTCTCCACAACTAGACATATTGAAAACCATGTAGATACAACTTTTTGTTTCTAAACCATGTCGATACAATTTTTCGTTTGTGTCTCTATGGCCTAATTAAGTGTTAAGGTGCTATAGAATCATATCAATTCACATGTAATAGGATTTGTTTCAATCCACCTCACTGTATGCATTCATTTTTTGTTCATTTCTCAGGTTTGTTGCTTTTTCAACGTGGCAAGGTTTGAAGGTTTGACATGTGTGTTTTTTGGCTTGTCAAGGTTTAGAATTTTATAGCTTGTTGAATAGGTTTTTTTTGTATCTCATAGAAATAGGGATATATGCATTTATTTACCTTCAATGCATCCATGATATGATGCAAAAAATCTAAATATGTGCAAATCATTGATCTTGAAAAGGATATGAGTGAGGAATATCCATCGTTATCTTGCTCGTGTAGTACCAATATGACTTTCTAGGAACACTAGTATGAGAAGCAAGGTACTTGCTTTTAGCTTGTTCTTGCCCAACATAGTTATTTCATATTTTCCTTGTGCCTCAAAGACAACATCGCTCTTCTGGGTGCATTGGACAAGGAAGAAATTCATCCAGACGGGGGGCGGGGGGGGGGGTGTTACAATTTGAGTAGCATCCATGATGCAATAGAAGCGACCACAACATGAATTAATTGTATCATAGATGAATCCAGAAACACAATTGTATATTATGTTGTGTGGATTCCTTTATTTCTAATTTTATTCCATACCCTTCACTACCTTCAAGCAATTATTCTTTAGAGGTCTTGTTTCCTTCATTTTAGCATAAGATGTGCACTCATTTGTCGATGAACAATGTGATGTGTCATACCACTTTTAATGTGAAATTTGCTCATTATTACTCTAATGAAACCCTAAAGGGCGCCAAGGATGCAATTGTTATGTTAAGTTTATATCTTTCTCTTCATTATGATGCCTGGTCATGGTCACATTATCAATTGTTCCACTGAAAGACAACAAATAACTTTACCTTTTTCTTTGCAAGGATATTTATATGTTTTTCTTTGCAAGAATATCTTTATATGTGTGTGTTTAAAAAAAAGTAAGGAACCTTAGTGGTGTGGGAGGAGAATATAATCTTATTGACTAATTTTAAGGTGTGATTTTGATCGAAATCAAGAACAATTTAATTCGTGACATTCTAATTGCCTTTAAAATTATGATTTAAATATTTTAATGTGCTCCAAATTGACTTAAGGTCTCAGGATTGTAATTTAGATAGATAAATTAGCTCTACATTTATTTTTGCACGAGAATTGGTTTGTGGTTTCCAATGCATATTATCTCCATAAGTTTAATGTATGCCAACAGTCTCATATGTAATTTCAATGAAGGTGAAAAATAGTTACACTAGCGGAAAAAACTTAAATTACATCATCCTCTAATTACCTTTAAATTATAAAATAAAAATGACGTGTTGGTGAGCCTTGGGATGATGTGTCAACATTAAAATCCTCGTTCAATTGGGGGCATTGCACTGGGAAAATGCTTGAAACCTTTAAATTCATGATGTTGGGGAATCTGTAGCCATTAGCAAAAAGTAAAGCCAAATGCTCTTTAGAGTGCTCGACATCTACAAGATTTTGTGGGACTTAATGCCCAACATCGAAACCATTTATTACCAAGAATCGTGTGGGAACGTGAGTGTTAAACACAGGCATGGTAAGCACACAAGACATGAAATATAAACATTGGATGATCTATTACTCACAATGATACATATTTATCATACATTGGAGTGACCCTTGGATTCCATATTCCAGGGTCTCTTGGACTCTCTAAAACTCTTTATCTTACACACTAACCCTAGAATGATTAGGTGTCCAACATCCCCCCCTTTAATCTGAAGGGGTATGTATGAGTCCAAGAAGAGATATATAATACAAATGTGCAAACATATGCATGGAAGCACTAGGTTTAATGAGCTCTCTAAAATTTTGGCATAAGGAGGTAGTTTAAGGATGACCACCAATACTGGAATGCTTAGTGAAATTCCTAGAACTTTTCCAAATCTGGCAAGAAGTTGAGGTCTTCTACTAGAGGAAGTGATCCTAATGCTTTGGAGAGGGAGAGTTTCAACCTGGAAGTAGGGAGTTCTACAACCTGCATAAAAAGGGAGAACCTAAACCTTAAAGGGAGGTCTCAACCTGCGATGTTTTATGGATGACCACCAATTCTATAATACTTAATCCAATTCCTGGAACTCTTCCAAAACTGGAAATAAGTTGAAGTCTTCTGCTAGAGGAAGTGTCCCCAATTCTTTGAAGAGGGAGAAGCTCAACCTCGCATATATGTTTTAAGGTTGACCACCAACCAAATGCATGCTCATGGGAATTTGTGTCTATGGCTACAACTCTGAATCTTGAATGGAAAGTTATGGCTCAAGCTCACTTGATGTGGATTTGATGCTTGTATATGACTATCATTTCCCCCCCTGTCAGATACAAGTTGAGATGATGGAAAAACCTCTACTACAAGATTGTTCAATACTCTAAAACATGTTCTGACATATGACTGAAACATCTTCTTGGTTGTTGATGCCCATATGCAAGAAGCGATCCATCCAAGATGAATCTTTGTTCTTGCAGGAGGCTTGTTTATGAATCATCTTTGTGAAGAATGAGTGGTTTTATGACAATGCTTACATGGATCAAGATAGAAATAGTGATCTTTCATATGACCAACTCGATCACAGTGTTGGAATTTCACAATCTATTGTTGTGGAGGAGGAGCAGAAACAAGAACGGCTGAAGGTGAACTGTCATAAAGAAATCCTGCACTATCGAACTGGATGCGATTTGAGTAATTTGGAATATGAAAGGACACCTATTTGTCATATCCAAGACATGTTTTGTATTTTTTATGGACAAGCTCTTCCAAAGGTTTGATGATGGGCTTAGGAAGTGCAGGCTGAATTTTTTCTTCTGCATTCAAATATTCTCTTATACTGGGCTCAGTGATCCAGGTGGATATAGGTGGCCACCCACCTATTCCATTTGGACCAGCACCATCAAATCTTGCAGCTTTTCATATTCAGCACAACTTACTATTTTTAGCAGGTTTTTGGGTCCTCCACTCTCGGAGCCGTTTTGGGGGCTTAATGATCCAGGTGGATACTGGTCGCCACCCACCTATTCCGTTTGAACCCCCATCTCCAGTTCTTTCAGTTTTTAAGTTGCAACAAAACTTACTATTTTTAGCAGTTTTTCGGGTCCTGAACTTCCGGAGCCATTTTGAGGCCCTAAACGACGTTTTTGAACGTCGTTTTGTAATTTCATGGGAATGAAGGTCGTCCCAGATGTGGTCCTCGGATAGATCTTTCTAACGAGCTATTGAACGCGTCAAACGGAGATCGGGTGCCAAAGTTATGCCCCCGGGAAGTTGAACCACCAATTTACCCAAACGGGCGCCCACAGTTTTGGCGCCTCATCTCCTCCGGTTAGGTTTTTGGACGTTTCAAATTCTACATTGTTTCTCAACAATAAATAGGCCCTCGAGCCTCATTGTAACACAGTTCAGAGGTCTGTAGCCACCACATCTCTTCTCAGAGATTCGCTACCAGCACCCTAGCTATTTTATGTTCATTATGTCTGTAAGCATATTTCTGTGATTTGATATTAATGAAATGACGCATTATTTCCGCTGCATCTCTGTATTTATGGTTATGTGTTTATTCTGTTGCGTTCCTGCATAAATCTGGATCAGTGGTATCAGAGCAGGTCTGCTCTTTCTTTGTTTTTCTTTGCATATCCCCAACACGGTCAGGGTATAAGGAGTTAGGGCTCGATCTGGTTGAACCCTTGCAAGATCAGCCTCGCAAACCTCGACGACCTCCCATGGCGGAAGAAAAGAAAGACGAGGGCGCAGGAGATCCTATAAAAATACTGCTCAAGGAGGCACTCGAGAAACAAAGGAAGTCGATGATGGATAACTTTGCTCAAATCCTTCAACGACTGCCCACATATGGCGCATCTGCATCCAACAGCCACTCTGGAGGCGCCACTCCCTTCAAGGTACAGGTAAACTTTGACATCCCTATATTTGAAGGAAAAATAGATGCAGACACTGTAGACAGATGGTTAAATTTGCTGGAAGGATATTTCTCAGTCCATGACTTCTCTGACCGAGAAAAGATTATTTTTGCACTCCTCAAAGCCGCCCCCCATGTCAAAGACTGGTGGGAAACCTACCGTGAGCAAGAGGGCGAAGGGGAACCCTCTATGTTCTCGGCCACACCCACTTGGAATTCGTTCCGAGATGGCATCAAGGAACAATATTACCCCGTGGGGAGCTATGAGGACAAATACATCCAATGGACCACGCTGCGGCAACAAAAGGATCAAGATGTGCACGAACTGACGAATCTGTTCCATACCCTGCGCACAAAGTTGGGTATTAAAGATTCGAAGAGACATTTGGTGCTCAAGTACCGCGGCTGTCTGCACAAACACATTCAGGAGGAAATGGAGTTCCTCGACATTACATCGCTTGGCACGGCATATCGCTATGCCGCCAAGATCGAGCAGAAATTTAAGCAAAAGAAGCGAGACTTTGGATCTGCGAATCCGAAAGGTGCCCCCGAACCGAAGAACAAGGGGCAAGGCCAAAGCAATGTGACTCAGAACAATACCACAAATCCAAAGAAGGACACAGGGAAGTGGTGTGAATTTCATAACAGCCCCACTCACAGCACAAACGAGTGTCGGGCCAAACAATCTTTGGTGGCTGAACTAAAGGCACCCGAATCAGATGCATTTTCTGATCCTGAGTTAGAACCAGACAAAGGTAATGACAAAGGGAAGCAGATCATTGATACGGATCCCAGTGCCATTGTTGCCACCACCAAGATCCAGAAGGAGGGTCCAGAGGATCCAGAGGAGGGGGAGCGCCTCTTCCAGTCGCAGATGTGGGTGAAGGGTTCTCCACTGCAGTTTCTCGTTGATAGCGGAAGCCAAAAGAACCTCATTTCAGCAGACGTCGTGAAGCGGCTCGGCCTACCAACCATAGCACACCCGCAGCCGTATACCATCGGATGGCTCCACCCAGGGAGAGATCTCCGCATCCGCCAGCAGTGCCGACTTCCATACAGTATCAAGCCATTCACGGATGAGGTATTGTGTGATGTTGCTCCTCTTGATGTAGCTGATGTACTATTGGGCCAACCATACTTGTGGAGGCGACATGCTGTGTATGAGTCTAGGCCTCGTGCTGTTATTATTACTTTGGGAAATAACTTGTACAGGATATCGAAGATAATACCGCCTCCTGCCATCTCTTTGACTACTACAAAACAACGCAGTAAGATTGTTTCCCAAACCAGGAAATTCATTTTCCTTACGACTCACTCACAGGGAAAGAAGAATATTGTGGCCACAACCTTGAAACAAGGCTCCCTTGCACGGCTACAGTAGAAGGACAAAGTCAGGGAGGAATACGATGACAATTTCTCCTCACTCATAAAGGTTCCTCCACACTATCAGGAAAAGCACTCCATTGATCTGACTCCCAACGCACCACTGCCTAATGTTGCCATACATCCTCCAACTACACATACATAATTCAAACATGTACTGTCTGAGGCTGATAAAGAAACCAAATTTACTAAATGCATCCAGCATGTCCACCCGCAGGTCCATGACATCTTCAACACATCTAATACTCAGTTCAACAAAATTTGCCTCATCTCATGGAGGATCTCAACGCAATGGGGACCATTGCTTCCTAAGGAGGGAGGAATGATCCAGGTGGATATCGGTGGCCACCCACCTATTCCATTTGGACCAGCACCATCAATTCTTGCAGATTTTCACATTCATCACAACTTACTATTTTTAGCAGGTTTTCGGGTCCTCCACTCTCGGAGCCGTTTTGGGGGGCTTAATGATCCAGGTGGATATTGGTGGCCACCCACCTATTCCACTTGGCCCCCCACCATTGTCTCTTTCAGTTTTTCAGTTTCGGCATAACTTACTATTTTTAGCAGTTTTTCGGGTCCTGAACTTCCGGAGCCGTTTTGAGGCCCTAAACGACGTTTTTTGGGTATCATTTTACAAGTGAATTTGATCATCAAATTCGTCCCGAAAGTTGTAGTCCTCGGATAGATCTTTCTAACGAGCTATCGAGCGCGTCAAACGGAGATCGGATGCCAAAGTTACGCCCCCGGGAAGTTGAACCACCAGTTTACCCAAATGGGCGCCCACAGTTTTGGCGCCTCATCTCCTACGGTTAGGTTTTTGGACGTTTCGGATTCCACATTGTTTCTCAACAATAAATAGGCCCTCGAGCCTCATTGTAACACAGTTCAGAGGTCTGTAGCCACCACATCTCTTCTCAGAGATTCGCTACCAGCACCCTAGCTATTGTATTTCCATTATGTCTGTAAGCATATTTCTGTTATTTGATATTAATGAAATGACACATTATTTCCGCTGCATATCTATGTTTATGGTTGTTTCTGTATTCTGTTGCGTTCCTGCATAAATCCGGATCAGTGGTATCAGAGGGGGTCTGCTCTTTCTTTGTTTTTCTTTGCATGTCCCCAACGCGGTCAGGGTATAAGGAGTTAGGGCTCGATCTGGTTGAACCCTTGCAAGATCAGCCTCGCAAACCCCAACGACCTCCCATGGCGGAAGAAAAGAAAGACGAGGGAGCAGGAGATCCTATCAAAATACTGCTCGAGGAGGCCCTCGAGAAACAAAGGAACGCGATGATGGATAACTTTGCTCAAATCCTTCAACGACTACCCACATATGGCGCATCTGCATCCAACAGCCACTCTGGAAGCGCCACTCCCTTCAAGGTACAGGTAAACTTTGACATTCCTATATTTGAAGGAAAAATAGATGCAGACGCTGTAGACAGATGGTTAAATTTGTTGGAAGGGTATTTCTCGGTCCATGACTTCTCTGACCGAGAAAAGATTATTTTTGCGCTCCTCAAAGCTGCCCCCCATGTCAAAGACTGGTGGGAAACCTACCGTGAGCAAGAGGGCGAAGAGGAACCCTCTCTGTTCTCGGCCACACCCACTTGGAATTCGTTCCGAGACGGCATCAAGGAACAATATTACCCTGTGGGGAGCTATGAGGACAAATACATCCAATGGACCAGGCTGCGGCAACAAAAGGATCAAGGTATTATTGCATCGGGCGGCGAATACGTTCCCGCCTACTGTATATGATTGGGTATTAAAGATTCAGAGAGACATTTGGTGCTCGAGTACCGCGGCTGTCTGCACAAACACATTCAGGAGGAAATGGAGTTCCTCGACATTACATCGCTTGGCACGGCATATCGCTATGCCGCCAAGATCGAGCAGAAATTTAAGCAGAAGAAGCGAGACTTTGGATCTGCAAATCTGAAAGGTGCCCCCGAACCGAAGAACAAGGGGCAAGGCCAAAGCAATGCGACTCGGAACAACACCACAAATCCAAAGAAGGACACAGGGAAGTGGTGTGAATTTCATAACAGCCCCACTCACAGCACAAACGAGTGTCGGGCCAAACAGTCTTTGGTGGCCGAACTAAAGGCACCCGAATCAGATGCATTTTATGATCCTGAGTTAGAACCAGACAAAGGCAATGACAAAGGGAAGCAGATCATTGATGCGGATCCCAGTGCCATTGTGGCCACCACCAAGATCCAGAAGGACGGTCCAGAGGATCTAGAGGAGGGGGAGCGCCTCTTCCAGTCGCAGATGTGGGTAAAGGGTTCTCCGCTGCAATTTCTCGTCGATAGCGGAAGCCAAAAGAACCTCATTTCAACAGAGGTCGTGAAGCGGCTCGACCTACCAACCATAGCACACCCGCAGCCGTATACCATCGGATGGCTCCACCCAGGGAGAGATCTCTGCATCCGCCAACAGTGCCGCCTTCCGTAGAGTATCAAGCCATTCACGGATGAGGTATTGTGTGATGTTGCTCCTCTTGATGTAGCTGATGTATTATTGGGCCAACCATACTTGTGGAGGCAACATGTTGTGTATGAGTCTAGGCCTCGTGCTGTTATTATTACTTTGGGAAATAACTTGTACAGGATACCGGAGGTAATACCGCCTCCTGCCATCTCTTTGACTACTGCAAAACAACGCAGTAAGATTGTTTCCCAAACCAGGAAATTCATTTTCCTTACGACTCACTCACAGGGAAAGAAGAATATTGTGGCCACAACCTTGAAACAAGGCTCCCTTGCATGGCTGTAGCAGAAGGACAAAGTCAGGGAGGAATACGATGACAATTTCTCCTCACTCATAGAGGTTCCTCCACACTATCAGGAAAAGCACTCCATTGATCTGACTCCCAACGCACCACTGCCTGATGTTGCCATACATCCTCCAACTACACATACAAAATTCAAACATGTACTATCTGAGGCTGATAAAGAAACCAAATTTACTAAACGCATCCAGCATGTCCACCCGCAGGTCCATGACATCTTCAACACATCTAATACTCAGTTCAACAGAATGTGCCTCATCTCATGGAGGATCTCAACGCAATGGGGACCATTGCTTCCTAAGGAGGGAGGAATGATCCAGGTGGATATCGGTGGCCACCCACCTATTCCATTTGGACCAGCACCATCAATTCTTGCAGCTTTTCATATTCAGCACAACTTACTATTTTTAGTAGGTTTTTGGGTCCTCCACTCTCGGAGCCATTTTGGGGGCTTAATGATCCAGGTGGATACTGGTGACCACCCACCTATTCCGTTTGAACCCCCATCTCCAGTTCTTTCAGTTTTTAAGTTGCAACAAAACTTACTATTTTTAGCAGTTTTTCGGGTCCTAAACTTCCGGAGCCGTTTTGAGGCCCTAAACGACGTCTTTTGGGCATCGTTTTACCAGCAAATTTCATGGAATGAAATTCATCCCGAAAGTTGTGGTCCTCGGATAGATCTTTCTAACAAGCTATCGAGCGCGTCAAACGGAGATCGGATGCCAAAGTTACGCCCCCGGGAAGTTGAACCACCAATTTACCCAAATGGGCGCCCACAGTTTTGGCGCCTCATCTCCTACGGTTAGGTTTTTGGACGTTTCGGATTCCACATTGTTTCTAAACAATAAATAGGCCCTCGAGCCTCATTGTAACACAGTTCAGAGGTTTGTAGCCACCACATCTCTTCTCAGAGATTCGTTACCAGCACCCTAGCTATTTTATGTTCATTATGTCTGTAAGCATATTTCTGTGATTTGATATTAATGAAATGACGCATTATTTCCGCTGCATCTCTGTATTTATGGTTATGTGTTTATTCTGTTGCGTTCCTGCATGAATCCGGATCACTCAGTGATCTGAACAGTTTCTTGTTTTTTATGGGAGTTTGTCTCAATGTTTTGAAAAAAAACAAGTTCAGAATGACATCTCTTATGTTGAAGCTCATCTTGTTGTATCTCTGACTCAAGCTGCGAAAATTCAATCTTCTCGAGTGCATTTTGCAAGCATAATTTAATGTCAAAAATAGTGTCCTTGCTAACATCTACTATCTAGTCTATAGTAGAATGTATTAGAGTATTTAAAAACTCTAATATATTATCAAGTTTGGCCATTTTGTGGGCAAATTATAAAGACTCAACAGTCTAGAAAGACTAGATAAATCCCAGCCTATTGAATATTTCTTGTAGAGACCAAACCGATATAGTGCACATATAAGTCTCAGTTGGAATCATTTCTGGTGTTTTACAAGTCCAACATTCAAACTCTAGTGTTTTTCTCGAGGCATACATAAATGGTTTAATACAGGAATTAACTAATTCTAAAATTGCACCCAATGTATAAAGACTGATAATATGCACAAAGAATATTACTGCTTTAAGCCTTACAAGCAACTCACAGGTGTGCCTATTGAACAATGCTTGAGATGTACTGATTCATGAGTGTGCTTAGCTTTAATCCATCCAGAAATCAATGAGCATATTCTATTCTCCAAAGTTAATCCTGGGAACAATAATGAATGTTGGGATCCTGAAATTCAATGTACAGAGTAAAAAATGAATGAATGTACCACAATGTAAGTCTTCTTCGGAGAGTAATCAACTGGAGATTGAATGCACTACAAAATTATATTCAATGCTCCATTCCCATGCAGGGTTCATACATTCTGTGAATTTCCAATGCATACCTAGGCTCAAAATCTTAATTTTAACCCAATGCATATATAAACATCACCACTCAACTAACTGACCGTTTCCTCAGATGAACGAAATTGAAACTAGCACATATATAAATAGACTTGAAACTAGTGCTTATATAAACTTCATTGCTCAACCAATTAAATGGTTTGTTCGGATATTATGATCTGGATGAGGTTTTTCTAGTCTTTAATTTGTGCAAGGGAAGGAATGACAAGGGATTGATTTTGGTGCAAGCAAGTAATTTAAACGAGGATTGCGAGGGGACTTTTAATTTCGGGAATCCAGCCTTGAAGAGAGGAGGAGAGCAGTGTTTGCAAGGAAGAGGTAGTAGCAATGTAGGTGTTGTGGAGGCCTGAGAGGCAAACATATGACGACGTATTAACATACACCAAGTGTACAATGGAGATGAGAACAACGTGTATTACTCCGCATCTCCACCAACAATGATATCTCCAACAACCACAATGATACCGCCCTTGAGGGCCAACTATTCAGAAATGAAGTGGATATGTAGATGATAGAGGCAGTGGGTATGGAGGAGTGCATAGGGGAGTCAAACTGGCGATGCAGTCGGAGTGAAGGAATTTTAGAAAAATGTGAGTGATAAAAGGATGGATGTATGGCTCTTGGCAGCATTGGTCTCCACCATCATAAGTCAGGAGTCGAGGAGTTAGAGAGTTAACCTACCCAAGGGGATGTACCAGAGGTAACCTTGCAAGAGGCCAACTGAATCTAAGCACCGCAAGAGAAACCACGTCGAGGATTGTCGATCTGATGGTAGATGTAGATAGAAATTTTGAGTTCTTTTATATGAGGAAGTTCCACGAACTTTTGTATTACTGGACCTCCTTCCATGGATCAAAGATGAACCAAGCTACCGAAGAAGCCACATAAGCCATCAATAGATATAGGATGAACAGATATGGGAATGGGATGACCAAATTATGCCTGGTTTGCTTCAAATATGTGGATAAATTTGACATGGTTTACGTTCCTAGTTTTTTCCACCGCTTCTGTGAGGTGTGCACACTGGTTCATACATTATCCACCGACATGCCCACCTGCCCATGCACGGGTTTCCCATACCTTCTACTCGAATCAATTATGCCTGGAATCCATTACAAATCTCACTCCATTCTTAATTGGGTCTGAGCCCATCTCCAATTTGCTTTACTTTCAATGATATTTATTATAGAACTTTAGGTGGAGCATGTTTCACATCAATAGTCTGGTACGAAGCCACCATAATGCATGTAGAGAGAGTATAGTGTAGCGTAAAGGTATTACTCAAACAAAGTATGGAATAAGCATCGAATAGAGGATACCAATGTGGAGAGTAAAGCCTGGTATGGAAGAGTAACTTCAGACAAGGAATATTGAGCATTGAGCAAACAAACCAATGTTTAATAGGTTGAGTGAATGGCAGAGAGATGGTGCCAACTGAGAATGGCGCAGATATCAGAGGGAAGGAAATTTATTACCAAACGTTATCAAAAGGTAGGTCAGTACTAACATTATTTCATTGTAAAAAATGTTATGAACTGTGAGGTACGTTTGGTAGCCAGGATGGAACGGTGGGTAGAGACATTATTGATAGGCCTACTAAACACAGAAAAGGGGCTCCAGCAGAAAATTGAAACAATGATAGGAAGAAAATAGAACCACAAAGTGTGGTTTGGGAATAGGTCTTAAACGCACATACATGCATGTCTACAGAGGCCACAAAACACAAGTGGTTCACACTTGGGCAGGATATTTCCTACAACTCTGATACCATGTTAAACACATTCATGGTAAGAACACAAGAGATGAAAGATAAATATTGGATTCTCTATTACTCACAATGATACATATTTATCATATAATGGAGTGACCATTGGATTCCATATTCCAAGGTCTCTTGGACTCCCTAAAACTCTTCATCTTCCACACTAACCCTAGAAGGATTAGGTGTCCAACAGTGAGTATGTACACATCTACGAACTTATTTTGGCTTGGGGAGTCAACATTGGAAATAATGACTGCATTCAAGAATGCAATCTAGGTAGATAATTCAAAAACCCTTGTCCTAGGATGCACAATTCATCCATTTAACTTCAAGATTCCACGACTCCTCATTTCGACGTTCCTTTGCACCTCTTGATGCAATTGATAGTTACAAAAAATTAAGATCTTTATGCATAGGTATGAGAAGAATTTGTATACTTCTGTTGTCAATTACTTTTTTCATAAAAGGCATATACTAAGTAACAACTCAGCATATTAAACCTTTTTTAATTTAAAATTTTTTTACTAACTTAAAATGTTAAACATTATAACAACATCACTAACCTATTAAATTCTAAAGCTCTTACCACACAATTAATTACGCCGCAAGGCATTTTCTTTGTGATATTGGGTGGGGAAACATTGTTCACCCCACCCAATCCAAAAGCTTTCTTTTTTTCCTTCAAATAAATTATATTTTGACACGTTCGAGCAAAAATTTTGGCGAATTTAAGTGACATTTATGAATCCATCATCCTGGTGGAAGTTCCATCATCTTGGTTTTCTCCTACAGTTATGGCGGATCCCACCACCCCAAAGACCACACATATACATATGTCGAAAAAATTCAAGTGTGGGAACATGGTTACCGTGGTGACTTTTCCCCATTAAAAACCCCATTGCAGCTTGGCTCATGTGCCGCATCCTTTTTGAAAAGAAAATAACACTATGAGAATTATGTTGAGTCCTAGCTATAGGGTTGAAAACGCAAAATATTACATTACGAATATGTGTTTAATAAAATAATATGAAGATCTGATTGGGAGAATAAAAATTAAAAGAGGTAACTATTTAATCACTTATAGGAAAATCCAAGGTAAATGAAAAAACATAAAGAATATGGATTTCAATTTCTGGACTAGTTAGTATGGCCTAAATCATTGGTGTGTGGTATTGTTTTTTTTTTCATTCGCATCATTACCACTCATGAATATCTTATTTTAAATTTATTGAGGACATGAATACCTTGTCATTTTTTACATTAAAATCATTAAATGGATCCCTTGCAAATAATCATAATTCTTCTTCACGCTGAAAAGCAATGAAATCACTCACCTGTAAATGGTTCTAATTCTTTGTATCATGGCGTCAGTGCTTCCTGGCCTCTTTGGTAAAGGCCCTAGATTTATCTATCCACTTATTAAGGTCCTAGCCTTCCATGAAAAGGAAGGGTTAAAGGAAAAATCTTTTTTTTTTACTTTATAATTTTGACTTTCTTTACAATTCTCTTGATTCTTTTTTTAAATTTCTTATTTTTTTTACAATTTTATTTTAACTATTTTTTTTCTCCTTGTTATTTTTTAAAATTTTATTTGGAAATTTTATTTTTTGATTTTATTATAATAGAAATTGAATATTTAAAAATAATTAATTTAAACAAAAATATTATTTAAATAAATAATTAATTGTTCACATTCATTTATTAACTTTATTTATAGCATAATTATTTAATAATATATATATATATATATAACATGCTAGTTAAAAATAAAACAAAATATAAAATCATCATTGTTTATAACATACTTTGTAAAAAATGCAACAAAGTATCCACATTATCTTTGGTTGGAGCAACCATGTTTCATCTCTAACATTAACCATAGTAGTAATGCACTAATCATAAATAGTTTGACCTCGACCTTTTTTAAAATGTTTACCATCTAACGAAAATGAGCGTGTTTTTTTTCTTTTTCTTTGTTTTCCCAAAAAATAAAAAATTGAACTTTAATGTTCAATCAACTAGAGTAGGTATGATAAATGTTATTTACATATCAATATTTTGCATGTACTGAAATGGTTAAGGAATTAAATGTATTTACATATTTTAAAAAATATCATTTAGTTTTTAGAAAAAGATATATATATATATATATATATATATATATATATATATATATATATATATATATATATATGTATGTATGTATGTATGTATGTATCTTGTCACTCTTAGAATCATTTACTAGTACAAAATGCCTAATTAGTTACTAAAAAAGACTAAAATTTGCATATAAACGACAAATTTTTAGTCGATGACTAACAGTAGCTAATTTACAGTATCTTATAACGCAACCAACTTTTAGTCATTTTTATCTTAGTCATCAATTGGTTGTCTCAATTTTATCGTCTAGTAATATATTTAATCGTTAATTTGGTCATTAATTTAGTCGTTCATTTAGTAATTAATTACCACAATTAATGACCAATTATACAACAAAATATGTTACTATATGATCACGTGAGAAAACTAATTAATGACCAAAGAATTGTGACCAAAATGTTGGTCGTGTTATAAGATACTGTAAATTAGCCACTAATAGTCATATATATGCAAATTTTAGTCATTGTTTGAAACCAATTAATGACCAAAGAAATATGTCTAAATTTCAATCGTGTTATATGATATTGTAAATTAGCTACTAATAGTCGTATATATGCAAAATTTAATCGTCATTTGTAATCACAATTTATCATTTGTAGTTGTCATTTATATTTTTTTGGTAGTTTCATATTCATTATATAAACGATTGTTTTTGTAATTTATCTTCATTTCATTTACTTTCATTAATAATCATTATAAACGACTAATTTAGTCGTATATTAATTTTATTTGTGTTCATCACTAATCAATATAAAATACTAATTTAGTAGTTTTAGATTGATTTTATGTGTTCATTATTAATCAACATAAATAAATTAGTATGATTTTCCTGAAGATGAACCATGGTGGACTCGTTCAAAACGTCATCTCTATCAACAATGGATGCATTATATTCGGAAAACATTTGCGAAAGAAGTCTGATCTCACTTTCCTTAAAAGATGTAGAGATGCCTCTGTCACTCCTTCATTTGCTATCACTAACCACAACCTCAAAAACCCTAGAAACCTTCACATTTTCAACAAAGCCAGCCAAGCACTTTGACATTCTTGGTCGACCTCCCTATCATTTTCCTTTCCGTTCATCTCTCTCACTCTCATATTTATTCCTTATTATGAGATCTGACTTATTCATGGATATTTTCCTGAAGATGAACCACGGTGGACTGGTTCGAAACGTCGACTCTATCAATAATGGATGAGATATATCCGAAAAACATTTGCGAAAGAAGTTTGATCTCACTTTCCTTAAAAGATGTAGAGATGCCTTTGTCACTCCTTCATTTTCTATCTTTAATCACAACCTCAAAAACCCTAGAAACCTTCACATTTTCAACAAAGCCAGCTAAGCACTTTGACATTCTTGGTCGGCCTCCCTATCATTTTCCTTTTCGTTCATCACTCTCACTCTCCTATTTATTCCTTACTGTGAGATATGACTTACTCATGGATATTTTCCTGAAGATGAACCACGGTGGACTATTTCAAAAAGTCAACTCTATCAACAATGGATGCGATATATCCGAAAAACATTTGCGAAAGAAGTTTGTTCTCACTTTCCTTAAAAGATGTAAAGACGCCTTCATCACTCCTTCATTTTCTATCATTAACCACAACCTCAAAAACCCTAGAAAACTTCACATTTTCAACAAAGCCAGCCAAGCACTTTGACATTCTTGGTCGGCCTCCCTATCAGTTTCCTTTTCGTTCATCTCTCTCACTCTCCTATTTATTCCTTATTGTGAGATATGACTTACTCATGGATATTTTCCTAAAGATGAACCACGGTGGACTGGTTCAAAATGTCTACTCTACCATAATGGATGTGATATATCCAGAAAACATTTGCGAAAGAAGTTTGATCTCACTTTCCTTAAAACATGTAGAGACACCTCCATCACTCCTTCATTTTCTATCATTAACCACAACCTCAAAAACCCTAGAAACCTTCACATTTTCAGCAAATCCAACCAAGCACTTTGACATTCTTGGTCATCCTCCCTATCATTTTCCTTTTCGTTCATCTCTCTCACTCTCCTATTTATTCCTTATTGTGAGATCTGACTTACTCATGGATCTTTTCCCGAAGATGAACCACGGTGGACTGGTTTGAAACGTCGACTCTATCAACAATGGATGTGATATATCTGGAAAACATTTGCGAAAGAAGTATGATCTCACTTTCCTTAAAATATGTAGAGATGCCTCCATCACTCTTTCATTTGCTATCATTAACCACAACCTCAAAAATCCTATAAACCTTCACATTTTCAAAAAATCCAGCCAAGCACTTTGACATTCTTGATCAGCCTCCCTGTCATTTTCCTTTTCGTTCATCTCTCTCACTCTCCTATTTATTCCTTATTGTGAGATCTAAATTACTCATGGATCTTTTCCTGAAGATGAACCACGGTGGACTGGTTCGAAACATCGACTCTATCAACAATGGATGTGATATATCCGGAAAACATTTGTGAAAGAATTCTGATCTCACTTTCCTTAAAATATGTAGAGACGCCTCTGTCACTCCTTCATTTTCTATCATTAACCACAACCTAAAAAACCCTAGAAACCTTCACATTTTCAACAAATCTAGCCAAGCACTTTGACATTCTTGGTCAACCTCCCTATCATTTTCCTTTCCATTCATCTCTCTCACTCTCCTATTTATTCCTTATTGTGAGATTTGACTTACTCATGGATCTTTTCCTGAAAATAAAACACGGTGGACTGGTTCGAAACGTTGAACCTATCAACAATGGATGTGATATATCCGGAAAATATTTCTACACAAAATACCAATCGCAAAAGCCTCAAATATATAATTTTAACCCCATACGGAAGGGAGAAATTACATGTAGTTCAGTTATTTGTATGATACATATCTTTGATTGTGCGAAAGAAGTTTGATCACAATTTCCTTAAAATATGTAGAGATGCCTCTGTCACTCCTTCATTTGCTATAATTAACCACAACCTCAAAAACGCCATAAGCCTTCACATTTTCAACAAATCCAGCCAAGCACTTTGACATTCTTGGTTGGCATCCCTATCATTTTCCTTTCCGTTCATCTCTCTCACTCTCATATTTATTCCTTATTGTGAGATCTGACTTAGTCATGGATCTTTTCTTGAAGATGAACCACATTGGATTGGTTCGAAGCATCGAATCTATCAACAATGGATGTGATATATCCAGAAAACATTTCTACATAAAATACCAATCGCAAAAGCCTCAAATCTATAATTTTAACCCTATCTGGAAGGGAGAAATTACATGAAGTTCAGTTGTTTGAATGATACAGATATTTGATTGTGTAAAAGAAGTCTGGTCTCGCTTTCCTTAAAATATGTATAGATGCCTTCGTCACTCCTTCATTTTCTATCATTAACCACAACCTCCAAAACCCTAGAAACCTTCACATTTTCAACAAAGCCAGCCAAGCACTTTGACATTATTGGTTGGCCTCCCTATCATTTTCCTTTCTGTTCATCTCTCTCACTCTCCTATTTATTCCTTATTGTGAGATCTGACTTACTCATGGATATTTTCCTGAAGATGAACCATGGTGGACTGGTTCGAAACGTCGACTCTATCAACAATGGATGTGATATATCTGGAAAACATTTCTACACATAATAATAATTGTCATACAATGTACATATTCATCTAATATGAAAACACAAAGTTACATATGTTAATTATAATACTAAATAATATCGAGTGAAACTATAAATAATTTCAACCACATAAATTATATTATATCAAATGTCAAGTATTACAATATGAGTTTCCAACTTAATATTGGTTGGACCACAATTTACACATGAAATATTGTTTCATCACTTCAAAACATTATCACTGTGTTTCCAAGGCATTGCAAGTGAATTCACTAACTCTGAAGACTTGACCATCAGTCTCTATGTGTGTATCTTATAAGGGATATTGGCTTTAAGGGTATCGCTAGACTGGTTTTCTTCTCTCTCTTTTGCATTTGTCGATCTAGTAGTGTTATCGTTCTCCTCTTTCTTCACTTCCTGCTTCTTATCATCAATATTGAGTTTCTCTCCTGAAAATGAAAGAAGATAAAATGTAGAGTATAAGACATGAAAGACGATAAATATTGTAATATAAACTAAAGTAGACTATAAAAGATTTATACAACATATACCTCAACATCAACAATGTCAATGTCATTTTTCCCCATAAAAGCAAGAAACTCGAACAAGTTTTCTTTAATTGGGCGACAGTGGTCACTATGTGGCCAGATAACCTATATCAAATAAGCGAATAAAATGTCACTATAGAAAAGAACACCTTAGTAACTTAGTATTCAACCTTCAAAGAAAACTTAAGCACAATCTTGTCAACTAAGTTACATGCAAAAAAAGTCAAGCTGTAGATAACTTGTGAAAACAAATAATGTGAGGTGTGATGTATAATCCTTGTTGTTTTATTCACAACAACATTTCATTATCTAATGCATGAACTTGGTCAAGTATATAGACAACCTATGCTCAAATAACAACATGAAAGTAATTTTTTCTAATAGTCATGAATTTTTTTAATACAAAACAACTAAAATGATTTTAATTAGTATCATGTAATACTAATCTCATCTTAAAGATTTGGATGTTGTTCAAATGGACATGATACCAAGTATTTTCAATTTCATAGTTAAAAGACAAAACAAAATTAAAGGAAACATTCAAAATACAATCAAATGATAAAGATAGAATATCATGGAATGGACATTGCAATTATAAAAAAATTATTTACTTGTCCGCTAGTGTCTTGTCTAGCATTCCTAAAACATTTTCTTGCCCAAAATAACCATGAGGTGAAAGAATCACAACATTAAATATCATAGGAATCCCTGCCAAAAAAAATTCCAAAGTCGATGGCTAAAGTACCTGAAGGATCTCCAACAACAAATGAATCATATCCAACACATGCTATGTATTGTCTCACCATAATTTTTCCAATCCCATTTCCTGTAACCTACCCACACTAGAGTCAAGTAACAATCAAATGAAGGCATTGATTTTTTATTTCTTATTTTTTCTATAAACTTTGAATTCGATTTGTTTCACGATCATATTAATTCATATTTAAAGCCTTCCTTTCATGAGAAGGTATCAATCAAGTAGGACATCAGAAAAATCAACATTAATGAGGTTCTCAAACAATTCTTACAATATCAATATTTTTCTTGTTGTGATAACTTGGGTAGAAAAAAGACCATATCTCCAAAAGAAAATTCCATATATTAGTTGTGTTCAAATTTTGTATATATTGTATTCTTAGGCATCATATGGTATAAAAAAATAAAACAAAACGTCACCATAGAAAAGAACACCTTAGGAACCTAGTATTCAACCTTCAGGAAAAGCTTAGGCACAATCATGCCAACTAAGTTGCATGCTAAAAATTTCACACTGTAGATAACTTGTGAAAAAATATGGAAACAAAAAACAACATATAATCAATAATGAATGACATATGGTTGGAAAATTGCATCATATACGAAAAAATTTCTCCTATGGTTACCCATACATGTGGGCGGGTAATTACATGCCCCAATATGCCATGATCCTTGAGGTCCATAGGAAGTAAACCTGACACAAGTCAACAAAATCCTTTTAGACAATTCCTTCTTTCTGAACATAACTTTCAAGGGCTTGATTGGATGGAACAACAGGAGCCACACAATAACTATGAAATGGATATGTATGTAAAATCATATATTCCAAATATTGGCACATTGTCAAAGTTGCTTCAACCTGCACAAAGGAAATGTCTTAGGATGTGTAAGCAGAAAAAATAATGGATGACTTAAATAGTTGAAATATTTTGGTAAGAATCATCAATACTTTTCCCAAAGAGACATATTCCCCATGTTGAAGCTTGTTGCTTAACTATGTCTTTTTTACAGTCAATAATCTCAAGGCAGTCATCAAGATGAAATATCCCTATGTCACCAATATAGAACCATTTCATTTCTCTCCCGTCCACCTTCTCCAGCCAAAAACAAAGTAGGAGTGTAAACCATCTATATAATTATTATTATTTTCAAATAAGTTAAGCCCAAATGTTCAATCACCTTGTAGGACTATATTATTAAAGTAGCAACTATGTTTATCCCACCTGACACAATTAATAGAGCCAAAGTTTTCATGAATAGTGGCCAACAATGTATGAGTTGTTTGATCAACATCCACTTCTTTTCCCACTAGTTTTGCATTCCAATTTCAAACCTTCATGGATAAAAATCAAACATGTTAGTTTTGTCACAATGTTTAATCACCTTGTAGGACTTTGTACAGGACCTAAATGTTTTCTTTTCCCCTAAAAAAATCGTTGCCTATTAGATATAAAAAGTGAATAGTTTACATATTTTATCTCTAACATTCAAAAAAACGCTCAAATGACCAAAATGTTATCTAACTCTTATCTAGGACTTCTTTTACTATTGCTTGCAAATGTTTTTTATAGGGTCATTTGACCAATACATTCAAAAAATTTCTAACAAAATATCACTGGACTTAAAAACAAAAACTCACATCCCATATATGTTGGTACCTAGTGTGAAACATAATTCCAACTGTAATGTGAAACAAGATATATAATTTGAGCACTGATATTGTTCATATAATTTGAGATAGAAAATCCTCATCATATATCCATCTTGAATTGAATTTGATGGACAGGGAAGCTTTCTATATTTCCTTCTCAATTTAAAGAATAATAGGGAGATTATCATAATCACCTCCAACTTCAACCCATCATCCAACTTTTTCAGGTTCAAACTGTGAGTTAAAAAAAAAATTGCTAAAGGGTCACCTCCAACTTCAACCCATCATCTAACATCCCAGTTTACAACATCAGCATGGGCCCATTTTCGTCAGCATCCATGGTGGACCAGTCAACCTATAAAATTGTGCCATGTGGAGCACTTTCATAGGCTATGTCACCCAGTTCTGTTTGGATCCTTCATTTTATAAGAGCCCAAATAATTGATGCAGGGTTATATCGTTAATATAGGATTTTGATAAATAAATAGAGATCTCATTCTTATAATAAAGAACATATTGACATAGGTTGTGGTGAATCAAAATTTAAAGTTGGAAATGGGTGATGATATTCTTGTTGCAACTCATGGACGTTTTGAGGACCTCCTTGAAAGGGGAAAGTTGTTATTATCCATGATACAATGTTTGGCCTTAGATGAGGTTGATCACATGCTTGAAATGGGCTTTGAACCCAAAATTCACAATATCAAGGAAACATATATGCCTCCACCAGGCACAAGGCAGACCATGCTCTTCAATGCTACTTTTCCAAGGGAGATATACAAGTTGGTTGTATATTTTATTTCAAATTACATATATGTGGTCGTCGGAAGGGTTGGTTCCAATACAAATTTGGTTGTATAAAGAGTATATTTTTTTTTTTATGTTGATAAAAATAGCCATTTAATGGATAATATTCATGCTAAAAAGGTTGAAGTACTCACAAAAAGAAATCTTTAAACTTAGTCTTTGTGGAGATGAAAAGGGGGTGATAAAGATGCATCTCAACCACAAAAAAGGAATAATTGCATTCGCTTGTGCACTGGATAGAGGGGGATTTTGTATAAAATAGTCTGTTGATATATATGCTACCAAGCTTGTTGATGTTTGATTGGTTTTCTTCCTATGCAGATCCATGCCAGTGCCAACACCAAAGTCAGTTCGTGAACTGAATTCAGAGATATATAGCCATAAAACTGAACAGGGGAGACCTCAAGAAGATAAATTTGTCACAGAATTCCATGACAGGATGAAAATGTCACCTAGCCAATTTGCAAAGAAGCATATTCCTAGTATTCTTGAAAGAATAAAGCCACTTAGAACTTTCAATAAGTTTAACACTAGCTTATCTCCACCAAATTTTGAACCAACAAATCAGCCAAAACATTATTCCCAAAATGTTGAAGCTCTTTTTGCATTCCAAACCTCAAAGATTTTGACTACTACAAAGAAGCCTCTGGTTCCTTTTCTGCCATCTCAACTTCCTAGCTCAATCTTAAGTCCAATACACAAGCCCAACTTTCGCAAAATCAATAGAACTGAAAACTGACTCATTGGCCCATTGCATCAATTATTAGTTCCAAAAATTGGCTTGCTTTTAAATCATGCAGTGGAAACTACTTGTGCATATCAAATGTACAATAATCAGAACCTAGCGTGTGCACAAAGGAAATTTACTTTGACTAAATGTAAATAACATTCAAATATTTTATTGTTTCCAGGCTCCACCTAATGTCCTAAACAATGGGATATATTTTAGATCTCATTGTTGAATATTGCAACAAGAAACAGTGAAGGAGGCATCCTGAAACATCATTCCTGATCCTAGTTGGAAAGTGATCACCTAAACTAGGTGGGGCCCACACAGGTGATTTTTGGCGCAAAGTATATTTTTAGACATGTCGATCATATTCTATGAGTTGCAAGATGCTATTTGTGGATGGTTGATCAAGTTGAAAAAATAGATGGACTTCTATTTTTAGACATAATGGGCGGAATCTATTTTTAGATTGCTAGTCTAAAATAGATATGTCGAATATTATTAGCTCTTAATAATATTTGGACTCTAAACATTATCTTATTCTCTTGGAGCACTTCAGTTAAGTGCACAGATGTGGCACATGAGCTGACAGAAGGAATTACGCTATTCCTAAGGGTTTACTAGAGCTAATGCATGAGGACTTCAGTTAGAACTCATGTGACAGAGTTTGGTGGAGTTGTAGAAGTAGTTGGTGGAGTTGTGTTCAGTTTAACTCAGTTAGACACAGTTGAGCTAGTTGTATCTAGTCTAACTGAATGATACACTAGTGAGAGTGGTGTGAATTAATTAATAATTAATAACTCATTAATCAACTGAAGAATACATCAGTTAACTACAGTGCATGGACAGTTCAGTGGAGACCAGTGGAGAGGTAGGTGAAAGAGCAAGTGTGACTATCAGTTGTGACTATAGTGTTGCATGATTTTGTACCACACATTGATGGAGATGCCTATGAATATTGCGTGAGCAAGGCTAGGGAAATTAGAGTTCATTCAGAGCCATTCTTCATCAGAGATTGCGCAGTAGAGGTAAGCTAGTAGGTGGCAGAGATTGGAGCATGAGATTTGCTATATCGGACCTGTTTAGTGTGTAGCAATTGGAGATTATACTGAGAGCTTGTGAGGAGCTTTGTATGATGATTGTTACATGATCTCTATAACATATAATATATAGATAGTTGGGGTTTTTCAGCTTTAAGCTTTCCCATAAATTATTGTGTTCATATGTGTGAATTTTTATGGTTTTAATGTGTGCAAGCAATTGATTTAATTTCCGCAAGTAATGATCAATGGTGGAATAGATTCTGTATTGTGCATGAAGTCAAATAGTGTGTGATCAGGTGAATCTTGGACATATGCATGCGATGTGCATATAATTTCTAAACTCATTCTATTGAACCCTAGTCATATAATAGAAGGGGAGGCCAATGCTGATGTGTTTGACAAAATCAAACATTGTCACTTTCTGGATTCCTTATATAGTCTCAAAAAATATAGTATATATTATTTAGAATTATATTCATAAAACATCACATTCAGATTTTGTCATGAAGGGAAAGGTAAATATAGCAGTGACATAGAATTATTCCATTCCCATCGGCATGTCTAAATATTGGGGATCGATTGCTACCATTTTGCACAATCCTATCAAGTGAAGAAATAAGTAGTTACTCTAATTTCTACAATAACTGTTTTCCTATCAAGAATTTTTTGCAACTGCCTAACTTACTAAAAAATTCACGTTGACAAGCAACATCCACTCTTTATAGTATTCATTTTAATGAGATCCATAGTATGTGGATGTGTTATTGGAAATTTGGGTTTATGTGAAAAAGATAGAATGATGAGAAGATGAAGTTGCTTTAGATGCATCCATTGCTCCTATTTTGCCCGATAACATTTGGGAATCAAGGTTGATAAAATTGAGAAGGGTTGTACCAATTTTACAACTCTTAGGTGAGATGCCAAAAGATGGATATTTTGGTTGTATGCATAGCCAATGAAACAGGTTGGATTAGGAATTACAATCCATAAATTTGGTCAGAATCTAGATTAAATTGAATTCCAAAAAATCAATCCAAGAGTTGCTTACAGAAATGCATCATATCAATATTTTTGTTTAGATTATATTGGATTCCATATTTCCAAGCGAGTAGTCAAACAATTCTCTTCACATGTATATGTATAATTCATTTGAACTTTGAAGAGTATTATTTTATATTGACAATGTCAATGACTCAATAACTACATGTTGTTTGTCATCCTCCCCTCCATTTATCTGAATATGGAGGTGGAATGAACAGTCAATACATGTGAAAAATAATACTATTTTACTCTCATAGGTTTGTATGAGGTGAAGATCACAAATTGAAATATTCAGATTTAAGTTAAAAATAAAGGTAGATACTAATTTTTGTACCCTATTCTTGAGATTGTAGAAAATAATCGTATTTCTAAAGTGGTCAGGGGGTATTCCCGGTGTTTCACAGCTGCGGGAAACAAAAGGCTGGAATTAGAGTGTTGAAAAATATGCAAAAGGTTCGTGTTTGATTGGAAATTTGAATATTGATCTATATATGGTTGCAAAGGATGACAGGTTCAATACACAAACTTCTTGGACACCTTCTCAAGAAAATTTTTAATACTCAAAAGGAAAAAACATTTGGAATAATAACCTTTCTAAGACAATTGAAGTAGGTAAAGCTTGTGGTAGAGGAAGAGGTACCTTTCAATTTAATCTCAATATAAAACATTCAAATCATTTTTTTTCCAGGTGAACACAAGAAACTAGCAAAATAAAATTACCAAGCATTAAGAAAATACGCACTAAAATTCCTTTCTCAGCAAAATTTACAAAAGATGTTGTATAACAGCTGGCTAGAATAGGTTCCAACGCTTGCCTTGTTTAAAGGGCGGTTGACATATTTTTAAGGGATAAATAAATGGAAATTCAAGTTTTTGAGGAGGTTAGACATCTAAGGATCAAACCCGGATTTAGGGGCATTTGACTCCAACAGTTCCAAATTCCATGTGAGCATTCAAATTTTAGAATAGATGTTTTTCTTCTTTTGGAATTTTAAATCCAGATTTAGAATTAGGTTGTTTTCAGCCTCAATTTAGAGACAAATCATATTATCAAGTGTGTTGCTTTAATTTTGAGAGAGATCATGTTTTTTTTTAATACAAGGTTGGCTGTCAAAATTTTGGAATTTAGTCAATGCCCAATGTTTGTATGTTTCCTTGTTGTAGTTTGGGTTATATGCTAGTGGGGACATGAAATGTTATATTTCTTCCTTTCTTGCATTATAGATGCATTTTAATTATTACCTTCAACCCAAGATAAAGTGGTAATGGGTATAGACTCTTGTATTCATACATGCAGATGCCATGGAACAGTTATAGACACAACAGAGGTTGTGAAGCAAAGAGACAGAAATTTTTATGTCCAGTTACAGGCCAAGACCTTGATACTTTTGACTTGACTCAAAATGGCGTGAAGATTGGATTGGAAACAATTTTTCTTCTACCGTCATTTAAGAATATTCCCAAACTTGAAACTGTCTTTACAACAATGGTATTCAACATTATTGAGTGCATAAGATTTCCTTCTTTAAGTGAAGGTATTTACCTTGAAAAAATACCTTTTACCCCTTAAATTTTAAGTATGTTCTAACTGCTTCAATTTTGTACTTATATGTTGTTGTCTCTTTAAGGCTTGTCCTTTGGGTCATTGTATGTTGTACTTTATTCTTTGAACCATGAGATGGATGTCACAACTGAAGATGGAGATAAAACAAAGGAAAATAATCAAGTAAGAAACTATTGTATCAATGGTTCATAGGGAGGATTTGAGAATGTGTCTAACATTACCATTTTATCCTTTGACAATTTTTTCAGGCCTTTGTCAAGTTCTTAACTCAATTGATTGCGGTTTGATTTATACATCAACCTGTGATATTGAATGTATGTGTGAAGTGACACTTCCATGCTTTTATCTACTTCAACCATCTGATAATGGACCAATGCTACTCCAAGGAAATTCTTGCACTTCCTCTTGATTTTTGGTGGATGTGTATTTGTGAATGCTGCTTAATTTGCACCTCTGGAGTCTAAATAGATTTGACTATTATTTTTTTTATAGTCCTTTGTGGTATTTTTTTAATTTGGTAAGTTTGATACATTCATATTGAATAAAATTGTTCCTCCCAAAGAGTTTTTGCCTTTGTCAGATACATTTGAAGCAATGGATACTTCTGTATTAGAGGAATTGATAGCCTCCATCAACTCAAGCTTGGCAAAGGTCTTTCCTTTACAATACCAGATCTTTGCATTATTTGTAAACTTGTAAGAACCTTCACTAGAGATCATTAATGAATTTGATTTGGGATGTTTTATGCATATTGGGTTTCATGATTATAACCCTCTACAACATGAGTGGGGTTACCACACAAAATTGAGCTGGCTTGTTAAGGAAAGCTTACAGTTAGGGTAAGTTCATTTGCAGGAACTTCATGTACAATATATTCATCTCTCATTGTACTTACAAGAAAATGTCAATTAAAAGGAAACCAAATATCTGATTGGTGGTCTTCCTATGCATATTTATGCCAATACCAACACCAAAATCAGTTGGTGAACTGAATTTAGACATATATAGCCATAAATTTGAACATGGCAAGCCTCAAGAAGGTCACGTTGTCATAGAATTCCATAAAAGGATGAAAATTTCACCTAGCCAATTTGCAAAGAAGCAGATTCCTATTATTCTTGAAAGAATGAAGCCACCTAGAATTTTCAATAAGTTGAACACTAGCTTATCTCCACCAAATTTTGAACTAGCAAATCAACCAAAGTATTATTCCCAAAATGTTGAAGCTCTTTTTGCATTCCAAATGTCAAAGAGTTTGATTGCTATAAAGAAGCCTTTGGTTCCTTTTCTATCATCTCAACTTCCTAGCTCAAGCTCAAGTCCAAGACTCAAGCCCAACTTTCACAGAATCAAGAGAAATAAAAATTGTATTAGTTCTGAAAATTGGCTTGATTTTAAATCATGTAGTGGCAACTAATTGTGCATATCAAATGTATAATAGTCAAAACCTAGTGTGTGCACGAATGAAATTTACTTTGCTAGCTGAATTTAAATAACATTCAAATATTTTACTATTTCCAGGCTCCACCTAAGGACCTAAACAATGGGGAATATTTTAGATCCCATTATATTGAACCCTATTTATATAATAGAAGGGGAAGCCAATGTTGATGTGTTTGAAAAAATCAAACCTTGTCACATTCTGGATTCCTTATATAGTCTCAACAAATATAGTATATGTTATTTATAACTATATTCATAAAACATCACATTCATATTTTGTCATGAAGGGAAAGGGAAATATAGTAGTGACATAGAATTGTTTCATTCCCATCATCCTGCCTAAACATTGGGGATGGATTTCTAAAATTTTGACCAATTCTATAAAGCGAAGAAATAAGTAGTTACTCTAATTTCTACTGTAACCTTTTTCCTATCAATATTTTTTTGCAACTGCCTAACATTTACTACAAAATTTGCGTTGACACGTAACATCCACTCTTTATAGCATCCATTTTAATGAGATCCATAATATGTGGACATGTTATTGGAAATTTGGGTTTATGTGCAAATTATGAAATGGTGGGAAGATGAAGTTGTTTTAGATGCATTCAATGCTCCTATTTTACATGATAACATTTGGGAAGAAGGGTTGATAAAATTAAGAAGGGTTGTAGCAATTTTACAACTCTTAGGTGAGATGCCAAAAGATGGATATTCTAGTTGTATGCATAGCCAATGAAATAGGTTGGATTAGGAATTAAAATCAATAAATTTGGTCAGAATCTAGATTATATTGAATTCCATAAAATCAATCCAAGAGTTTCTTACAGAAATGCATCGTATCAATATTCTTGTTCAGATTATATTGGATTCCATGTTTTCAAGAAAGTAGTCAAACAATTCTCTTCACATGTATATGTATGATTTATTTGAACTTTGAAGAGTATTGTTTTATATTGACAATTTCAATGACTCAATAACTACATGTTGTTTTTCATCCTTCCCTCCATTTTATTTGAATCTATAGGTGGAATATTGAACATTCAAGACATGTGAAAAATTATACTACTTTACTCTCATAGGTTTGTATGAGGTGAAGATCGCAAATTGGAATGTTCAGATTTAAGTTGAAACTAAAAGTAGATATTGATGTTTGTACCCTAGTCTTGAATGTATGTGTGAAGTGACACTTCCATGTTTTTATCTACTTCAGTAATCTGATAATGGACCAATGTTACTCTGAGTAATTTCTTTCACTTCCTCTTGATTTTTGGTGGATGTGTATTTGTGAATGCTATTTAATTTGCACCTTTGGAATCTAGGTAGATTCAACTATTGATGTTTTGATAGTCCTTTGTGGTATTTTTTAATGTGGTAAGTTTGAGACATTCATATTGAAGAAAATTGTTGTTTTCGAAGAGTTTTTTTCTTATGCCAGGTCTTTCCTTTATAATGTCGCATCTTTGCATTATTTGAGAACTTATAAGGACCTTCAACAGAGATCATTAATGAAATTTATTTGGGATGTTTTATGCAGATGGGGTTTCGTGATTATAACCCTCTATAGTATGAGCAAGGTTATCACACAAAATTGAACAGGCTTATTAAGGAAATATTACAATTCTGGTAAGTTAATTTGGAGGAAATTCATGTACAATATATTCATCTCTCATTGTACTTACAAGAAAATGTCAATTAAAAGGAAACCAAATATCTGATTCGTTGTCTTCCTATGCAGATCCATGCCAATTCTAACACCAAATTTAGTTGGTGAACTGAATTCAAATATCTATAGCCATAAAGTTGAACAACGGAGAACTCAAGAAGATAACATTGTCACAAAAGTCCATGATAGGACGAAAATGTCACCTAGCCAATTTGCAAAGAAGCGGAATCCTAGTATTCTTGAAAGAATGGAGCCACTTAGAACTTTCAATAAGTTGAATAGCTTATCTCCACCAAATTTTGAACCAACAAGTCAGCCAAAACATTATTCCCAAAATGTTGAAGCTCTTTCTGCATTCCTATATGTGTAGTTTTAAGCAAAATAAAAAGTTGCACACCTTCAAGTATAAATAAACCATTCACCATGGTCCTCATCATACTTATACCCACCAGATAGTGCTACAGACTAAGCACCATAGTGAGACTGTCTAGAAATGCCAACAACATGAGGAATATCAACACCCCACTGCCTCCATTCCATTATGTCTTCCCAACATTCTCCCACAAGCATACCTTGGTGTTGTTCTCAATCATTCTCTGGAAGTATTGGACCAAAATTGTATGTTACCTTCTCAAAGTGTAATGGAAATTCCACAAAATTTCTAAGTTTATATAGGTTGCTTTACTATGGAATTTTTACAAATAGTTTTTATTCAAGTGTTGTAGGTGTATAATTCTCATAAAGGGTAGGCTCATAGAATACTTCGAAACAATTCCATAACATTCATAATGGACTAAGTAAGCATAAACTCAGTAAAAAACATTAGTGAAGTCATTTAAATTTCATTCTTCCCTGAAATACATATTTAGAAAATGTACAGTGGCAATAGAGATTACAACAATAAGGAGTTAGGGGAACCTGATATATATTTCTTCACAATGGGATCAACATTCCATGGAAGAGAAGACTCCATAGTAAGTATTTCAATACGTAGCTCATACTTTAATATTTATTCAGCCACAAATGTGTACACAGTCGTGTAACCGAAAACAAAGAACTCGTTGAGAGAAGAGTGGTGAAAATAATGATTAGTTCAGCCACAGGGTAAGGGTTCAACCTTCAAAAAGCAGGGAAATTAGTAAATATACTCTCTCCACTTAAAGGTAATAGACTACCCTCAATTTGAATGAAAAATCAACCCTTTTTTCAAGCGTTCTACAGCTCATTGAACATTGCCTTGTACTAATAAATATTGTCCCCTCTCTGTTCACTTCAGGGACTCACTCTCTACCACAAAATATGTTGCCTCTCAGCCCATAACTCAACCAACTTTGGGAAATAAACCACCTTTAGCCATAGATATCACGTTCAAAAATCAATAAAATGAAACTTGGCCCAAAACTCACAACGAATTTTTGTTCCTCCAAATGATGGGAGTTTCGACCCACCAAGACAATATTAAAGCTATGAATCTACAGGATAACTCGACCTTTGATGACGAGTAAATTCAACCTCTAGAAGCCAATGTCCCTATATATTCTCCTGGAGATGAGTGATCCAAGTTACTCTCAAGCTACCTTTTACTTGAAAAAGTACATGTTGTTGAAGAGTTTTTGTCCCCAAATATAAACCATACAAAATTTCCATTGTTATCCATCAGGAAAAAGGAACTTGAAGAAGAAATAACATTGGTAACTTTTTCCAGCTTCCCAGTTTCCTTTCCACTTGGGAAATTAACATTTGTTGAACCACATTTAGAACCTTAGAATGCTGATTTTGAGATTATAAATATTGAGGCTAGGAAATATGAATGCAGTTCCCATGAAAATCTCTTTTTTCAACATAGTTTCTACACTGTCCTTGGTAAAATAAATTCAAATCTAGTTTATGCTTGGAAAAGTGTGTATGAAGGGATGAAACTTATTGGCATATGCTTGGTATATTTTCTCTTGGATTACCTGGCATATTGGGGTTGTTGAAAAGTGAATTTATGTCACAAGCTCCAAGGGTTAAGTGCCCAATGCTCCTCCTAGGTAGGTACGTCTTCACAAGAGAACCCTAACATCACACAAGAACATGAAGCCCATATGTATGAACACCAAGGCAATACTCTAATGTCAAGAATCCACCCCAATTGAGCCATCCATATGCCCATGAAGCATCATCAAGGAGCTAGTATATATACTACTCTCCTAACAGGAGAAAAAACACTTTTGTAGTACCCCAAAAATTAACACTGATGTTCAGAAAGGGAATGCTTGAATTCAATGTCATCTCCCCCCCCCCCCCCACCAGCTTGCTTAGCAATATAAACAACAACAAGAAACTCTCAATCTCTTCTAGAATCAAAGTACATGCACTCTAATACATACCTACAAATCTCTCATATCATAATAAACTAGGCTCTGACACCATCTTTAAGAGGAGGAAAAACTGATATGTGCATTGAAACTACTCTAATGTGTTGTGCACTACAATAAACACACCCAACCTTAATGGTTTTTATTAGCATTTATATCAATGTATTTTAAGGTCATGCAACCTATCAACAAAATACATATGTACTTGATTCTTTTTAGGTACATAACAAGTTTCTCTTATAATAACTACAAACACATTAGCACTTGGCTCACTTCTTTCTCATTTTTTTGTTTTTCACACTTACACCTTTCTTACGCTTCCTTACTTTCTCACATATATGTGTATATATAAGAAGTACAATGATCAAGTTTCACTATGTCAAACATTAATTGCCTCAATGGTTAATTAACTAGCAATTGCACCGAGAGGTGCAAAGGAACGCCGGAAGGAGGAGTCAGGAAATGTAGAAGGTAATAAAGAAGTGAAATATATTGACAGTAAAATACAAGCAAAAATTGTGTTTCTATATTTGTTAAAAAATATAGCAAGGGGTTAAATTTAAGAAGAAAGTCAGACTAACATAAATGTCTCACAACATAGGGAATCAAGATACATGTGAAATAAGTTTAATTTATTTAAGTTTTTTAAAAATAACATTAAATAAATTTAGGGAAAAAAACAAATATCAAAACAACCACACCTTGATATTGTTATTCTTCTAATGTTAGAAAAAAATAACTAGACACAACGAGCCAAAATAAATATGTTTGATGTGAAAGAGATGTAAAATTATTTCACTATCACTCTTAACCATAAGTAAAATATTTTAATATTCATATAAGTAAAGTAATTTATATTAATTTTACAGAAAAATAAAGTAACTAAAATTAAGAAAATTCTTATAATTCCACTTTTTTAACAAAATAATTCATATATTTTTGAAATGATTAAAACTTAAATAAATGGTTCAAGTATTTATATGAACTAATTTCACTCAAGATCATTTTTATAGAAAGAGTAAATATATTGATTGAATAGTTACAGTAAGAGTAAGAGTGTGAAGTATAATTCATTCAATTATTATATCACCATTGGGTGCGGGGTTTTGATAAAAGTGTAGATAAATTTAGAGCAATGTAAACATAAACTACATGAAACCAAAAGTATTTGTTATTTTAATATATTAAAATAATTAAAAAAGAAAGTAAGATTTTAATATAAATTTAATGGAAATTTTATTTAAATAAAAACAATAATATAATATAAAGAAAAAAAAATTAAATTTACTAAATGTTTTAAGGAAAACAACTTTGATCAAGAAATTTGCACCAAAACCTATAATTGTGATAATTTTTTCAGGAAACCTTAAATTCGAAACTTAAGGGCCATTCACTTTCCCTAATTTTCCAACTAACATTCTCATAACATAATGAATATCCCCTAAATTTCATGCAATAAAAAAAATGTAGTGTGCAGTGAAACTACAGTCCGAAAAAAAATAATAATGAAAATCGTAATCCCAACAATGGAATCATGCCATATCAACCATTTTCAGTTTGCCGAATTCCATCCATGAGTTTACAATTTGTGAACTCGGATCCCAATTGAGGCATAATAATATATCATCAAAATCTTCTTGGCGAGACGAACGTGTTGAAGTTCAACAAGAAATTGCAGCACCTACACTAGGGAGTTATCTTTAGTGCAACTTTTTGGAGTTTCAGGTGCCGGAATCTGATGAAAAAAATTGAGGTAAAAACTTGATTTCTATTAATTAAACTGGTTTTTTTACTGTATATATGGATTCAGCACCCTAAAAAACCCCTCGGGCACTTGGATTGTGCAAGGTTACCCATCAAACTTCTATTTTCAATAAATTCCTGCCATAATTTAGAGAAATTAGATCGGAAAAAACCACCGTAAAAGCCTTCAAAAAGTTGCACTATAGACTACTCGCTACACTAGTGTGGGACCAAGAGGTCCAAGCAGCACCTGCACTAGTGTGGGACCACAGGTCTTAGAATCACCTACATTGGTGTGGGCCAAATTTGGTGCATGTCTATTTTAGTTATCCCTTAATTAAGATGGACAATAAAATGTAATCTAATCTCAAAATAACCTGTAATAGTTAACTGAGTGTGATAAACTCAGTTAACTCATGAATTTCGAGTTGAGGGTAGTTGGTGAGGCTTACAGAGTAATTCTAGTTGTTACAGAGTTTGAAGTGCAGTGGTGCATTAGTTAAAGCAGGTTGTAATCAGTTTAACTCAATTAAGTGAGTTAAACTCAGTTGTTCTAATTATAACTATTACATACACTAGTGGGAGTTCAAGTGAATTAAATATTACTTAATTCACAATCAATGATCTCACATACAATTGAGGATTTACTATTATTAGTTGCATGCATGTCAGTTCCAGTGGAGACCCAGTTGACATCTAGGTGAAAGGGATGTTGACTATTAGTTGTAGGATTATTGGGTTACACCCATGCACCCAAACAATCATTCGATTGCCTATGATACTCAACGCAGTTAAGGAAGGCCAAATCTCCTATTCTTTAGGGATTGTATTCCTCATGAATTGTGTGAGCGATGCGGGCTATTAGGAGGGCTGAAATTGGCTAAGTATTGGTCAGATTTTGTTGAGGACATTGTGAGACATATAGTTGATTGTTGGAGACTCTTGTGAGGAGAGGGAATTGTATTTGTTTCATGATTCCATGTTGAATATACAATAGAAGATATTGGGGTTTTGAGCAGCAAGCTTTCACTGGGAAATTATCTGTGTTGTGGTTTGATTTGATTCTTTCTTTGCTTCATGTAATTGGCGATTGTGTTTAATTTCGGCAAGTGATTTGTAGAAGTGATTCAGTATCTAGCTTTAGTATATTTTTAGATCGGTTTGAATCAATGATATACATATATTTTGTATGATTTCTACATGGTATCAGAGCGCATGAAATTACTGTAGTAGAGAAGAAGCTGAGTTTGTGACTGAATAGAATTCGAATTTGCAGAAGACTTTGTTGGTGCTACAGGGGATTCAAGATCGAAATGGCTTTCAATGGCTTGAGATTGGAGTATTCACTTGAGGGCAGCTCTAACAATATTTCGTGGAAATATAGGATGGAGGCAGTACTTGAAAACAATGGCTTGAAGGAATTCATCGACAATGACATTACTAAACCCGTTGTGACAGATGCTGCAAATATTGATGTCTAGAAAAAGAAAGTTGTAAAGGCGAGGAGGATCTTATTGGAGGGAGTACGAGACCACATTGTCTCAAGTCTCCATGGAAAATCGACACCATATGCTATGTGGAAAGCTTTGACGGATCTATTTCAAAGCAGCAGCGACCATAGGAATTTGGCACTGAAAGACAAGCTTAGGAAGATCAAGATGGAAAAGGGCGAAACCATTCCAAAATATCTAACAAATTTTGTCTAATGTCGGGATGAGTTGGGGAGGGTTGGAATAATAGTTGCGGATGATGATTTGGTGAGCCTAGCTCTTCTATGACTTCCCAAGAGTTGGCACAGTTATTAAGACTCTATCAATGGAAGGGAAAATTTTCCAGATTGGGAACGACTATGGTCATATTTGGTGCAAGAGGAGTTTAGACGGAATACCAGAGATGGATCTTCATCTAAGCATTATGATGAAGAAGATTGTGATTTGGATGCCAAGGTGAATAAGGGGAAAGGAAAGAAATTTCATTCCAAATCTAAGTCGGGTAAATATGGCAAGAAGCGTGATATGTCCAGAGTGAAGTGTTTTCACTGTCATGAGCATGGGCATTATGCCACAAAAGAAGAACAAGAAGGCTTCAGGATCTGCAGCTGGTGAGGCTTTGGCCTCGCAATTTGAGCTTGAATTCTTGCTCATTGCATGCATGGTTTCAAGTGCAATGGATTTCGTGTGGTGCTTGGATAGTGGTCCTTCCTTTCACATGACGAGAGACAAGGAACTTTTCAGTAGCTTGGAGGAGAAGGACCTCCAGATGCATATCGAAATGGGTGATGATGGACGGTACAGTGCTATCGGGATTGGTACCATTACCTTTTAGATACATTCAGGTAAACCCTTTCAATTAAAATATGTAATGCATGTACCAGGATTAAGGAAAAAATTGGTCTCAGTTGAAATGTTGGAGGATAGAGGCTATGATGTTGTTTTCAGTGAAGGTAAAGCTTTCCTGCGACACAAAACAATAGGGAAAGCCAAGAAGATAGGGATTCAAGTTAAGAATCTCTATAAACTTGATGTAGATGGTTGTGCAACAATGATGGGAAAGGCAGGCAAAGTGGTGAGCCAAGATGTCGGTGAGTTATGGCATAGGAGATTGGGCCATCTACACCATGGAGCCTTGAAAGTCATGTAGCATATTTCTATGGTACTTCCAATGGGAGCACTTTCTCAATTAGATACATGCAAGGGGTGTACCATGGGGAAGTATGCAAAGGCCACTTTTCATGAGAAGGAGAACCAAGCTTCGTAAATCCTTGAGAGAATCCACTCAGACGTTTGTGGACCATTCTCTATTGCTTCAACAACAAAACATAAGTATTATGTGATATTTGTTGATGAATTTTCTCGTAAGTGCTGGATCTACTTCATGTAAAAGAAATATCAGACATTCTCAAATTTTCTTGAGTTTAAAGCATTGGTGGAGAAAGACACGAGGAAGCAAGTGAAGGGTCTTAGGAGCGATAATGGTGGTGAGTACATCTCTAATGAATTTGAGAACTTCTACAGCAAAGAAGGAATTCGAAGAGAACTGATAGCACCTCATAACCCACAACAAAATGGGGTTGTTGAAAGAAAGAACAAAATGATTGTGGCAACACGAGCGATGTTGCATGATTAAGGCCTATCGTTGCATCTGTGGGCGGAGGCATGCAACACAGTGGTATTTGTGCAGAAATATTGTCCTCATAGGATAATTAGCATGAGTAAACCTGAAGAGGCAGAACTATTGTCCTCATAACTGGTAAGAAGCCTGATGTTTCACATTTTAAGATTTTTGGCTCATCTGTTTATGTGCATGTGACCAAAGTCACCAAGAAGAAGCTAGAACCAACAGATGAGATTGGGATATTTTTGGGGTACACTGAAACTCCCCATAACTATTAGGTGTATTTTCCAAACAGCAGAATGATTGTTGTGCGACGGGATATAAAATTTGATGATGAGAAAGCCATGCGGTTGTCCCTTGAGAGGGAGTTGGACTTGCATGCAGAGGAGGAACTGTTGGTTCCCAAGAATGAACCTTAAGATGTGGATCAGCCACATGCAGAGGATCATGGAGTGGAGGAAAACACTCATTCAGAGCCATCCATCAGAAATGGAAGAAGGCGCACCGTAGAAGCTGATATATTGAGACTTTATGCAGTAGAGAATGTAGGAGCCCCTACTTCATTACGCAGACAGAGACAGTCTCCTGACAGGTTTACTGGATACATGACTCTTATGAGAAAGTGTACTGTGACTGAACCATCTTCCTTTGAGGAACTAGTGCAACAACCAACTTGGGTTGATGCTATGGTAGAAGAGTATGACTCCATTGTCAGGAACAGTGCATGGGAGGTAGTCCCAAGACCGGTCGACAAATCAGTGGTTGGATCTAGATGGATCTACAAGGTAAAAAAATTTGTTGATGGGAGTGTGGAGAAGTACAAGGCTAGATTTGTGGCCCTTGGATTCTCACAGATTGAAGGGATTGGCTATGAAGAGACCTTTGCATTAGTCACAAGGTATTCTTCCATCAGATATATCCTTGCACTCTCAGCACAAATGGGGTGGCACATTCATCAGATGGATGTGAAAACTACGCTCCTCAATGGAGTTATTGAGGAGGAAGTGTACATAGAGCAGCGAGAAGGTTTCGAAATATTTGACAGTGAATCGCATGTGTGCCGACTCAAGAGAGAACTGTATGGTTTGAAGCAAGCACCTCGTGCTTGGTACACTCGGATTGATAACTATTTCATCGGGTTGGGCTTCACCAAAAGTGAAGCTGATGCAAACCTATACTAGATTGTGGTTGATGGTAAGATTTTGATTATTGTACTTTATGTAGATGATCTAATATTGACAGGTGATGAGCAGCTGATACTTTCTTGCAAAGAGGACCTTGCAATAGAATTTGAAATGAAGGACATGGGACTCCTTCATTATTTCCTTGGCTTGGAAATATGGCAGTGGGATGGTGAAATTTTTGTGTCTCAAGGAAAGTATGAAAAGGATATATTGGGTAAGTTTCACATGGAGAGCTGCAAACCCATGGATACTCCTCTTCCAGGAAAATGGAGGAAATAGGATGCTACTTCTGAAGAAGTAGTGGATGCTACTGTCTAAAGGAAGTTAGTGGGTTCACTAATGTATTTGGTGAACATGAGGCCGGACATTTGCTACGTAGTTAACCAGCTGAGTCAAGCTATGGTTAAGCCTACCAAGCTCTTTTGGAAGGTGTGGAAGCATGTCTTACTGTATCTCAGAGGCACATCAGAGTATGGTCTATGGTACAGACAGACAGAGGGAGTGAAGCTTCAAGGCTTCACAGATGCAGATTGGGTAGGCGGTCCATCAGACAAAAAGAGCACATCAGGAGGGATCTTTAGCATTAGATCGACAATAGTTTCTTGGTAAAACAAGAAGCAGCGATCCATGGCACTCAGTTCAGCCGAGGCAGAGTACATGGCAAAAAGTCAAGCTGCATGTGAGGCCATCTAGATGAGAAAGATCTTGGTTGGTTTGTTTGGTTCTTAGATGGATCTGACAGTGATACATTGTGATAACCAAAGTTGCATTAAACTCTCAGTTAATCCTATGTTTCATGATAGGTCCAAGAACATTGATATCTGGTACCACCATCTTAGATATTGTGTGTAGAGGTGCATAATTTTACTTCAGTACATTCCCATGGAAGATTAGGATGCAGATATTCTGACAAAGGCGCTCACCAGGAGCAAATTCGAATACCATAGAGGCAGGATCAGGGTGAAGGATAATCCCTTTCTTGTTGAGAGGGAGTGTTGAAGTTCAACAAGAAATTGCAGCATCTACACTAGTGTGGAACCAAGAGGTCCAAGCAACACCTACACTAGTGTGGGACCACAGGTCTTAGTAGCACCTACACCGGTATGGGCTAAATTTGGTGCATGTCTATTTTAGTTATCACTTAATTAAATGGACAATAAAATGTAATCTAATCTAAAAATAACTTGTAATAGTTAACTAAGTGTAATAAACTCAGTTAACTCATGAATTTCGAGTTGAGGGTAGTTGGTGAGGCATGCAGAGTAATTCTAGTTTTAACAGAGTTCAAAGTGCAGTGGTGCATTAGTTAATGCGGGTTGTAATCAGTTTAACTCAGTTAAGTGAGTTAAACTCACTTGTGCTAGTTGTAACAGTTAGATACACTAGTGAGAGATCAAGTGAATTAAATATTATTTAATTCACAATCAGTGATCTCACATGCAACTGAGAATTTACTATTATTAGCTGCATGCATGTCAGTTCCAGTGGAGACCTAGTTGAGATCTAGGTGAAAGGGATGTTGACTATCAGTTGTAGGATTATTGGGTTGCACCCAAACACTCATTGGATTTCCCATGATACTTAGCGCAGTTAAGGAAGGCCAAATATCCAATTCTTTAGGGATTGCATTCCTCATGAATTGTGTGCGCAAGGCAGGCTATTAGGAGGGCTGAAATTGGCTAAGTATTGGTCAGTTTTTGCTAAGGATGGTGTGAGACAGATAACTGAGTGCTGGAGACTCCTGTGAGGAGAGGGCATTGTATTTGTTTCATGTATCCATGCTGAATATACAATAGAAGATAGTGGGGTTTTGAGCAGCAAGCTTTCCCCAGTAAATTATCTGTGTTGTGGTTTGATTTGATTCTTTCTTTGCTTCATGTAATTGGTGATTGTGTTTAATTTTGCGAAAGTGATTTGTAGAAGTGATTCAGTATCTAGATTTAGTATATCATTAGATCGGTTTGAATCCATGATATACATATATGTTGTATAATTTCTACAGAACGTGATGGTATCGTTTGTTTTGAGTTTTGAGAAGGGTAAACAAAAGGTGAAATTTTCAAACCCCATTTCCATAACTGGACCATGGAGATTGGGTTAGCATAGTGAATGCCTATTTCCAACCCTTAGTTAGGGTTTGGTATAGTAGGGGGTATGTTACGAGAGACGGCTGCTATATTCCAGCGTGTCAATATTTCTTGTTGGCCTAGTGAACTCTAGGGGCGATCATTTGAATGTTGATGCTATATAAATAGTATGGTTTGTGAGTGCATTTGTAGATGGTAACAATGTGAACAAATGTGATTTGAGGTTCAAGAAGAAGAATAGTTTGAAGGAACCAAATAGAGGAGAAAATAGTAGGTGATAAGGAAATTTGGAGCTTGAGATTAGAAGCATGAGGTTTGATGCACATTCTACTATCTAAGGCACAAAGTTTGTTCGAAAATCGCTGGAAGTTGTCAAATTTAATTATAAGGTCAAATCTTTTTTTTTCCTTTTTTTGTTTTTGTGCCATCCTCATAATTTAATGTGACATGTATTTTTCCAACATTTAACATTTTTTCTACTAACCTTCGACATATTGAGACATTTTGTAAGGTATGCTCTATTTTTTTCTCAATATATTGGCTCTAAATCATAGACCCTTATTATGTGGTGCATCTAACGGCTAAGTGTCCTTATCATAATTCCATATCAACATTTTTATTAAAAAACAGTGTCGTGGAATCATTGACATTCATGTATATTGGTCTTGGTCACAACATTAGCGTAAAGGTGCTAATGGAGTACCTAAAATTACCTAGTCAGAACCTTGATCACAAATCTACCATGGAAATATCACCTAGGAGTTAGACTCCCTTAGCTTATAAACATATTCATATCACATTTTCATATATTTATTTGTCAATGCTACCCTAACTCGATGTTAAAATAATTCTACTTTAATATTACTATACATATAAGTTACATATTTAGTCCTCGTTATCGAAATGAAATCTTCATTGGACTCTTGCATTACTAAAATTCTTAATGCATCGTCTCTTGAATCTCTATGCTCGACGAGATTGCAAACGTGTATAACCACACTATTAAGAATTAAAGATATTACTAAAATTTATATATATGTTCACATCATGATGGAAACAAACTAAAGCATTGATGGACAGTCAATAAACAAATATTTTACAAATAAAAAATATCTACATCCAGCTTGGAGATGTATATATAAAACAAAAATAAATCATGTGATTTTACACACACACACACACACACACACAGAAGTTAACTTATTAAATAAATAAAAATCATCGATGTAGACTTTGAATCAATTAATATGGATGCGACTTAATTAGGAAGACAAAGACAAGCATCTCAAGAAACTTGATTTTAACCATAAGAAAGTGTAAAAACAAATAAATTTATTTGTATGTATAGAAGTATATGTTACAGTCATCTATATGCTGGTAAAAAGGATAGACATTATGTGTGTGAAGAAGTCATCTCGACTCACTCAAAAGGGAATGTGAGGAATGCAATCCTCTGCCAAATTGTAAAAACACCAATTTGGTGGGGAGTAGGAGGGAGGGCCTATGGAGATGGATACGGTGCAATATCCATGAGTATTGGAGATAGAGATCACTGCATAAGTACAGATGTCATACATTGTCACATCTTTTGCTTGGTACATGCATTGATATGATCATGAAGACAAAGTACTATGATTGTTCGATAGTGCCACCCTGCTAGAGATTAGAAATCTGAAGAGCTCATTCATTCTATCATCAATGTGGGTAAGAGCGCTTTACAACTCTGTGATGGACATGTTGACAACATGGATGGAAAGAGTGTTCATATACAATGCCTCCTCTCTTGTGTTGTGTGCGGAATGTGTAGAGAGATCGAACTATTGTGAGAGGTCCTATGCTTCATTGTCAGGTCAAAATAAAGGTCAGCGGATGTGATTCGCCTAGGGAGGAGAGACAGTTGCATCGCGCCATGATATCATGGGGCTCCGTGGAAAGCAACGGATTGGGAAGTAATTTAAAAAACAAAAACAAAAAAATACAAAAAAAAAAAAAAAAAAAAAAAACAACAACACATGTCAGAATATAATTCGTCAAAAGGGGGATAAAAAAACTCTCTGATTGGGTGAGGTGAACAGTGTTTGCTCTCCTAATCTCATAAGGAAAATTCCTCTGGCATAATTACAAAGATTACACTATCAAGGATAATGTTGCTAGCACCTAGAGACTTATGTTATCATCTTTGACTTGACCAATAGCCTGTTAGGTCCCTATAATACTAGTGTATCCCCTTATTATTATTGTTAGTATAGCCCCCTTATTGTTATTGTTTTGCCCATGTAGTCCCCATATTGTTATTATAGTGCCCCATAGAAGCCCACTATTGTTATTGTTGTGCCCTTACATTGTTATTGTTATGTCGACTAGGATTATATTGTGACCCATTGGACTCCTATATATAGAAAGGAGGTTTTGTCATTTGTATCATCCACGAATTGTTCATTTATGTAATGTAAAGGAGGTTGTGCCCTCGAAGTGGCTGATTTCTAAGACGTTGATCTCTCTTTTTTCTATTTTTGGAGCTGGTTTCATAACATTTGGTATCAAAGCTTTCGATTCTAGGGTTTCACTACTTCAAACAAGTCATTGTGGCATTTTTGTTATAAATTTTTATCTATGTAGGTTCATATGCTAAAAAAACCCATGCGAAGAAATCCTAAGGAACTTTGTGTAAAAATTTTAGATCTTGGTTCGCAATAGTTCCAGAGATATGATCTGTGGAAGTTAGGGTTTTTGTGGGCTCACAAATTTCATCTAAAAGAGGTGACCTTGGGAAAATCGTCATAACTCGCTCTCTGAGCATCAGATTGAAATTTTGTAAGAAGTGGTCAAAATTACACGGACTGTAGTTTCTTGTGTATCAATTTTAGATTCGAAGGTGGAAATAGTGACACGTGGCACGCCATACAAGTTCGCTTTACTAAACCAATCCATAATTAGTTCATTATGGGAGATTGGACATAACTTTGCCTTGAAGAATCCAAATCAGGTCAGACCTATGGCATTGGAAAGAAGACTGAGAGCGCTATTATAGGATTGAAACTCAAATATTGGGGATCTGGAATTACAGAGATACATCAGTTTCAATATCGATCTCCTCAAAAGCAAGAAAAAGGTGTGTATTTTTTTTTTAATTGCATAAGTCTTGTTTGAAAAATCATATTGAAGTGATTCCAAGGGCATATTGAAGCATCGATATCAGTATTGAGTTATATAATTCCTCCCAAAAATAATTCCACACCCATTAAGCCCCCAGAAATCTCTACTATGATGCATGAAGAAGAAGAATTGCAGTATGATATATCAAAATTACGGTACCAAGTGTAACAAAATTTGATCTTACAAAGAACAACCAAAGATGACATAGATGGTTTAAAAGCAGACATAGAGGCTAAGTTGGATGGTTTGAAGGATCAAATGAAATCTAATATGGATAATAAAATAGTGGAAGATCACATCGAGCATCAACAACAAGTTCTCCAACTCTCAAAGGATAGCCTAACTTTGGTGCAGAATCGAATGTAGCAACAGGAAGATCAAAATCGTAGAAGTTCTGAAGTAGTTAGGGAAACAAGAACTTGAAAAATACGAAATAGATTAATTTCAGAGTATCTTAGCAAGTGGAAGGACTTATCCGCTGAAGATTCCACATGGGAGGATGAGGATTTTATACATAATCATCGAGAAATAATCAAGCGTTGAGGACAACACTTGTTTGAAGGAGAGGGGCATGTTAGGTCCCTATAATACTAGTGTATCCCCTTATTTTTATTGTTAGTATAGCCCCCTTTATTGTTATTGTTTTTCCCATGTAGTCCCCATATTGTTATTATTGTGCCCCATAGAAGCCCACTATTGTTATTGTTGTGCCCTTACATTGTTATTGTTAAGTTAGCTAGGATTATATTGTGACCCATTGGAATCCTATATATAGAAAGGAGGTTTTTTTATTTGTATCATCCATTAATTTTTCATTTATGTAATGTAAAGGAGGTTTCCCCCTCAAAGTGGCTGATTTCTAAGGCATTGATCTCTCTTTTCTTCTATTTTTGGAGCTGGTTTCATAACATAGCCTTATGCTACAAGTCATAACATCTCTAACAAATAATTCCAAGGAAACAAAATTTTCCAAACTCCGAAGATGATAATGTGGCAATGTCCCCTCAATTGTGTACCTAAACTGCATGTGTAATATAAAAAAAACTCCACCCCATTAGTTTCATCAATCCTCATAATCTCAACAATTCCACACAAAGAATTTATTGTCATTTCTAACACTTCCCAACTTGCAGGAGAGTAGTTGAGATCAAAAAATCCTAAGTGGGGTTGTTTGATCCTAGAATGAATCACAAATAAACCAAGCTTGTGAGACAAATTCCACACAAAATTCATAAAGTATGGGCATGCAAATTCAATCATTGTATCAAAGGTGAAAATTAACAAAGAATCATCAACACCAAATGTGAATTGCAATGGGAAAATTTGTTGTGGATCAAAGTGGAAAATTATAATTGTGACACAAACACGGTAATGTTCTTAGTCAAGTGGTTCTAGAATTACAACACACTGATCACACAGTCTCAAATTTCAGTCATGTTAATACACTGATGCATTAACCTTTGATGCATCCACCCATTCCAAATCAGTGTAGGCTCAATGGAGTGGGTGGAGATCTCAACAAATTTTGTTGCAGAAATACCAACAATCACTATAGATTAACTTCTTATTTTGGTCTCTTCCTTTTCCCAAAGTTTGTACAATTATGCAAGTTAGATTATCTATACTTTGCCCTATGATTGTAAATAGGTTGGTTGTTGATATCAACTTCATTTTGTTCATATCTTCTTGTACATTGCTATTTAATTAATGAAAATTGGGAGTTGAAACTGTTGCCCAATTTTTATCACGCCAATGTTAAATGTATGAATTCATCTCTATCCAAGATAGCTATTCAACTGCCACACTATGAATTAGTGAGTGTTTATTGTAAGTTGAACTTATCACATAATATTCTTTCAGAGATAACATAATATTCTTTCAGAGATATGCTCTATGTAACTTCCAAATCTTGAAATAAGCTATTATCTCCTTTTTGCTAAAAACTTAAAAGCCTTAACTAAAGGTTTTGTAAGTTGTGGATAAATTATTATACAATTGAAAGATAGTTTGTGATTGGGTTTGGTGCAAAAATTTAAATAAATAAATAAAATAAATAAATAAAAAATAAAAATGAAATGAAATGACATTTTTGGATAAAATCTATACTAATGATAAAATGTTGCACACGCTAGAAAGCAATATTTGATCTAGATTACACTTCCATAGAAATCAAGAACTCTTATACTATAAGCAACCTAATAAATGGATAAAACAAGCAAAAGTACAAGGAAATTTATCTTTTGAAAAGTTATTAATACTAACAATTAATACATCTCTTTCTATTATATGGGTATTTTAATTCAATATAAACTTTGTTGCTTGACTGAATTTTTCTGTTTTTTCCCCTTTAATGCACTACCCTATAAGAGATAGTTTTCACAACTAGAATGTTGGTCAGGCCTTTAAAAACCTTCAGAATGAGCTCACCAACTCAAACCAGGTCCACTATAGCAGAATATCTGTACAGATAATTGCAAGTGGAACACAACACTATCATCCATTTTAGATATTAGGTCATGCCTCTAGGGCTCGTATTTAGTAATGATAATTCTATCAAGAGGAAAATTCACATTCATGTGTACTTTCGTTTCTCAAAAAGTGGGATGTGATTATATTTTGAAGTGTTTTTATATCTTTTAGAAAATTGTGGTATTTTACTCTATACTTGTTGTTCTCTATTTGTTGGCTAGAGCTGGAAACTGATTCAATGTTCACAAGAGGAGTGTCATGTCTAGTAGAGGAGAATGCAGATCTCCTTTTGAGTTATTTGTTATTTTTTCTTAACCATAAAGGAGAACCAAGTTGATAATGTTATCTATTCATTAGCCTTTTCTTAAGTATTTTTAATTAAAGGAGATTGGTTATATACTTAACATGATGACACATTTTGTATGGACCGGCTAGATTGTGTCTCTCAACACACATTCGATTGGTAACATAGGTCATCACAGACCTGCAATTCATTATAATTGTATGTTCTATTGGTATTAATCCTTTTGTTTACATTATGATGCCTTTCTCTGTGTACAGACTGATCATTCATACTCTTGAGAAATGCATGTTCACACTTAGTGTAAACATTGAGCTCTTACCAGATCATATAACAATTGCTAGTAAATGTATCACGTGATAGTGATGATTTTTCATTCTGATTCAATACTTAACTCTCGTCCTTGTTACATTTTATTTTTCATCACATGTGAATATTTATATATACATCTTGTTTCTCTTACATATTACAACTTGATGACACTTGTAATTTCAAACTACATTTTTCTCAACATCAAACATCCTTTTGGCCTAACTGTGGTGGAAGTACACTTCTAGATGCAGTTTGGTCATCTTCCACCTAGTCTTTGCCACAATAGTACTAGGCTGCTTGTTTGTGTGAACCAGGTCCTCAGCCCTGCATACTTGTTGGATGACACCATCAACAAGTTTATTGGCACCTTCTTACAGATTGATTTGATTGCAGATACTTTTATTCCCCACTTTACTTTGACATATATACCTAATGATATATAATGTTGCTCTCTTTTTATTTAATGTGTTGTTTAGGCACTTGCCTCATATCTTTTAGTTTTCATGAGTAGAGTTTTGCACTCCCATAGTTTGTTACAACTATTTAATTTTTCTGGTTCCATTGACCTACTATTTGGTCACCTGTGAACATCAATAAAAATTTCTCATCTTATTCCATCAACTTGGATATGACATTGCATTAAATTTGGCCTAACACCAAATATTGAACATTGGATACAAGAATTTGCAAATAAATGTTATTTTACATCTCATACTAAAATAACAATTCTCTCTTGATATGAAAATTATACATTTGACCAATCTCATTTTTCTCAAAATTCAAACCTACATCTGCATTTACCCCCAAGTTCATAAGCCTTCTAGGAGCATCTTGGATCATATTTGCAATTCTTAAATAACTAAAATAGAAAGCAAAGCTATCTTGTTCTAGTTACCATAAATAATGAATACTATTCACTACTAGGTATGTAAAATCCTTGTTCATTTATTGCAGATTCGATGAAGTGATTATATAACCTCTAAATAGCAAATAGTTTGTTTGTGCGCGTGCACACACATATTTAAACTAAAACTTTCTTTCAGGTAAAGATTTAGTGCATCTTCCAAAGACTAAAATAACATTTTATATTCCATTGCTCTCTAAACAACCCACATCTCATTTATAAGTCCAATTACTTTAGTAATTTTTTATTCTGAACCTGAATATGGACATTTCATGGGTGCCCAAATTTTCACCTAATTGTTGTGCAGGACAAAGTGCCCTATTCAATGGCAAGGGGTTCTTTTTTATGTAGAGTCCCAATTAGAATTATATCATTTGGAGTAGGGAATCCATCTGGATTCTGGTCCAATAGTCACTACTATTGGACGTGGAATGTGTTTTGAAAGGAAAAACACTGAATTCTTCTAATCTATATGTAGGATATGGTCTATTCTAATCTATCTTACAACTAGAAGTAGATTTCTAGAGCAGACCATTATTCAAAAAATTAGGAACGCATAAGCATGAACAAGAATATAAAGTAGAGAAATTTGTATTGAGTTGCAAGGGAATAACACGTGCTTGGTCAGGAAGAGTTCCATCACCCATGAACTGCCACACAAGTGTGCAGGGAAAAACATGTTAAAAGCACACAAAAAATTTGATATTGCCAGCTAACCCTAAACAACCACGACCATGACAAATCACAACAAGGAAGCCACAGTATGGGAGCTAGAAAAATGGTTAATGATTAGTGCATCATAAAAAACATCAGATAAAGGTGAAACATCACTGCCAAAGCAACTGGGATGCAATAGAATACCAAGGGTGTCATGGCCCAAACACTATGAGATCTAGGCCCATTGAGCGACCTGCAACAAGAAAGCCAATGGGAGCTCGAACAACCATATGCCATTTGCAAGTAAATGCATAACATAGTCCCCAACACATTGTGACCCTAAGTGGCACTGTCACAAAGTACATAGCCCCAAAAAATTAGAATTTAGTTGTGCTCTAACTAGAAGGAGTGAATGTGACACTTAAATTTTAGAGCACAAGAAGTTGTTTCTGTTGTGAGAACAGGAGTATTAGATGCATTATTGTCGTAATCAAATGATGTGACAAACATCATAAATTTGGATTTTTCAAAATCAAAATAAGTCAGGGTTTCGAATCTATTGGGGTCGTTACAGGTGTGAAAACATCATATGTCATTATGCCAAAGATACTTGTATTGACCTAATTTTCATAGATATAACATAGCTTTATTTTACCTCCCCCGCCCCTCAAAAATTTGAAAAAATGAAAATTTAAAAGAGTAAGGTATGGAAGGGTACACACCATTCCATCTACGATTTCCTTTGGCTCGCCAGCAGTGGCCATTTTGGCCCTATGCATGGCTTTGTATGCATTTTCCCCACTCTACTATGCAGTGAAGGTTGTGCAATGACCTTCAGGTTGAAAAGGATGCAGTTGGGTGTAAGGTGACCTAATCGTAGGGGCCTGTCATAAGAAATTAATAACACTGGAAACCTTCGATGCATAGATTTTTGATCTAGATACCCTCCATTTCTAAGAAATTTTGTTTCAAATGGAACCGGAAAAAAATGTGAATGTCTTCTGTAGCCTAGGTAAAGCTTCAAATTAGAGCTTTGTGAGTCCCTGAAACTGAAATTGCAGTGAGTTCTGTAGTTCTTGAGAGGTTGATCACCCTTCCTCTTGTGAGGCCACTCCAAAAAATTATATGGCTTTTATGCGAATTGAAGTTGGACTATTAAGTATACATTAAAATTAATGCAAAATTTACACATTTCGTAGCGTAAGCACGAGTCTGGTTTTAAAGAAATAATGAATTTTGGTGGGAGGCTTTATTTATTAATTTATTTTATATGACTTTTAAATTGGTAGTTATCTTCCCTATCATATCATGTTAAATATTTTTTCAATTTTGTAAATTCAAAAATATCTATATAATTTATATAATTTTTAAATTAGGTAAATGAAATACAAATCAATTTAAATGTTTTAAAAAATTCATACATATTTAGTCTTAAAGAAAATATAACTAATATATGAATGGATAAACTGTGGGGCTGCAGTATGTCTTAAAATTATTTTTTCTTGATTTAGAGCTCGTTTTCTTTGGGCGTGAGGAAACAACCTAACGACCCAAGACCTAGATGCATCTGGCAGGAGTGAAAGCATGCCCCCTTATAGGCCACCAGTGGGTAATTACATGTGGTGTGGTTTTCCTTGAATAACAATGATGAGTCAACCTGCATTAGCGGATATCAACCAGTGATGGTTGTCCCCTTTATTGGTTTGACAACTGATTTATGATAGGTTTTTCAACTCTTTAAAAAAATGGATAAAATTTAAGTATTGAAAATATAACCAAAACTACCATTAAATTAATATTTACACATATTTAAAACTTTATAAAATTGAAGTATTGGAAAAAAACCAAAAATAACAATGAAATTAATATTTGCATAAAGTTGTCTATGAGGCATAGAATATAGGATGACATGATGTTTTGTTAAGGCACTTTGTGGTGTAAAGGTCGTCGATTCAAAACTCCATGGACAAAAATCCATCAATGCTAAGGGTTGGTGCATGCGGCCCAGACCAAATGTCATTCATATTTTGATGGCTTAGATGCCCTTGGGTCGTGACTACTCGAGCCACAAGTTAGTCATGTTGTCATTTCAATACTTGCATAAACTTGCAAACAAAATAAATATTTACACAGAGTTAGTCTATGTGTCGTAAAGCAAACGGAGATAGGTATTGATGATGATTTTCATCAATGCATGCTAATTAAGTCTCGACTAACATAAATGACTAATTCATATACTTGTTGTACTTATTATTTGGTCATATTTTTATTCTTGCACTATAGTAATCATTTACTTTAATCATTATTAGTTTTTTCACTTATTATCTAGCCATTTATTTTAGTCATGTACTAAATTAGTCATTTCAGTTAGTCGCTTTTAGTATGGTCACTTATTATCTAGTCGTATATTTTATCCCTAGACTAAATTAGTTATTTTTAGTTCGGTCACTTAAAATTGCTCAAATTTAGTAGTAATTCACTTGAAATAAATGCAATGACAAACTTTTTTAGTCACCTAGCCACTAATTTCATCATTTTCTACTAGTGATTGCAAAGGAATGTCACAATAGTAAAGTTGGTCTCTTCTGTTGTTTTGTTGACTTTAGAAAATATTTCGACATTATTCCTCGAGATAAGCTTTCGAAGAGACTTAAAGAGATCATGGTCCCTCTTGAGCTGAGGATTGTTGTGATCCATCTCTATGTGACTGTCACTGCCAAGCTTAAGACCAAAGAAGGGTGGTCTAAAGACATTAAATACAATATTAGAGTTAAGCAATGGTATCCCCTATCCCCTACCATTTTTCGCATATACATCGATAAGCTAGAGGAGTGTTTGGAAACTGCAGGATGTAAGGGAACCGAGCTTGATGGTTTACTCATTACTCTTCTCCTTTATGGAAATGATATTGTTCTTCTTGCAAAAAGCCATGATGACCTAGACAAGTAGCTTCAGACTCTTCATGTTTACTGCTCCAAGATGGGTATGACAGTTAATACCGACAAGACTAAATTCATGATCATTAAATCCAAAAATATTACCGATGTTAGTTTCGTTTATAATAACCAATTCTTAGAGCAAGTTTCTTCTTATAAATATTTGGGTATTGACTTTCCTCATCAACTCAATTTGAATTATAGCATCGAGAAAAGGATTATTGGAGGCTAGAAAGCTTATTATGAGCTTGAAAACAATTGTAAGTCGGTTGATCTTGACATTTGGAGTAAAAAGAGGTTCCTATTTGAGACTCTCGTCACCCCTGTTGTCTTATATGAATGTGAAGTTTGGGTTTGTTGTATATCCAGAGAGTCATGGAGGAAGATTGAGATGATTCAAAAGAAATTCATAACCTAAAACCTAAATATCAAGGGGAATACTCCCTATCCTATCCTCTTAATCAAAGTTGGTTTGTCCCCCATTAAAAGTGCGTTTATGTTTAGATATCTGACGTATAAGAAGAATCTTTACAACCTGGAATCCAAAAGGCTCCTAAAAATTGCTTCTAACTTTAGTCAAAACCCCCACCTTCACCTCAAGCGCGGGTGGCATAAGGATGCCCAGTCTTGGCTCAACCATTAGGGAATTAAGGAGGAGCTCAGTATGGAAAGAAAATATAGTGTCAAAAATACTATTACCTCCAAGTTTAAGGACAAGTTGTGGGAGGATAAGGAGTTGGAGGGTAAAAATAAGCTAAGATACTATAAGGAGGTGATCAACCCCACCCTTGATAACCAAAATTATCTCTCCGCGTTGACCAACACAAAGAAAAAAATGAACATCACTAGGATAATAACTAATTCTCATGAGCTTTAAAGTGATATCGGGTGGTAGTCTATTCCCAAGACTCCATGGAACGCTAGAATCTATCAAATTTGCGATACTAAGTAGGTGGAAGATGAAAAGAACTTCCTTTTAGACCGCCCAACTCTTACTGATCACATATGCTCTCAATTCCCTAACACCTGCCACACTTCCAATATTCTTGACTTATTAAGCCAACCCAACTATAGCGATCTTGGAGCGTTTTTTTCCCTTTTTGATCATAGAAACAAGATTTTGAAGAATCACACTTAGATTCTTTTTTCTTTTTCTTTTGTTGAGGTCCGATAGGCTGCATTGGTCTTAGTGGACATTAATCGTCATCATCATCATATTTTTTGTTTTTTGTTTTTTCAATTAAAACTATTTATAAATCAATACTTCTTTTTTTTTAATCCTCCACCCCCCTCTCTCACCAAACCCCACACTTGTTCTACATTGATCGATAATCATTATTAATATTGCTAATTAAGATATTAATATCTTAATTAGCAATATTAATAATGATTATCAATCAATATAGAGGAGGGGTATACATATTACATAAGATATTAATATCTTAATTGACAATATTAATAATGATTATCAATCAATATAGAGCAAGGGTGGGGTGGGGTTGGGTGTGAGCGAGGGATTGAAAGAGAAAGATTGGAAAGGAGAGGGAAGAAGGTAGAGAGAAAGGGGAGGAGAGTGAGTGGCAATATAGAGAGAAAGATATAGGGAGAAATAGAGGTAAGGAGAGACAAATGGAAAGGGGGAGAGAGATAGAGAGAAGGGGAAAGGGGTTACTAACATAGGGAGATGAATATAGTGAGAGAGAAAGAGAGAGAGAGACGGTGGGACGTAGAGGGCGAGGAAAGCGGAGAGGGAGAGAGAGGGACAAGGAGAGGGATAGCAGGTGAGGGGGGCAGTAGACAAAGAGAGTAGGGGAGGGGGGTAGGAGGGAAGAGGGGGAGAGAGGGGCAAGGGGAGAGGGAAACTTGATATATTGAAATAGACATTGTTAAACTATCACCAATGTTGTAAACCAACATCATTAGATTAACCACAAAATTTTGCTCAAATAAATTAAGGCTTTTTACATTTTCTTTTAACTAATTTTTGTCATATTTTAACAATCATGTTGACAACAATTTATATAATACCTTCTGAGAGTTCATTCATTTTACATTTTAATTTAAAAATTCAAATAATCTAAATAAGTTGGATTTTAATTTTAGTTCATCTTTTAATTTATTATTATTTATTATAAATTATTTAAATTTGGTCCTCGAGGATTACATGTCAAACCATTAATTTTACATTTTAATTTAAAAAGTCAACTAATCTAAATAATTTGGATTTTAATTTTAGTTCATCTTATAATTTATTATTATTTATTGTAAATTATTTAAATTTGGTCCTCGAGGATAACCGATGGTTCCCATAAAATAATAAACTAATTTTTTCTTCCACTTTGACATACCGCCATGTATTTTTATGGTTTCAATGTTACAATATATTTTCTTTTAATATTTAAAAATTAGTGGCTTTTAAAAGTAATTCTATATTATTTGTTATGGTGAAATATTAAAAAATTAAAGTTGTAATGGTATTCTATTTCATTTCCTTAGTTTGTATTCTCTGTCTTTATTTTTTTTAGAATGCATATCACAATTTAGTTCCATATGTAATATTTATAGCTTTCTTAATTAATTAATTAATTAATTTATTTAACTTATTTATAGATAAGGAAACTTTCTCCTCTAAAAGGTGAATATATGTATATATATTAAGTTTCTTTTTTCTTTTTTTTCTTTTTTTTTTTAAATTCAAATTTATGTTAAAATTTGGTAGACAGTGCTTATAATTGTATAAATATGTAGTGTAATTATATTTTTCTTGTACCACAATATAATGATGGTGTAAAAGTATAAATTATTAAATAAGTTTGATCATTTATCATATTTATTATTTAAAAATTATATTAAAGAAAGCCAAGGATTGAATATCTATGAAAATTAGGATTAATGAATAATTTTAAGATTGAATTCCGAAAAAAAATATAAATTATTAAATTATTAAATATTAATTAAAATTGATGTTTTATCTTATATGGTTGGAGAAAGCAAGCAGGTGTTCGTTCGGATATACTAGGTTTTTCTTCCTTTAATATTTATAAATATATACTTTTAAAAATATTTCTTTACACTTTTAATAAATACAAACATTTTAAAGCTTTTATTCAATCCATATACAATTAAATAATAATTTAATATTTAAATTGTATTCAAACATTCTATAAAGCATGAAACATGATATTTGCCATCCATATATGGCAAATGGGAGTAGGTAGATGGCCTGATGTTATCTTCAAGGAAGGCATGAGTGAAGGAAAGAAAACATGGATGAGACAAAACTACACGTAAATGCAAAAATGGAATATCTACCTTAATGTTTGTCCCACAAATAGCAAGGAGCTAAAGAATTTTGTTATGGAGAAGTTTTGTAAACACATATGGGGAAAAGAGTTGGGTAGAAAGAAGAAGTACTACATTGAAGAATTCAACCCTACGTATGATCTCCAACAAAAAGAGTACATTGGAGCTAACATTCCGTAGAGGGAAAAGGTTCTTATTGCTCAATTAAGAACCAACTCACATAAACTTTGGTGTGAAAGAGGACGGTGGAAAAGGCCTAAAAAAGCTTGGGAAGAATGGTTGTGTACATTTTGCACATCTGGGGCAGTGGAATCGGAAAAACATTTCATTTTGGAATGTGATGCGTCCAAAGACATCAGAGAAAGTCACGAATTAACACATTTAATTCAAAGCGCACTTGCTGAGTGCAAAAGAGCAAAAATTAAGAAGTTTGAAACAAATTGCTTTCCGGTTAATGCTTGGTTTGATGAGGAATGAAAAAAGGCAAGGAGAATGTGGAAGGAACCAGACAAGGATAACATAAAGCTCAAAGCTTACAAACAGATATTAAGAAAGAAAAAGCCTGATTTCATGGTTTCGAGGAGAGAATAACTAATCTTCCTTGGGAGAAATAACACCAAATTATTTTGGAAGGAGCTCCAACCAACAAAGGTGCAAACTGAAAACAACATTACAACTTCTAAATGGTTCGACTATGCAAGACAACTTTATGAGCAGGATCCCAAGGTTGACCCTCCTCCCTTGGTCAACACAGACACAAAACTCTTCACGGTGCAAGAGATAGAGATGGGTATCAAGAAGTTGGGTGTTGGAAAATAAAAATACTTAGCTGAACTCCAAGCAGAGTATCTAAAATGGGGCTTAAAAATTCTTTCACCTCGCATAAAAAATAAATTCAACAACATCATACAACAGGGGTTCCCCACAGATTGGACAACTAGTATGGAAATAACTCTTTTCAAGAGTGGTGACGTCAATAATCCCTCCAATTATAGACCCATAATGATAAACCCCTTGTTTGCAAAATTATTTGGAAGCATGTTAGAAAAGAAAATCAACAAGTGGGCAAAAGACAGAGATAAACGTGCAAAAGGGAAAGCAGGTTTTAGACCTAAACATTCCACAGTTGATCATTGTATAACTTTAAGGCACATCATTGAAAAATTTTGGGAAAAAAAGAAGAAGTTTGTTGTTGCTTCGTTGATTTCAGAAAATTCTTTGACACGGTTCCTAGGGATAAGCTTTGACGCAAAATGGAGGAACTTGGGGTTCCCAGGCATTTGAGAGCAACTATGCATAGGCTGCATGAAGAGGTGAAAGTCAAAATTATAACTTCAGCAGCCATTTATGAAAGTTTTAGAAACGATATCGGGGTCAAGCAAGGTTTCCCATTGTCTCCTACCCTTTTTGTTTTATATATTGACAAGCTTGAAGAGTGGCTAAATTCACAAGGGGGTGATGGTATCCATTTGGGCAAGTTCGTTATAAGGCTTTTTTTGTACGCAAATGACCTTATACTGATTGCTAAATCGTCTCTTGGTTTGCAAGATCACTTACGTTCCCTTGAGCATTTTTGTAGAAGGGTGGGGATGCAAATCAATATTATCAAAACGAAAGTAGTGGTTTTCTCTAACAAAAGAAAGCATAACCAACATAAGTTCTACTTTGAAGGAAACATTCTGGAAGAATTTGCATACTACAAATACCTCGGAATTGCAGAAATTATATAGCATATGCATTGTATATCCAGATTCCCCTGATCTGACAATATTTTATCTTATTGCTAAATACAGAATCCTTCCACTATTAATCTTTTGCGGAAATTATAAACTCAATTGCAAACACATGAAGCAATAAAAACAATCGCACATAACACAGTTGTTTAATGGGAAAGCTTGAAGCTGAAAACCCCAACTATCATATATTATGTATCATGGAGATCATGTAACAATCTCATACAAAGCTTAGTACATCAAGCTCTCAATACAATCAATCGTCACACACTAACAAGAAGAAATTGACAAATCCATGCACTGATTTCTTGCCACCTGATAGCCTGCCTCCACTACGCAATCCCTACTGAAGAATAGCTCTGAATGAATTCGAATTACCCTTGCCTTGACTGTGCAATCCTCATTGGCAACTCCAATGTGGGTGTGGTGCAATCAATGCATCACTATAGTCACAACAGATATTCCATCTCACCCTTTCACCTACCTCTCCACTGGAACTGACATGCACTGTCGTTAACTGTTGTATTTGTTCAGTTGATTAGTGAGTTATTGTTTGTGAATTAATTAAATAATTAATTCACTCCAGTACTCTCACTAGTGTATCATTCAGTTAGACTAGATACAACTAGCTCAACTGAGTTTCACTCCAATCACTGAGTTAAATTAAATAACAACTCCATGAACTACTCTTCCAACTCTGTCATAAATTTGCGACTTCAGTTCTAACTGAGTCCTCCATGCATGAACCACCAGTCAACCCTAGGAATTGTGTAATTCCTTCAGCCCACTGATTTTCCAAATCTGTATACTGAAATAAAGTGCTCCAAGAGAATAAGTTTATGTTTATTGTCACATTATTATTAAGGGCTAATAATAATTGACATGCATCTATTTTTAGATCGACGATCTATAAATAGACTTCACCCAATGTTCTAAAAATAGAATTTCATCTATTTTTCCAACTTGACCAACCATCCACAAATAGCATCCTGCAACTTCTGAAATATGATCACCATGTCTAAAAATAGACTTGCACCTAAAAATAGCCCACGGGCCCACTTAGTGAAGGTGACTGTTTTTCACTAAGCTCATCATCTTGTTGAATCTCAACACTCCCTCTCAACAAGATAGGGATTATCCTTCACCCTGTTCCTGCCTCTATGGTATTCGAATTTTCTCCTGGTGAGCGCCTTCATCAGAATATCTGCATCCTGATCTTCCGTAGGAATGTATTGAAGCAACATGATCTTCCGCTACACACAATCTCTGATATGATGTTACCAGATATCGATATGTTTAGATCTATCATGAAACACAGGATTAATCGAGAGTTTAATGCAACTCTGATTATCACAATGTATCACTGTAGGATCTAAATGTGAATCGAACAAAGCAACCAAGATCTTCCTCATCCAGATAGCCTCACATGTAGCTTTGCTTGTTGCCATGTATTCTGCTTCCACTGAACTGAGTGCCACGGATCTTTGTTTCCTGCTGTACTAAGAAACTGTTGTAGATCCGATACTGAAAATCCCTCTTGATGTGCTCTTTCTATCTGTTGGGCTGCTTACCCAATTTGCATCAGTGAAGCCATGCAACTTCACCTCATCCGTCTGTCTGTACCATAAGCCATACTCAGATGTTCCCCTGAGATACCTCAGGACATGCTTTCCCGCCTTCCAAAAGAACTTGGTAGGCTTAACCATCGCTAGTGAAAGTTGGTTCACCGCATAGAATATGTCCGATCTTGTATTAACTAAATACATGAGCGAACCCACCAAATGTCGATAAACAGTGGCATCCACTACCTCTGTCGATGTAGCATCCTCTTTCCTCCAATTTCCAGGAAGAGGAGTGTTGATAGGCTTGTAGCCTTGCACATGAAACTTCTCAAGTATCTCCCAAGCATACTTGCCTTGAGACACAAACAATTCACCTTCCCGCTGCCATATTTCCAATCCAAGGAAATAATGAAGGAGACCCAAATCCTTCATCTCGAACTCCTTTGCAAGATCTGCCTTGCATGAGTGTATCAACTGCTCATCACATGTTAGTATTAAATCATCAACATAAAGAACAATGATTAAAAGCTTACCCTCCACCACAATTTGGTACAGGTTTGCATCTGCCTCACTCTTGGTGAAGCCAAGTCTGGTGAAATAGTTGTCGGTCCGAGTGTACCAAGCATGTGGTGCTTGCTTTAGCCTATACAGTGCTCTTTTGAGCCTGCACACATGCGACTCGCTGCTGAAGATCTCAAATCCTTCAGGATGCTCAATGTACACCTCTTCCTCAATGACCCCATTAAGGAGCACAGTCTTCACATCCATATGATGAATGTGCCAACCCATCTGCGCTGAGAGAGCAAGGATGGTTCGTATGGAAGAATACCGTGCGACAGGTGCAAAGGTTTCTTCATAATCAATCCCCTCAATCTGTGAGAAGCCCCGAGCAACAAATCTTGCCTTATACTTCTCGATTCTCACATCAGCAACTTGCTTTACCTTGTAGATCCATCTTGATCCTACAACTGATTTACCCACTAGCCTTGGAACAATCTCCCAAGCACTATTTCTGACAATGGAGTCATACTCCTCCACCATGGCATCTACCCATGTGGGCTCCTGCACTGCTTCTTCAAAAGAATATGGCTTTGTCACGATACACTTGCTCATAAGAGCCATGTATCCAGTAAATCGGTCAAGTGACTGTCTCTGTCTGCACTGTGATGTAGGGACTCTTACATTCTGTGCCGCATCAAGCTTTAGTCTCTCAGCTTCCGTGGTATGCTTTCTGCCTTGTCCGATGTTTGGTTCTACATGAGTGGACTCCTCCAATCCATGAATCTCCTCCTGTGGCTGATCCACATCTAGAGGCTCATCTTTGGGAACAAGAAGTTGAACCTCCTCTGCATGCGAGTGTAGCTCCCTCTCAAGCGACAACTTCATGGCTTTCACCTCATTGAATTTTATATCCCATCGCACCACAGTCATTTGACTGTTTGGATAATACACACGATAATTATGGGGTGTTTATGTGTACCCCACAAATATCCCAACTTCAGCAGTTGGCTCCATCTTCTTCCTGGCGTCCTTAGTCACATGAATGTAAACAGATGAGCCAAAAATATTCAAATGAGAAATATCAGGCTTCTTACCAGTAAAAGCTTCTTCAGGTGTACTCATGCCAAGTACTCTATGAGGGCAACGGTTTTGCACATAAACCACAGTGTTGCATGTTTTCACCCACAAGTGCATCGGTAGGCCCTGGTCATGTAGCATAGCTCGTGCAGCACCCATGATCGTTTTGTTCTTCCTCTCCGCGACCCCATTCTGCCGTGGGTTATGAGGTGCTATGAGTTCTCTACAAATTCCTTCTTTGCTATAGAAGTCTTTGAATTCACCCGATATATATTCACCACCATTATCGCTCCGTAGAGCTTTCACTTGATTCCTCGACTCCTTCTCCACCAATGCTTTAAACTCATAGAACTTTGAGAATGTTTCACTCTTCTTCTGCATGAAGAAGATCCAACATCTACGAGAATAGTCATCAACAAAAATAACATAATACCTATGTTTTGCTGTTGAAGCAACCGAGAAAGGTCCACACACATTTGTGTGAATTCTCTCCAGGATCACCGAAGCACGGTTCTCCTTCTCATGAAAGGTGGTCTTCCCAAACTTACCCATAGTACATCCCTTGCATTGATCTGACTGCACAAGAGTACCCTTGGGAAGTCTAGTAGAAATCTGCTGCAAAATCTTCAAAGCGCCATGGTGAAGATGGCCCAATCTCCTGTGCCATAATTCGCCCTCATCCCGACTCACCACTTCTTTTGCTTTGCCCATCATTGCAGCGCAGCCATCTACCTCCAGCTTGTAGAGATTCTTAACTCGAATCCCTATCTTCTTGGTTTGACCTGTTGTTTTATGTCGAAGGAAGGCTTTTCCCTCACTGAAAACAATTTCATAACCTTTGTCTTCCAACATTGCGACCGAGACCAAGTTCTTCTTCAGACCTGGAACATGCATAACATCTTTTAACAGAAATGGATTACCTGACTCCCTCTCAAAGGTAATGGTCGCAATGCCGGTCGCATTGTATCGATCATCGTCGCCCATCTCTATATGCATTTGGAGGTCCTTCTCCTCCAGATCACTAAACAACTCCTTGTCTCCTGTCATATGGAAAGACACACCACAATCAAGATACCACACCGATCCCATAGCGCTTGAAACCAAGCATGCGATCAAAGAGAAATCAAGTTCAAATTACGAGGCTGAGGCCTCTCCAGCTGCAACTGCAGCAGCCTTCTTGTTCTTCTTCTTTTGTGGGCAGTTAGTGGCGAAATGCCCATGTTCGTGATAGTGAAAACACTTCACTTTGGACAAATCCTACTTCTTGCCTTTAGCTTCAGATTTTGAAGGGAATTTTTTCCCCTTCCCTTTCCTTGCTTTGGTAGCCAAAGCACAATTCTCTTCATCTTCATTCTTCGATGAAGAACCATCCCTGGTACTTCGCCTTATCTCCTCCTGCACAAGATCCGACCAAAGTCGCTCCCATCCTAGCAGTTTCTCCCGTCCATTGATAGAGTCTTAATAGCTATGCCAAATCTTCGGAAGCCCAAGGAGAGCCAAGCTCACCAAGTCTTCATCATCAACAGTAATCCCCACACTTCCCAATTCATCCTTACAGTGGACAAACTTCGTGAGATATTTTGGAATATTGTCGCCCTTCTCCATTTTTATTTTTTTGAGCTTGTCTTTCAGCGCCAACTTCCTTTGGTCGCTTCTGCTTTGGAAAAAATCTATCAAAGCCTTCCACATTGCAAATGGAGTGGATTTCCCATGAAGGCTGGACACAATATGGTCCTTCACACCTTCCAACAGAATTCTTCTTGTCTTTGCTACCTTCTTTTGCCATGCGTCAAGTCATGCAGCATCACTAGAATCTGGGTTAGGAACATCACTATCGATGAACTCCTTCAGTCCATTATCTTCCAGCACCGCCTCCATCCTGTCCTTCTAGGCTATGTAATTCGAGCTGCCATCAAGGGCATACTCCAATCGCAATCCATTGAAAGACATTTCAATGTATACTCAATTGTCACACCAAGAATTTTCTGCAGAAAATTCGAATTGTCCACCAACACAAACTCAACAATTCTTCACAATTGCAATCTTCAAGAATTAACACTGCTCTGATACCATGTAGAAATTATATAACATATGCATTATATATCCAGATTCCCCTGATCTAACAATATTTTATCTTCTTGCTGAATACAAAATCCTTCCACTGTTAATCTTTTGGAAATTATAAACTCAATTGCAAACACATGAAGCAATAAAAACAATCGCACATAACACAGTTGTTTAATGGGAAAGCCTGAAGCTGAAAACCCCAAATATCATATATTATGTATCATGGAGATCATGTAACAATCCCATACAAATCTTAGTACATCAAGCTCTCAATACAATCAATCGTCACACGCTAACAAGAAGAAATTGACAAATCCATGCACTGATTTCTTGCGACCTGATAGCCTGCCTCCACTGCGCAATCCCTGATGAAGAATAGCTCCGAATGAATTTGAATTACCCTTGCCTTGACTGCGCAATCCTCATTGGCAACTCCAATGTGTGTGTGGTGCAATCAATGCGTCACTGTAGTCACAACAGATAGTCCTTCTCACCCTTTCACCTACCTCTCCACTGAGTCTCCACTGGAACTGACATGCACTGTAGTTAACTGCTGTATTTTTTCAGTTGATTAATGAGTTATTATTTGTGAATTAATTCACTCCACTCTCACTAGTGTATCATTAAGTTAGAATAGATACAACTAGCTCAACTGAGTTTAACTCCAATAACTAAGTTAAACTGAATAACAACTCCATGAACTATTCTTCCAACTTTGTCATAACTTTGCCACTTCAGTTCTAATTGAGTCCTCTATGCATGAACCACCAGTCAACCCTAGGAATTGCGTAATTCCTTCAGCCCACTGATTTTCCAAATCTGTATACTGAAATAAAGTGCTCCAAGAGAATAAGGTGATGTTTATTGTCAAATTATTATTTAAGGGCTAATAATAATCGACATGCATCTATTTTTAGATCGACGATCTATAAATAGACTTAACGCAATATTCTAAAAATAGAATTTCATCTATTTTTCCAACTTGACCAACCATCCACAAATAGCATCCTGAAACTTTTGAAATATGATCACCATGTCTAAAAAAATAGACTTGCACCTAAAAATAGCCTGCAGGCCCACTTAGTGAAGGTGACTGTTTTTCACTAAGCTCATCATCTTGTTAAATCTCAATAGGAATTGACTTCAACAAAAATTTAAGTTGGGATGGTTGTAGAAAGAAAATAACTTTGGGGGGTTGGAAAACATTTTATGTTTTCAAAACAGGTGTAGAAAGGCAAAGTTGCGGGACTCGAAAACCACTCTAACTCTTTTTGGGCTTCTAGTGATTCCGTGATTCTCTACGGTTGTGAACTGTGGGCCAGCAACACAACCGAGATGCAGAGGAAATAAATTGAGAAATTTCAGAAGCGTTTGATTACAAACAAATTCAAAATTAAAAGTGCAGTTCCTTGTGCTGTCTTGTTAAGTGAAACAGGGGCTGCTCCTATTGAAGCAATTGCTATGGTGCGAGTCATAAGGTATTTGAAAAAAAATGAGCAAATGGAAGAGGGTAGATGGCCTAAGGTTGTGTTTAATGACATATTGTGAAAAAGAAAGAAGACTTGGATGCGGAAAAATAACAAATGGTTTAGTAAATCAGGTATTTTCTTGACCATGTGTCCTACAAACAGTAAAGAGATAAGTTCCACAAACGTACTTGGGAGAAAGAGCTAGGGAGAAACAAGTACTACATCGAAGAGTTTAACCCCACTCATAATCATCAGAAAAAAGCGTGCATAGGGAGCAATATTTATTGGAGATATTAAATTCTTATTGCTCAGTTAAGGACTAATTCTCATCAACTCCGTTGTGAAACAGGGCGCTGGAAAAGGCCAAAAGAAATGTGGGAGGAAAGAGTATGCTTTTTTTCTCTTCCAGAAAAGTGGAACAATAAAAACATTTCATTGTAGAATGGAAGGCCTTCAAAGACAACGAGGAAAATTATGCAGGTATTCTGGCATCTAGCTCTTGGGATAATCTATTCAGCGAAGAGTTTGTCGAGAAGCTCAGAGCATTTTTTGGTAAAACTCCACAGGAAAAGGGCCGAATACAAGAGCTAGATGGAGAAGCACTTTGTCCCATAGGCTATTTTTAGCCTCGTGGATGTTAAAAATACTTTATTTATTTCTTTCATTTTGGAATGTGATGCATTCAAAGACATCAGAGAAAGTTATGGGAATATGTTAGCATCAGTTTCTTGGCATTGTCTTTTCAGAGATGGGATTGTTGGAAAGTTGGGCTAGCTCATCATCAATTTGAATAAGAAAAACACTGAAATGCAAAAGGAAAAAAACAAGGAACTCATAGTACCATAGAATATTTTTTAGTCTCGTGGACTTTGAAATCTCATTTCATTATATATAGATACATATTTAGATTTTTATTTAATATTTTAAATTTATTCAAACATTTTATATCTTATTGTTTAGGATTTATTTAAATATATTAAATAAGATATTATAGACAACTTAAAATGTAATTTTTATTTTAATTATAATTTAGATTTGAACATACTAATTTAAGGGAACATGGATTGTCAAGTTAAGTTCCACTAGCACAACCCGCTGAGGATGGGTCTTGTCAGCAAGGGGACCCAGGATCAAACCTCCTGCCTACTCATTGTGCTTGAACAACATACCAAAAACGTTTATGTTGTGTTGCTCATGTGGCTCTCTCTTATTCTTTGCAATATTCCCGCTGAAGCGGTACGAAAAATGCGCGAAAGTGTTTACATGACAAATGCGAAAATGGCACACGCTGAAATTGAATGGGGCGCTGGAGTTTTATCGGCAAAATTTTGCCGGAAAATTTTGCCGGAAAATTTTGCCGGCAAATTTTGCCGGCAAATTTTGCCGGCAAATAAGGTTTGGGAATTTTGCCGGCAAATTTTGACAAATTTTTGACAAATTTTTTATTTTATTTTATTTTATTTTATTTTGACCATGAGGGTGGTTGTGTTACAAGACCTTAAAACAATTATTCAAATTTCCCAATGCCCTTACTCCTTGCTCCCTTCCATTCCACCCAGATCATCCACTAAGCCCTCAAATAACTTTAATCATAAAGATGGATACAAGTTAAACCATTCTTGGAAGCTTCTCATTCAAATGCTTAATCTTTAATCTTTAATCACAAACCCTCCCCCTCATTAATTTCTCAAATTAATTTCCTCTTCCCCTCCTTCCAAGAATTTATTTCATGCCACTTAAAAAAACCCAATAAAATTGAACTCCTTTGCTATGTACCTTGTGCTTGCAAGGATTGCCATTGTTATGGGACATTTATGTTAGTGTAACTTTCTTCTTACATTTAACCTCCTCTTACATTTTTAGTAGATATGTAAAAACTCAAATTTCAATCGTATTTCATTATCGTGATATTTGGCTTGATTATTGCCTTCCACATTCCCCTACTTCTACTATCGACATCTTTAATCTTTAATCACAAACCCTCCCCGTCATTGATTTCTCAAATTAATTTCCTCTTCCCCTCCTTCCAAGAATTTATTTCATGCCACTTTAAAAAACCCAATGAAATTGAACTCCTCTGCTATGTACCTTGTGCTTGCAAGGGTTGCCATTGTTACAGGACATTTATGTTAGTGTAGCATTCTTCTTACACTTAACCTCCTCTTACATTTTTAGTAGATATATAAAAACTCAAATTTCATTTGTATTTCATTGTCATGATATTTGGCTTGATTATTGAGTTCCACATTCCCCTACTCCTTCTATCGACATCTTTAATCTTTAATCACAAACCCTCCTCCTCATTAATTTCTCAAATTAATTTCCTCTTCCCCTTCTTCTAAGAATTTATTTCATACCACTTAAAAAAAACCCAATGAAATTGAACTCCTTTGCTATGTACCTTGTGCTTGCAAAAATTACCATTGTTATGGGACATTTATGTTAGTGTAACTTTCTTCTTACTTTTAATCTCTTCTTACATTTTTAGCATATATAAAAACTCAAATTTCAATTACATTTTATTGTATATTTGACTTGATTATTGCCTTCCACATTTCCCTACTCTTTTTATCGGCTTTCCTTTACACCTCTAGATGCAATTTGCTAATTAAAAACCATACTTACAAAATTTACAAAATTGATATTTCACGTTGCTAATTAGAAACCATACTTATAAAATTTACAAAATTGATATTGCACGTTAATAGGGATCTAGAATTTAAAATAAATATTATTATTATTGATAATAGACGTAGTGGTCACGATATAATGAGAGATACAGACGAGAATACATAAAAATCTAAAGCGAATGCTTCACGGTTGAAGAATTGTCAAATAAATAAATAAATAAACGGTATTTTATTACCTTTTGACGTGGGAATAATCCCACGCCACGATTCATCGATCCATCCTGAGCAATACCCGACCAGACGTTTGGGGATTTACATCCACCCTGATCCTTTACTAAACCCTAACATACTAGGAATGGAGTTATAGGCCAATAAGAGAATCCAATATTTTCAAGCCAGAAACCTAGCTCAGCTTCATATACACTGATGAAGCAGAAGCCTGGGTTGCATGCATCTAATCCAGGCCTCCTGTAGATTCTTCAAATTTGCCATCCAAAACCCACCTCGCACCCGTTTTCAGATCTTAAATCGCCTCATCAGAAACCCGATTTCTGGACTTGAGAGGGTTTACAGTACTGCAGCAGCAACAATGGGGACAGCGGAGACCGACGTTGAATCACTGCGAAAATCTGTTATTGAAAAACAGAACATAGTGGACAAGCAAGGCGACGAAGTTCGCGCCCTCAAGGCTTCCAAAGCCTCAAAGGAGGCCATTGAGAATGCTGTTAATCAGCTGAAGGAATTGAAGTTGGAGCTGCAATCTGTTTCTAAAGAGCTTCAGTCTAGGCTCTCGGAGGATAGCGGAGCCGCTATGAGCAAAGAGGCTTTCAGGCAGGCCGTTAACAATACGTTGGAGAGGAGGTTATTTTACATACCCTCCTTCAAGATTTACAGAGGTGTTGCTGGGTTGTATGATTATGGACCTCCGGGCTGTGCCATCAAGTCTAATGTCATTGCCTTTTGGCGACAGGTTAGTTATCATTTCTCTGTTCGTTAGTTGTTTTAATGTTTCGTTCGAATTCTATTCACTACTCCCACTATTTTCTTCATAATTTTTTTTTATAATAATTTATCATGTCACAGAGGCCGATTTTCATTTCCAGTTGTATTGCTCCCTACCCCAGCTTTACCCTTTCAAGGGCTGTCTATATGGTGCGTAATTGCTAAAGCAAAAACTTCAATGTCCATGCCCGATGGGCCTATAAGCAAAACTATAAATGCTGAGCAACAAGGGCTGTTCCTATCATTTATATCAGTGGAGCTCTCGTTGTTAGTGCATTAGATTGCTTACCTAAGTCTTCTATGTGCCTAGTTTCATTTGTTTCACGCTGATTATAATACTGCCTGTCTGTCACTGTTGTTTGTCACTGTTGTCAGTCATTACTCTGTTTTCGAAGGTCCTAACGTCTCTTAGTTTCAGTTTTTAAATTTACTTAAAATAAAATTATTTACTCTTTATTGATTCATTTGACAAGATGCTTCCTTTTATATCTGTGATGCAAATGTGCCTTTCCTCATTCCAGGTTTATTACAATGGAATGTTGTAAGATCCCTTTGGTTGAGAAGCTATGGCTGGGGGTATCTATTCTGCCAAATTCTGTAGGATTGCACCTGGTTTCAATCATACAAAACAGCGAGCCTTAGTGGGGTCTAAGAAATGCCCCTGCTTTACAAACTAATAAAGACTGGTCACTAGTAATTGTTTATTTACTATTTGTCTGGGCTATTTCTGGCTCTTGCTAATCTTATCATAGGCCTATCATTCTCTCACTCTTATGCCAGTCAAAGTTTGGGTTCTAGTTTAAAGCTTTTAGCTATCTAGCATGGCTAGAATTTTGTGATAAATTAGTTTAAACTGGTAGTTGGATGTGGCCCGTAGTACATGGATGTGTCTTGTAACTGTTTAGAATCTGAAAACAATTATGATGTGATTTAATTTGGCAGCACTATGTCTTAGAAGAGAACATGTTGGAGGTTGATTGCCCATGTGTCACGCCTGAAGTTGTCCTGAAAGCATCCGGGCATGTTGACAAGTTCACAGATCTGATGGTGAAAGATGAGAAAACAGGAATGTGTTATCGGGCAGATCACTTGCTTAAAGACTACTGCAAAGACAAGCTTGAGAAGGATTTATTATTGTCACCAGAGAAGGTAAATGAATTGAAACAAGTGCTGGCGGTTCTAGATGAGCTTTCTGCTGAAGATTTGGGTGCAAAGATCAAAGAATATGGAATAACTGCCCCAGATACAAAAAATCCTCTTTCGGATCCCTATCCATTCAATCTTATGTTTGCCACCTCTATAGGCCCATCAGGCTTGAGTCCAGGGTAAGCATTGTCCGTGATGCTAACCGTCAATTTATTACAATTCTGGAGTTATTGCTTCAGTGCTCTGTGTTCCGCATACAAGAAAATACATAAACATAATTAGATTCTTTTTATGTTGTATTCCAGATGCAATAAATTGAGTAATGCCATTCAGAATCAGTGTAGATCTATTATTTATGAATAAGAAAATTTGATAAAACCAGTAATCTAAAGTCTAATGATTCCCTTGTACTAAGCTTTTTCTTAAACGTCAAATGAAATTCTTTTTAAAGAGGTATGTAACAGCTTTGGGTTTCATTCTGCAGATATCTACGTCCAGAGACTGCACAGGGCATTTTTGTGAACTTTAAGGACCTTTATTACTACAACGGAAACAAGCTTCCATTTGCAGCTGCACAGATTGGTCAGGCCTTCAGAAATGAGGTTTACTATCATTTCTATTATTTATCGATTTCTCTTCAAATCTGGTTTCTCATGCATTGTTCGTTTTCTCTTCCTGTGTGCAATTGTAATTGCTTTGGAATGACTATCAGTTGTAAACCTTACAGATATCACCCCGTCAAGGGCTCTTGAGAGTACGAGAATTCACTCTTGCTGAGATTGAACACTTTGTCAATCCCGATGATAAATCTCATCCAAAGTTCAAAAATGTTGCTGATTTGGAATTTTATTTGTATCCTAGAGAAGAGCAAATGGCTCTAAAATCACCCTTAAAGATTCGTCTGGGGGAAGCAGTTGCAAAGGTTAGAGAGTTCTTTTGATGTCAACGTGTATACAAATCACAATGACATTTAATATTATAGTTAATCAGCTCAGATAAGTAAGTGCAGCATTGTCAAATTCTTGATTAAGTCTCTAGTTAGTAGCCTGCTATGACAATGATATCTCAAATTGTTTCTTTGTGATGCTTCGATTGAAAATATCAAGTTTCCTTCTTATGGACAGGGCACTATTAACAATGAGACACTGGGGTACTTCATAGGAAGGACCTACTTGTTTCTAACAGGACTTGGAATTGATAAGGAGCGTCTGCGTTTCAGGCAGCATTTACAGAATGAAATGGCTCACTATGCTGCAGACTGTTGGGATGCAGAAATAGAGTGTTCGTATGGGTGGGTTGAATGTGTTGGTCTTGCAGACAGATCTGCTTATGACTTGAAGGCACACACTGTAAGGTTTAAAGTAAATTTCGAGTTTTGCAATAATATATTTTTGGAAGTCAGAAGCTTTAAATGCAAGTTGTAATCAGTTAAACTTGTAAAACTGTAATGGAACAGGAAAAAAGTGCTGTGCCTCTTGTGGCCCATGAAACGTACCCAGAACCCAGGGAGGTAGAGGTGAGTAATAGCAATGAAAGCCCATGTTTTGTTATATATTTTTGCACAGACAGTTTATTGCTGGTCTTTTTGTGCAGAAATTAGTTATAACACCAGCAAAGAGAGAGTTGGGGCTGGCATTTAAGAAGAATCAGAAGATGATTGTTGAAGCTTTAGAGGTGAATAATACCCTTATGTTCTCTCCTGCTCTTTATAATAACATGTTAATGGTGCACACTGCAGGAAGAAAAAGCCAAAATGGTTATTTCTTTCTTCCAGGTTTTATTTACCTTGCTTTTAAAGCTTACGTGGACTTTGAATCTTCTACCAATCTAAAGTGTTACATGAATTCTTTGAATCTTATCATCTCCCATTCTTCTAAAAGTGTGGGCGTGCTGAATGGAAGAGCTGGCTCATCTTGCTTCTGATGGTCATCTTTTGTTGTAACATCCTGCCAGGTCATGAGTGAAGCAGAAGCTATGGAACTTAAAGCTCATTTGGAGTCTGAAGGGAAGGCACCATTTCAAGTTTGCACACTTGGCCAAACTGTCACTCTAACGAAGGACATGGTATCTATATCTAAAGAAATAAAAAAGGAGCACCAGAGGGTTTTCACACCTTCTGTGATTGAGCCATCATTTGGTATTGGTAGAATCATCTACTGCTTGTATGAACATTGCTTTTATACACGACCAAGCAAGGCTGGGGATGAACAATGCAACGTTTTCAGGTTCCCACCATTATTAGCGCCAATAAAATGCACAGTGTTCCCTCTGGTGCAAAATGAGAAATACGAGGTAACAGCTCAATTTATTTCAAAGTCATTGACTGGAGCAGGTATATCCCACAAGATAGACATAACAGGCACCTCCATTGGCAAGAGATATGCAAGAACGGATGAGTTAGGTGTGCCATTTGCGATAACAGTTGACTCAGAAACATCAGTAACCATTAGAGAGAGAGACTCAAAAGAGCAAATACGAGTTTCAGTCGAAGAGGTGGCTTCTGTTGTGAAGGAGGTGACAGAGGGCCAAAGCACATGGGCAGATGTGCTTTGGAGATACCCAACTCACACAGCCAACACTACAGATGATTAATTTCAGTGTTATTTTTCAGGGGATCTTGTGGAAAGGTTCCTGCCTCTCCCTACACTTATGTATCTACTACTTTAATTCAGAGCATACATGGGGCATTATCTACTACTATCTTGACTGGTAATTACTGGTTCATTTTGTCTGGTGAAGAGTTTGATGAATTGTTTTGCAAAAAATAAGTTGTCCTCGGCTGTTAGAGTAAAATGTTTTCAAGTTATACATAGTTTCTCAGGTTTCTTTTTACATCATAGATGTGCTACATTGGCTGCCTTCTGCTTTCTGGACTATATATGCTGAATAAATGTTACAATACGCTGTGAATCTGGTTGTGGTGAGAATATTAGCTGCTTGATAGTGGTACATTTAATGAATAAATTGCATTTCTGTTGTGGGATTGGTATCCTTTATACAAATATGTATAAAAATTGCTCGTGCGGGATTTTTGTTTTCTGTTATATAATTTTTTATCCTTATTTACTTAATTATTATTTTTTATTAGTAAATTAAAATTTTAAAACAATAGCAGGGCATAGATTGTATTGGCAAAAAATGTGTCGAAGCACAGATGAGATATATCCATAAGTTCCTGAGAGAAAATATTGCAAAAGGTTTTAAGAGTACACTAGTATGGCCAGACTGGCTGTGCCTTCATCCTAATGCCAAGTTCCAAAAGAAACCATATGAATATAGTTCATCGAAAATGCCATTAACAAGGACTGACTCCTAGTCATCTATAATGATCAAATTTTTATCAACAGCTACCTGATTAAGATCAGGTAGTTCAGCTGGGCCAAATTGGGCTGAGTTTGCAGAAGAGATTTTGTGCTCACTGCCTTGAGTGTCTCCCTGTTGCACCTCCTGGAGCTGCTGCAAATGTTTTTTCTTTTATTAGTTTGAAACTCATCATCATATTTTTAAAGTAGCATTTGCTTCCTGCAGTGTTGTGTTGACCCTTAAAGTTCTAGGAGGAAGTGATAAGGATTTTGATTTGTCAACTTGTCTGCTTCCCTGTTTAGGTCTTTCAAAATGTGTTTGACTTAAATGTGAGAAATCCAAGTCAGTGATCTCAAAACTCTTGTGTAAAGATGGCGAATTGTGGAGTCCAAAAGAAAAGTTCACAAAGCAAGATGACAGATGAAGTTATTAGAGCCACCTATTATAATTAGAGATGTAATTGGGAAAGATCGAGCCATAATGATGCCTTGGAAGAGAGCATACATTTCAACCTGTTTGTTAGAGGCTATGGCTAGGCTTAATGAGTGTTGCAGTTCTGTTTGTCATTTGGGGCCAAAGAGAACACCTCCCTCACATGCCACCCCTTACAAATGTTATTGTGTTAGTTAAAGTGTACTCTTAAGCAATGTGTGGTGCCTAGAGCAATGCTCTTTGGAATTTAACGTTGTGGCTCAATAACCACTCATGTTTTGGACAGGTACACCGTTGAGGTACCAACAGAGGAACTTAAAATTTATGTGGATTGTGTTATATAAGATATTCATTTTGTCATGACAGTTCATGTTCAAGAGTTCTAATTCTGATGTTTAGTATCAGATGGCGCATTTCAAGCAAACAAATAACTTGATTCATCTATCATATTTTTATCTGCTCAGAGTTTTGTAACTAAACACGTTTATTAGCTCTGTTATGGTGGTGATTATACTTGTCTTTTGGCATGTCTCATTCTCCTTTCCGATGCATTCTGGTGATACGTTGTTTCAATACACGACATTGTTTTGTTGCTTTATTTGTGAATTATTTTTTTCAGGTCAGAGTTTTGTACCTAAACACGTTTATTAGCTGTGGCATGGCTTCCTCCCCATGCCATTGCATTCTGGTGATATGTTGTTTCAATAGAGGACATTGCTTGGATGGTTTATTTGTGAAGTATTCTTTAATCTTCTTAGGATTGATATCCTCAATTAGTAGTATTAGATTGTCATTCTTTCTTCTTTAAACAGTAATGTATAGTACTTAATCTGTTGAAAACAGTTACATAGTGCTTAATCTGTTAAAAAATAACCATGTTTTAAACACGAGACCCTTCTTATTTTTGTTGCGGGAGGCAACATTACTGTTTCATTTTGATTCAGAGTTGAAGTAAACAATGGTTATTCCTGTTGGATATGACATGGACCAATCAATCTTTATCGTGTTCTGTACAGTAACATGTTGGAGTAAATGTATGAGTTGTACATAGTGGTTATGGTAGTGATTAGACCTGTCTTTTCGCATTGCTTTTATATTAAATGCATTGTGGTGGTATGTTGTTTCAATACATGACATTGCTTTGTTGATCTATTTGTGAATTATTCCTCAATTTTTGTAGGTTCGAGAATCCTCAATTAATGGTTTTAGATTGTTATTCTTTCTTGTTTTAACCATTTATAGAGTATTTCTTAATCTGTTTAAAAAATAATTATCTTGTTTTAAACACGAGACCCTTTTGTTCAGAGTCAACATAACTCTTCCATTTTGACACTGAATAGAAGGAAATGATGATTATTCATCTTGGATCTAACATGGACATTGGGTACTGTAACATGGAGTAAATGTTTGTGAGTTGTACATAGTTGCTATGATAGTGATTACACTTGTTTTTTGGCTTTTCTCGTTATCCTTTGAATGCGTCTGGTGATATGCTGTTTCAATACAGGGCATTGTTTTGTTATTTGAGTCATGAATTATTTTTCTTTGCTCTTTGTAGGAGTGATACCCCAATTATTGGTTTTAGATTGTCATTCTTTCTTGTTTTAACCATTTGTCGAGTATTCCTTAATTTGTTTAAAATAACATCTTGTTTTATATATGAAACCTTTCTGCCTACTGTTTTGTGATGAGAGTCAACATTGCTCTTCCATTTTGACACCGAATAGAAGGAGACTACGATTATTCATCTTGGATCTGACAAGGACAGTCAATTCCAACTGTGTAATATGGGAAAATCACAATTTTTTAATCGGAAAAAACTTGATTGAAGAATTTCATTAATAAATATAACCATAATTTAAGGACAGAGTAAAACACTCAAAAGCAGTAACTAGTAAATAGTGTATCGTAACATGTTATTCAGTACTTTGTAGCCAACATTTTGTAAAATCCATAAGCATGTGCTGAAGATTCAACTTACAGAGGTTTATTCCATTATATGCTTATAGCGCACATATGTTAAAAATGGCTATCTGTGACTATGTGAACTTATCAAGTTTAAGGTGAGAAAATATTTTAAATGTTAATGGAAATCTAAACTGTACAAGGTATTCAATATGCTCAAGTCTCTGAACTGTGGACCTATAACGGGACCCTGGTTGCTGTTGCTGTTGGACAGCACAGGAACAACCCTTGCGCTAACTGTAATGACTTCTTCCGGAGGAGGCTGTTGGGGTGTCATTGTGGACCAACACCCCACTACAGTTCCATATCTCTGCTCTTGTTGGGAGTTCAAAGAGTAGGGCCTTAAATCAGAATCAGTTCGTTGTACCACTTGACAGCTCAAGTATGCCAAACTCAAGGCTGCTGTGTAGATGGGTCTTTATAATGTGGTTAACATCTGCACAGTAACCCCAACATTAGCACCTTAAAATCTATTACAGTGTAAAGTGGGAATTTTATCTTCAGTAACACCAAAGCGTTTGCAATTCTCAGTCAGTGTACGTTCATTGGACAATAAAGGCAGTAGATCATTTGAACCAGTTCAAATTCAAACCATGGAAATTGAACTAAAAAAAAAAACAAAACAAAACAAAACTTCTATACAAGTGGTTGTTGTAAACTTACATCCACATGATACACAGATCTGGACTCAGAGAATTTCCTACCTCAAATAACTCCAAGTCTGGAAACACCCATCAAAACTTTTGATTTGGATTCACAAACATGCTGAATAGAAAAATCACAAATGAAAATCAATGGATGTGATCAGCTCGTTTCCTGCTATTTACAGTTTATTTTTTCATGAAATGCATTTCCTGCTTTTTCCTGTTTCTCATTTCCAGAAGCACATTCTTTGCTGCTTCCTTTTCCAGTGCTCAGAGAACACTAGAGCAAATTCAGCAACCAAGTGCACAATGCATTGTGGATCCTGATCCTAGGGTCAAGCCAGTGGTGAAAAATCTTTAAAGAGCCCATGTCTAAAAAAATATTCCTACAGATATCAGTGTAACTGAAATCGCATATACTGCACCAACATTTAAAAAAGAACACGGTTTTATATGCACAACAGGGGGTGACAGCTACGCTCTCAAGCTCACTCTACCTTATCTAATGAAAGTAGTGTAACACAACATCAAAACGCCAACCCAAAAAAAAAAAAAAACCACCTAGGAATATAAATCCATCACGTCATTTACTTGGTCATTCATTTTCACTCGTAGTCTCCAATCCAAGGCAATCTACGAAGAGCACTTTTGTCATTTATCTTGTGTGTTACAACATCATGCTTTATGAACTAAATTCTCCCGACAATTGTTCATGGTGTAGTTTTGTATCAGCATGCTTTTGAAGATTTCATTCCTAATCGCCATCTAATACCCCAACAAAATTTGCCTAGATGGCTGTCTTATTATTTTTTACATCCAAGGGGAAGCAATGTATTTGGAAAGAGAGTTCTAATTGTATCACTACCTTCTCTATGATAGATAATTATTAATAATCAAGCAGACTACAACTCCTAACTAAATAGGATGTAACTAAACAGGATATGCTTTCAGAATTAAGCAGTTTATTTTCATATTTAAGCTACAGGAAGATAACCAACTAACACATGATTTGCCAGTGTTGCAAAGATTAGACTTGGAAATAACTAGGCAGAGTCAAGAAATTGGGCTCAGGGAAAAACTGGGAAAAAAAGTGATTGATTCCATCAAAAACCAAGCAAAATTTCATGTTTTATAAGAGATTTTGCACTACATGAGAATTTTCATGCTGCAGGCAATTTTCTCATGACACGTACAGTTTTCTATTTTTTTCTGAAATTCGCAACTTTTTACTTCCAATTTCTTCTTTGGGAACTAACTCAGGGAATACAAAAAAAAAATCAATAAATCAGCCATTTTTACAAAGATGATTTCACCATTGTTCTTAACCCCCAATAAATGACTTGTGCCCATAATTTACACCAACCTCGATGATCAAAGTTTGTAAAATACAAAAACGAGTCATTTTCTCATTATGAAAAATTTCCTCTAAATCAACATTAACAAACTAGATCGTCTTACCTCGATATTGTAAATGCCAATTTTCCCATCAAAAGATGTTGATAAAATTCTCCTCACTCATGAATTGGGCATTGCAATGCATATTGATGCATTAATTATGCAGGTATGGAACATTAATAGCTATGTGTAACAAAAGCCAAGAAATGTAGAATATGCGGGGTAAATGTTTCAAAAACCATGAAAAAAATGGTGAATTGTTGATTTTCCAGCAAATCAACACCCAAATGAGATACTGCCCAAAATAGTATGATGTTCTGAAAGAAAACACAATTTTTTTTGAAAAAAAAAATGCCAGCAGCAAAGAAAATCTTCTATAAACCACGAAAAAATGATTCACTTTCCTAATTGAGCTTTTGGGAAAGAGATGTGTGGTCCAATGCGTTGTTAGAGGGAAAACTTGGTTATTCTTCCATGGCAATTGGGAGAGAACTACAACCTGTTGTTTTCACAGATTTAGGCAATGAGGATATGATTTGTCTGTTGTTTTCACAGATTTAGGCGATAAGGATATGATTTGTTGTTCATAGATTTTTGCATTGTGTTTGTCACACACATATAAATATAAAGCAATGCCATATGATATATACAAAAAATGATTTTTGTGGGGGCACAATGGGATACCTCTATCAAGAACTTTTCTATCTAGGTTAAACAAGTTTGGGAAGGATTTGAACTTTGCTAACATACAAAAATCAGTACACCTCTGAAGGATCTGGCTTTGCTTTAGTTTTTTTCATTTTGCATTGGAGGCAGCAAGAAATAATGTGGAAGGAGATACTGAATTGTACATGAAAGGTAGCAGTATGGAGGGAAGCAGATAACAACCTTCACCAATCATGTTAAAGGTCTGTCTTGTTGGCATTCCTTTTTATTTGAATAGATATTTGATTCTGTTATGATAGCGTCGTTCTTATTGTATGTATTTTGCAACAGGATTTCAAGCGGTTGTTTTGACTTGGGATTTGAATTTTGGATTTATGATGGTATGTATAATTCAGCCTTTTTGGTTATGTTTATAGTTTTTAGACATGAAATACAAGGTGGCTCTAGCTGAGCCAACATCTTGGAAGGACAATATGCGGCGAAGAAAGAAGGCACTCTCGTTAGAGAGAGATTTTGCATGGTATCAGTGGTTCTGCTAGTCTCGGGGAGTTTTTGGCCATGATGGGCCGTTGGACAAGGAGATGTAGTGCGTGGCCCTGATTCTCTGTTAATTTTGGGCAACTAGGTTCAAACTTCATGTTGCACTGCTCATATGACGATGGTCATATTTTCGTTGGATTTCTTTTTTGGAGAGGTGCAAGATTGTGTAATATTCCCAATTTTAGCCTCAAGCTAAAATGAAATATTATAGTTGCACATTTTATTTTTATTTAATAAAATGGGGGAGGAGACACCTTAGCCCCTTTTAGATGAAAAAGTAATACTCCTAATGTGAAAAGGAGGAGAATAAAGTAGTTGAAATAAACACAAAGGGTGTGAATGGAACCCAACTCACTTGATTAGTCACATTTGACTAAAGTCAACAACGCTACCCAAGGAGGAAGAGGCTTCCTAGAGAAGCTGCGCAGTTTTTGGAGGGAAGACATTCATGCAAGGGTGGAAATCCTAATTGGTGGGACCATGGTGGAGAAGAGTTCCATTTATTTATAAGGAGGATATGGCAGCCCGTTTGGACAGGTTATGATTTAGAGTTTCAGACTTTGAGTCTGCAAGGCTTGCATCCTCGGGCTGTTTAGCAGGGTGATGGTGCCCTCGGGCACTAGGGTGTTCCCGATCGGGAATCCCTTCCTCTTCCTCAAGGAAGGATGAGGATTGAACTGATTTTCCTCAATCCGGCATTGGCCACAGCTTCATTCATCTCCTATAGCGTTAGCTCTGCAGCAGAGAGGACGTTGTGTAGCTGGGTGCAGCTAGAGAGGAACTCATGGAGTCATTCTTGCTTGTTTTCTTCAGTGGAGGAGTGGTCTATTCATTGGAGGCGCTGCAAGGAGGATTCCCGGGCTGAATTTCAGATCAGTGGCACGAGGCCACACTTCCATCATCTCCCACTGCGCAGTCCATGGAGGAAACCACGTTATTTCAGAGAAGGCAGTGAGACAGGGTTTCATTGGGCTCATCAAGAGTGTGTTTCTGAGACAAAGTGATCAACACTTTGTATTAGAGACATGATCAGAGGAGGGCATCTACATTTCAGATCAGTCATGGCCTCATTCATATTTTGTATCAGTTGCAGTGACAACTTTGTTGTCACATTTTTGTATGTTCCGGCATATCTAGCAATCTTTCATAGATTGGCTAGAAATCTTGTATCTCAGCCCATTTCTTGTTATTGGGCTTATTTCTTGTATTCCTTCAGTCACATATGTATTTCATTCATATTCAGCAGCTTATGCCTTCATGTACTCAGCTCAGTTGCGGCTACTCTGGCATTTTGTGGAGTTGCAGCGACTCTTGTATTTCATTGCTATTTCGTTGGAGGTTGGATGTTAAAGTTTGAGTGGCTTGTCCCTCAACTATTTCTTGTATTTATTTGCTGATATATCATAATATCATGATGGTTGGAGCATTTCCCTCTTATGATGTATTCGGAGTTGCAGAGTCCATGTTTATGTTCTTATGTTGCTGTAAGCTCTCTCATTGAGCATTGTTTTAGAGACCTAGATTGGGGAGATCTGAATAACTCATCTAGAGTGATTTCTTTGAGCTCATATTCTGCATAGGAGTTGTATGATGAATGTTCTGAGGCATCCCAGCAGTGGTTTGTCTTATTCTTGTAGCAACTTCCTTATATAGCGTCCTTAAGAACTCTGTAGCAGAAATTCCCGAGGTGGAATATTGCATATCCATAGACAGAGTCTGTGAAGGGCCAACTAGCCTCAAGATTTCTTCCTTCTTTGGAAGGAGTAATATCCTGTAAATTCCCCAACAGTCAATCTCTGAAATGGACTTGCAGTAGCTCACTGAAGAAGGAATTGGAATATCTTAAGATATTCCCGATGGAGCAGAAAATTCCAGATTTGGAATATTACATTGGTATCAGAGCATGATCTTGGCTCAACCTGTGCCCAAGATCCATTGCCATCAGCAAGAGGAGCTTCTCTCCAAGGAGAGGAGATTGACAGAGGAAACAAGGGAAAGGGAATGAAGGAAGAGGAGGTTTCCCTTCTTCTTTTCCAGACCATTGAGGAGATTATTGAAGATCTTAATGAAAGGGAAAATTTGGAGAAATTTTTTGAAAAGGGTTTGTTGATGGGACAAATCCTAGCTACTTCATGGAGGGTGTGAGCATTCAACCACACATGCAGATCCACAGCGCAGTACATTGCCCATAGCTACTGCAAGAAGGATGGAGGAAAAAGTTGAGGCCTCTGGAGGAGCAGCGCTACAACTCAAAGGTATGGCTCATGATGATTGATTTCAGAGTTCTATTTCGTGTTCTCATGCAAATGAGAGATCATATGTTGCAGTCACAAAAGAGTTTGGCAAAGGGGATTGATGAAAACCAATGTGAAACATGTTGTGACGAAACTTCAAACACTTTGCATGCATGGAGGGGGACCATGAAACAAAAGATCATTCCATCTTTCTAGAGGGGGAGAAATCAAGAGAATGACTTGCTAGAGGTAAGACCCCCATTGTATGAAGGGCACTCTTCCATTTGTGAGGGTGTGGAGATATTCCTTTCTAGGGAAGGCCAAGATCCCAGGTCTCTCATTGGGGATACACTCACATGTTGGTAGAGAGGAGGTGCATAGAAAAACCTACAGCGCTGCACCATTGGAAAAAGAAGAAGAAGAACAGAAGGATCAGCATGAAGGGATGATGGACATTCACCCTTATCTACTTCAGAGATTTTCTTCACATGGGAGAAGCACTGCACTGCGCAGTAGAGAGAGAGGGGACCTTTCATTTCTCTCATATATACAGTCCACTTCCTATCTTGGTGTCTCACTTTTGGAGGCTTTCCACTTGGGAGGCCACTTGATCTAGAGATGATGAGAGGCATCATGCTATTTGGTTCACCACTCATTGGATTTCGGAGGGGTGGAGACATTAGAGGAGTCCATTACAACGCAGAGAGTTTGGGGATAAGCTCATGGAGGAGGGATACACTCTCTCATTTTCAGTACCACCCATTCTCACCAGTTTCATTGCGCAGATAGAGTTCCTGTATGGATAGAGGATAGCATCTTCATGATGCCAGATGACTGCTCCACAGATTTTATGAGAGGGAGGATAATTCCTTGGAGAAAGGACTCTTTCATGCATTGGAGTAGATGGAGGCCACTCATGCTTACATTGCCTAGGATCGGGAGATTCTTTGGAGGTGATAGTCTCTCATGGGAGGCTCATTTTCAGAGAGCCTCATTTCTATTTGAGCATGAGTAGCTGCATGATGGCATGGCAGCAACTTGGAGGATGACTTTGGCATGAGGGGATGTCAAGGTAGTAGGCAGCAGCGTGAGGGAGCACCATATTGCAGAATACCAGTGCTGCCTATGTGGAGGATTGATCCAGGATGGAGGACTTAGCTTGGGTTGAGTATTCCCCAGGATCTTGATGCATGCATGATTCTTGGATGGCCTTGATGGAGATGGCAGATACTTAGTGGATGATAAGATCATCTGTCATCATGGCAGACTCTTCTTGACTAGGGCTTCTAGTCTCAAGGAGACACTATTGCATGCAGCAACATGAGGACTTCCTAGCTATGCATTTGGATGCATACTCTACTTTGCTAGAGGAGTTAACTTGGGAGGGCATTCATCATGATCTACATCAGCATATGGATAGATGCATAGCCCGGTTCATTTTGGAGAGGTGGGCACAACCATTCCCTTACTCATTGGAGGAGAGGGAGAGCATTCACTTGAGCTATTTCAGCTCAAGAGCTCTAGTGCATGATGGAGGAGGTATAATTTCATAATTTGTATTGTACTTCTTTTCATTGATTGAGGAGCATGATGTATCAAGGAGGCTTGTTCCTTCTTGAATTTTTCATAAGGATGCACTTGCAGCTACTTGTAGCCTTGATATTGGCTATTCTTATGATGGTTTGTGGGGGAAGCCACATGTTTCTTTGTGTGCACCATTGGCACCAATTTGTATTCTCATGTTTTCATCTTATGAGGAGATGTGTGGCAGCAAACAAGTGGCTAGTACAACACTTGTTATTTTTGATTTTGAGGCAGGCCAAGGAGGCACTGCGCAGTTCCATGAATGGAAATTTGAACCACTCTGCGGTTGTCATTTGACAACTTGCTTTTATTATATATTGCTCCATATATTTCTGATGTTGGTACACTCATGAGGAGCATTATTTGGAGAGTATTGTATGTACAGCCCATTAGGAGCATTATTCTCCCCATTGTATACGTTTTATCTTGCAGGAGACACCATGGGCATACCATGAATGCCACATTGCTACTTGCTCTTCTTGTGGAAGGGACCACTTGGAGGATTTGAGAAGGCATTTCATGGCTGGATTTATTGATGGGGTAGCTTGGGCCATTCTTGGAGGCCATAAAATTTCAGCCCAAGGACAGAGGCAACCCCATGCACACCATAAATGGAGAGATGACCATTATGGGAAACCAAAACAACTCTCCATTCAGCCCCAACACATTGCAGAAATCAGGGGTGAGATTTTATTTGGATGATTGCATGGATGAGAGGACCATCAGTGGGATTATATTTTCCCATGCATATCATCACTCCTACCTTAAGGAGGCCTTAACACCACAAGAAGGATTCCACTACACCTTCTATCTTTCCATGAGGAGCATTGTTTTTAGCTTGCATACTTGGGAGAGAGCATTGGAGGACAGTTTCATTGCAGCATATTCGAGCAGTGGTGGGACCATTGATGAGGAGGCCACAAGAGAAGAAGGAGGAAACAATTTTGTTTTCTTTATGCAGTTGCTTGAGGGACAACAACATGTGGGAGGGGAGGACTGTAATATTTCCAATTTTAACCTCAAGCTAAAATGGAATATTATAGTTGCACATTTTACTTTTATTTAATAAAATGGGGGAGGAGACACGTTAGCCCCTTTTAGATGAAGAAATAAAACTCCTAATGTGAAAAGGAGGAGAATAAAGTAGCTGAAATAAAAACCAAGGGTGTGAATGGAACCCAACTCACTTGATTAGTCACCTTTGACTAAAGTCAACAACGCTGCCCAAGGAGGAAGAGGCTTCCTAGAGAAGCTGCGCAGTTTTTGGAGGGAAGACATTCATGCAAGGGTGGAAACCCTAATTGGTGGGACCATGGTGGAGAAGAGTTCCATTTATTTATAAGGAGGATATGGCAGCCCATTTGGACAGGTTATGATTTAGAGTTTCAGACTTTGGGTCTGCAAAGCTTGCATCCCCGGGCTGTTTAGCAGGGTGATGGTGCCCTCGGGCACTAGGGTGTTCCCGGTTAGGAATCCCTTCCTCTTCCTCAAGGAAGGATGAGGATTGAGCTGATTTTCCTCAATCTGGCATTGGCCACAACTTCATTCATCTCCTACAACGTTAGCTCTGCAGCAGAGAGGACGTTGTGTAGTTGGGTGCAGCTAGAGAGGAACTCATGGAGTCATTCTTGCTTGTTTTCTTCAGTGGAGTGGTCTATTCATTGGAGGAGCTGCAAGGAGGATTCTCGGGCTGAATTTCAGATCAGTGGCATGAGGCCACACTTCCATCATCTCCCACTGCGCAGTCCATGGAGGAAATTGGGCTCATCAGGAGTGTGTTTCTGAGAAAAAGTGATCAGCACTTTGTATTAGAGACATGATCAGAGGGGGGCATCTACATTTCAGATCAGCCATGGCCTCATTCATATTTTGTATCAGTTGCAGTGACAACTCTGTTGTCACATTTTTGTCTGTTCCGACATTTCTAACAATCTTTCATAGATTGGCTAGAAATTTTGTATCTCAGCCCATTTCTTGTTATTGGGCTTATTTCTTGTATTCCTTTAGTCACATATGTATTTCATTCATATTCAATAGCTTATGCCTTCATGTACTCAGCGCAGTTGTAGCGACTCCGACATTTTGTGGTGTTGCAACTACTCTTGTATTTCATTGCTATTTTGTTGGAGGTTGGATCTTAAAGTTTGAGTGGCTTGTCCCTCAACTATTTCTTGTATTTATTTGTTGATATATCATAATATCATGATGGCTGGAGCATTTCCTTCTTATGATGTATTCGGAGTTGCAGAGTCCATGTTTATGTTCTTATGTTGCTGTAAGCTCTCTCATTGAGCATTGTTTTAGAGACCTAAATTGGGGAGATTTGAATAACCCATCTAGAGTGATTTCTTTGAGCTCATATTTTGCATAGGAGTTGTATGATGAATGTTCTGAGGCATTATAGCAGTGGTTTGTCTTATTCTTGCAGCAACTTCTTTATACAACGTCCTCAAGGACCATGTAGCAGAAATTCTCGAGGTGGAATATTGCATATCCATAGACAAAGTCTATGAAGGGCTAGCTAGCCTCAGGATTTGTCCTTTCTTTGGAAGGAGTCATATCCTATAAATTCCCCAACAGTCAATCTCTGAAATGGACTTGTAGTAGTTCACTGAAGAAGGAATTGGAATATCTTAAGATATTCCCGATGGAGCAGAAAATTCCAGATTTGGAATATTACAGTGGTATCAGAGCATGATCTTGGCTCAGCCTGTGCCCAAGATCCATTGCCATCAGAAAGAGGATCTTCTCTCCAAGGAGAGGAGATTGATAGAGGAAACAAGGGAAAGGGAATGAAGAAAGAGGAGGTTTCTCTTCTTCTTTTCCAGACCATTGAGGAGATTATTGAAGATCTTAATGAAAGGGAAAATTTGGAGAAATTTTCTGAGAAGGGTTTGTTGATGAGACAAATCCTAGCTACTTCATGGAGGGTGTGAGCATTCAACCACACATGCAGATCCACAGTGCAGTACATTGCCTATAGCCACTGCAAGAAGGATGGAGGAAAAATTTGAGGCCTTTGGAGGAGCAATGCTGCAACTCAAAGGTATGGCTCATGATGATTGATTTCAGAGTTCTATTTCATGTTCTCATGCAAATGAGAGATCATATGTTGCAGTCCCAAAAGAGTTTTGCAAAGGGGATTGATGAAAACCAATGTAAAACATGTTGTGACAAAACTTCAAACACTTTGCATGCATGGAGGGGGACCATGAAACAAAAGATCATTCCATCTTTCTAGAGGGGGAGAAATCAGGAGAATGACTTGCAAGAGGCAAGACCCCCATTGTAAGAAGGGCACTCTTCCATTTGTGAGGCTTTGGAGATATTCCTCTCTAGGGAAGGCCAAGATCCCAGGTCTCTCATTGGGGATACACTCACATGTTGGTAGAGAGGAGGTGCATAGAAAAACCTACAACGCTGCACCATTGGAAGAAGCAGAAGAAGAGCAGAAGGATCAGCATGAAGGGATGATGGACATTCACCCTTATCTACTTCAGATATTTTCTTCACGTGGGAGAAGGACTTCACTGCGCAGTAGAGAGAGAGGGGACCTTTCATTCCTCTCATATATACAATCCACTTCCTATCTTGGTGTCTCACTTTTGGAGGCTTTCCACTTGGGAGGCCACTTGATCTAGAGATGATGAGAGACATCATGCTATTTGGTTCACCACTCATTAGATTCTGGAGGGGTGGAGACATTAGAGGAGTCCATTACAGCGTAGAGAGTTTGGGGATAAGCTCATGGAGGAGGGATGCACTCTCTCATTTTAAGTACCACCCATTCTCACCAGTTTCACTGCGCAGATAGAGTTCCTGTATGGATAGAGGATAGCATCTTCATGATGCCAGATGACTGCTCCACAGATTTTATGAGAGGGAGGATACTTCCTTGTAGAAAGGACTCTTTCATGCATTGGAGTAGATGGAGGCCACTCATGCTTACATTGCCCAGGATAGGGAGATTCTTTGGAGGTGATAGTCTCTCATGGGAGGCTCATTTTCAGAGAGCCTCATTTCTATTTGAGCATGAGTAGCTGCATGATGTCATGGCAACAACTTGGAGGATGACTTTGGCATGAGGGGATGTCAAGGTACTAGGCAGCAACGTGAGGGAGCACCATATTGCAGAATACCAACGCTGCCTATGTGGAGGATTGATCCAGGATGGAGGACTTAGCTTGGGTCGAGTATTCCCCAAGATCTTGATGCATGCATGATTCTTGGATGGCCTTGATGGAGATGGCAGATACTTAGTGGATGATAAGATCATCTATCATCATGGAAGACTCTTCTTGACTAGGGCTTCTAGTCTCAAAGAGACACTTGCATGTAGCAACATGAGGACTTCCTAGCTATGCATTTGGATGCATACTATGCTTTTCTAGAGGAGTTCACTTGGGAGGGAATTCATCATGATCTACATCAGCATATGGATAGATGCATAGCCCGGTTGATTTTGGAGAGTTTGGCACAACCATTCCCTTACTCATTGGAGGAGAGGGAGAGCATTCAGTTGAGCCATTTCAGCTCAAGAGCTCTAGTGCATGATGGAGGAGGTATAATTTCATAATTTGTATTTTACTTCTTTTCATTGATTGAGGAGCATGATGTATCAAGGAGGCTTGTTCCTTCTTTCATTTTTCATAAGGATGTACTTGCAGCTTCTTGTAGCCTTGATATTGGCTATTCTTATGATGGTTTGTGGGGGAAGCCACATGTTTCTTGGTGTGCACCATTGGCACCAATTTGTATTCTCATGTTTTCATCTTATGAGGATATGTGTGGCAGCGAACAAGTGGCTAGTACAACAATTGTTATTTTTGATTTTGAGGCAGGCCAAGGAGTCACTGCGCAGTTCCATGAATGGAACTTTGAACCACTCTGCGGTTGTCATTTGACAACTTGCTTTTATTGTATATTGTTCCATATATTTCTGATGTTGGTACACTCATGAGGAGCATTATTTGGAGAGTATTGTATGTAAAACCCATTGGGAGCATGATTCTCCCCATTGTATATGTTTTATCTTGCAGGAGACACCATGGGCATACCATGAATGCCACATTGCTACTTGCTCTTCTTGTGGAAGGGACCACTTGGAGGATTTGAGTAGGCATTTTATGGCTGGATTTCTTGATGGGGTAGCTTGGGCCATTCTTGGAGGCCATAACATTTCAGCCCAAGGACAGAGGCAGCCTCATGCTCACCATAAATGGAGAGAGGGCCATCATGGGAAACGAAAACAACTCTCCATTCAGCCCCAACACATTGCAGAAATCAGGGGTGAGATTTTATTTGGATGATTGCATGGATGAGAGGACCATCAGTGAGATTATATTTTCCCATGCATATAATCACTCCTACCTTAAGGAGGCCTTATCACCACAAGAAGGATTCCACTACACCTTCTATCTTTCCATGAGGAGCATTATTGCTAGCTTGCATACTTGGGAGAGAGCATTGGAGGACAGTTTCATTGTAGCATATTCGAGCAGTGGTGGGACCATTGATGAAGAGGCCACAAGAGAAGAAGGGGGAGACAATTTTGTTTTCTCTAAGCTGTTTCTTGAGGGCAAGCAACATGTGGGAGGGGAGGACTGTAATATTCCCAATTTTAGCCTCAAGCTAAAATGGAATATTATAGTTGCACATTTTATTTTTATTTAATAAAATGGGGGAGGAGACACCTTATCCCCTTTTAGATCAAGAAATAAAACTCCTAATGTGAAAAGGAGGAGAATAAAGCAGCTGAAAAAAACACCAAGGGTGTGAATGGAACCCAGCTCACTTGATTAGTCACCTTTGACTAAAGTCAACAACGCTGCCCAAGGAGGAAGAGGCTTCCTAGAGAAGCTACACAGTTTTTGGAGGGAAGACATTCATGCAAGGGTGGAAACCCTAATTGGTGGGACCATGGTGGAGAAGAGTTCCATTTCTTTATAAGGAGGATATGTCAGCCCATTTGGATAGGTTATGATTTAGAGTTTCAGACTTTGGGTCTGCAAATCTTGCATCCTCGGGCTGTTTAGCAGGTTGATGGTGCCCTTGGGCACTAGGGTGTTCCCGGTCGGGAATCCCTTCCTCTTCCTCAAGGAAGGATGAGGATTGAGCTTATTTTCCTCAATCCGGCATTGGCCACAGCGTCATTCATCTCCTACAGTGTTAGCTCTGCCGCAGAGAGGACGTTGTGTAGCTGGGTGCAGCTAGAGAGGAACTCATGGAGTCATTCTTGCTTGATTTCTTCAGTGGAGTGGTCTATTCATTGGAGGAGATGCAAGGAGGATTCCCGGGCTGAATTTCAGATCAGTGGCATGAGGCCACACTTCCATCATCTCCCACTGCGCAATCCATGGAGGAAACTGCGTTATTTCAGAGGAGGCAGTGAGAGAGGGTTTCAATGGGCTCATCAAGAGCGTGTTTCTGAGACAAAGTGATCAACAATTTGTATTAGAGACATGATCAGAGGAGGGCATCTACATTTTAGATCAGCCATGGCCTCATTCATATTTTGTATCAATTGCAGTGACAACTCTGTTGTCACATTTTTGTATGTTCCGACATTTCTAGCAATATTTCATAGATTGGTTAGAAATCTTGTATCTCAGCCCATTTCTTGTTATTGGGCTTATTTCTTGTATTCCTTCAGCCACATATGTATTTCATTCATAATCAACAACTTATGCCTTCATGTACTCAACGCAGTTGCAGCTACTCCGACATTTTGTGGAGTTGTAGCTACTCTTGTATTTCATTGCTATTTCGTTGGAGGTTGGATCTTAAAGTTTGAGTGGCTTGTCCCTCAACTATTTCTTGTATTTATTTGCGGATATATCATAATATCATGATGGCTGGAGCATTTCCCTCTTATGATGTATTCGGAGTTGCAGAGTCCATGTTTTTGTTCTTATGTTGCTGTAAGTTCTCTCATTGAGCATTGTTTTAGAGACCTAGATTGGGGAGATCTGAATAACCCATCTAGAGTGATTTCTTTGAGCTCATATTCTGCATAGGAGTTGTATGATGAATTTTCTGAGGCATCCCAGTAGTGGTTTGTCTTATTCTTGCAGTAGCTTCCTTATACAACGTTCTCAAGGACCCTGTAGTAGAAATTCCCGAGGTGGAATATTGCATATCCATAGACAGAGTCTGTGAAGGGCCAGCTAGCCTTAGGATTTCTCCCTTCTTTGGAAGGAGTCATATCCTGTAAATGCCCCAACAGTCAATCTCTGAAATGGACTTGCAGTAGCTCACTGAAGAAGGAATTGGAATATCTTAAGATATTCCCGATGGAGCAGAAAATTTCAGATTTGGAATATTACAGATTGATCTAAATATCATCTTGTTTGGATGAACAAAACATATATTTTGAATTTATTTTCCACACATGTGCAAGGTCGGTCATATTTGTAATGTAGGCTCACATGCCTAATAGATGTGTCACATACCCTCACTGATGGATATAAATTGGAGAGACTTGGAGGTCATTTTCTCATCAACTCATCACACATCTCTCATTGTGATATGATTGGTTCATAGCCTTTGGAGGCCTCTTCCCTTCACACGTATGGAGCTGAAGATGCTGTTTTTTACGGATCTGTTTAGGGCTGAATTTTAGAAGCGTTGACTGTGGTCAACTCTTGGTCGTTTGACCTCAAAACTCTTCCAAAATTCTGATTTTGAGATGCTGTACTATTGGGCACAAAAATTGAGGGAAAAGGAGCTATTTGACTGAAGCCCTAATCTACAGTGTTGACTTTCTTTTTCTGTCTTGCGTCGACTTTTGGTTGACCAGCGTTGACTTGTGATGAGCTGTCTTTGAGGGTCGTGGGTGTGACACTTGGAAGATTGGCTGATCTAGAAAGGCTTTGTTGGTTGAAGCATCATGTTCACTGCTATAAGGTACAATATCTCATATCTTTGCTAGACAAGAAGAATTGTAAATCTGATCTATATTATTGGTTTGTCTTCTGTTGATATATTATTTTGTTCTATCAACATTTTACTTTCATGTTTATGTTATTTCTAATTTGTATCGGGCCTAAGAAAGATTGAAGTAAATTTGCATTAAGCATAGAAAACACCATGATTATTTAAATTTAACATGGTTTCAGAGCTGAGGTGAAGACAAAGTCCAAGCTAGTGTAAGAAGTAATCACTGGAGAAGGGATCCTATCAAGGACAAATGGCCTCCTCAACCTACAAAGGTTTCAAGGCTGATGATAAATTGACAGATAAGTTTGATTATCATGTGATCAAAACTGAATCATGGACCTATGTGAGAGCACAAAATTCAAAGTGTTTGGAAGTGTGCTGAATCTGAGCGATCGGATAGATCTCGTCTTCCTGATTCCGGCACCGTGAACGGTTCGAAAAACTGACACCGTATGAATAAGTTATCGCGGTTTGAAAAGTCCAGTAAACGACAATTTTTGGACTTTGACCAAGTTTGACTTGGATTTGAGAAAATTAAAAAAATAATATTCTAGGGAATATTCTTGAAAATATTCCCTAGAATATTCTGTGTGGACCAATCGAATTTTTCCAAGTGGCACGTTGTGGTTTGTTGAGAAATATCACATGTTTTAATTCAGCCAATTAAGAGCTGCCACGTGGCAGGCCCGAAGTGTTGGAAATAATGAGAGGGGGGTGAATCAATATTTCTTTTCAATTGTTAATTTTACCAGTTAGATCACTTATATTTATAACACAAAATGAACAATAAGAATAAATGATTTTATTAATCTATTCTTTACGATAAATCAAGTACAATATATGTAGGGCTCCAACCCTAGATGAAGACACCAATATTCAATCTCCCAAGTTCCAACCTGTATTTGCCAAGCACCGAATTGGACTTCCAAGGCTCCAACCTTGTAAATTCTGAGGCATCAACCTCAAGGGCTCCAACCCTATATCTGGTACAGGCTGCAACCTGGTCTTTTGAGGACTCCTATCCTCTAAGGCTCCAACCCTATCTTCTAAGGCACCAACCTTGTCTCTATGAGGCTCCAACCTCCTGCTTCAATTCGTCAAGATATATTTGGTTATACTTCACGATTCCCAATGTCTTCTTCAACGAGCCCTTTCAATCTTCACTTAGTCTTCATTGTAGTCTCCACATTACGTCATCAATGAAAACCTTTTCTTCTTAGAAGGTGTCACCACTGCTCTTCATCATACCCAAACACTTTCTCCAGTGTCACCTCATGATGACATTAGCAATGCATCATGGTCTCCTATAATGTCACCAAGATTAGTTAAAGCTTCTCAACAAGATGACTTCAATATTAGGTCCAATGTATCATCAATAAGCTTCAAAGAGATCTTCAAAAACACTACTCCTTCAAGAGTACTTCAACCTTGTTTAAAACCGAGGTCAGCTCCACTACAGTTCCTCAAAAAGGTTCTTCAAATTTGGTCACAAGATTGTCTTCACACAAGCCTCAAATTATGCTTCTAATTCCCTTTAATAACGCACCAGTGTAAACAATGATGTTTCAACAAGTTTTGCTCTAGACATTATCAAGGATTCAATATATCTTTAAAGATGCTTCACTTCAATTCTCTTAAGCAGCTGCAAAGACTTTAATAATTCTATCACTAGATTCCTCTAGTAGCTGCTCAATCAAGGCCTTCTAGAATGCCTCTCAAGGTTTTCTCCAAAGAAGACCACAGGTTCTATTCTGTTAAACAAACGTCTTTAAGTGCTTCAAGGGTCCTTTAATAGGCTACTCCAAGTACTGCTGCAATCCTCAAACAATGTCAATATTGTATGCTTAAGAATGTCCCAAAGGCAGCTCCAAATTCACTTCAATATATACTGCTTTAAGGTTTGTTCAAGATCTGTTCCAACTATTCTTCTAGTTTTGTTATGCTCTGCTCCAAAGCTGTCACAATTTTGTCTTGAGGTGATGTCAAAGACACTTCTTCAAAAAACCTCAAATGATGCTCAAAAGACTATCAAGAATTCTGAACTGTAATCTTTAGCAAACAGAGCTACTATACTAGTAGAGCAGTATTTTGCAATGATGACTGTGCTCCTTTAAGAGACTGTTCTCAAAGTCCGAGATCCTAAAATGAGGTTTGGTACACAGAATGAGGTGCAGAGATAAGGTGTTCCAGAAAACCCAAGGTCTGTTCCTGTAGTGGTTTATACTGACTCGAAATTGCATATATTTTACAGGTTCGAAGTTTCAGAACTGCAGGTCTGTGGTTCTGCAATAATGAAACAGGTCCGAGGTCTATGATTGTAGGTATGTGGTTAGTCATATGACCACAGATCCGAGAAACTAGCCTTAGGTAGCTGTCCGAGCTGTTTAGAATCTGATCACTGTAATCAAGCACAGTCACTGTAATTTTCAAGAATCCAAGCCAAAATATCACTAAGAAACCCTTATAAAAAATGCCCTTGTCTCTTCCTTCTTTTGTTCACGAGTTGTGAACAATTCTTTCTCTTTTCTGTGTTATTGACTGAGTTCAAGGGTGAGAAAATGAATCTCGGACTGTATATAAATAGGCTTCTTTGTAATGACAACTGAAAAGCCACATCCATGTTTGGAGGCCGACATGAGTAGGCTAGCACAAGTCAGTTGGCCAAAAAATGATATTTTTCTAACTTAAAAATTCATTATCTTTCAAATCGCTTGGAGTTTCGGGCTGAGCTACAGGCTGAGTAATAGCTTATTGGAAAGGCAAAATTATGTTCTTCAAGATGGTGTAGGTGTTTTAAGGAATTTTGCCTCTAAGCTAGCAAAAAAACTATTTTTTAATGTGACTGATTATTTATGAGTGCAAAAATGGAGGCAAAGCAGAATAGGCTTCTCTTGTTAGGCTTCTGCATGGTTTTTGGCTTCTTCATTGTTTAACACCTTTATCATAGGATCATGGTAGGACATCAACAATGAGTGTATTACATAGTGGCTCAGTGATATGTTATAGGCATTATCATTAGGAAGGTCTCTTTCAATCATCAATCACGTCATCACTTAGCCTTCCAATCTTCATCTAACACCATCATTAAGTGTGGTCACATAAGAGTATAACGTCATCACAAGTATGGCTTCATAAAGTATAGTTCTTCACATCATGGGCTTGTCCTTAGGGACTAGATCACCAATTAGACACTTGGCAACTTCTTAAGGCAAGACATCATCATATGGAATGAAGCATCTCAAGTTCAATATTGACATCTTAGTCAAAGCCATATTGGCATCAATGACAACCTTGATTAACAATCTTCCCCTTTTTCATTGATGGAAATATTATTGCCCTTCCATCATTCTCTCCCCCTTTGACATCAATGGCAAACGGGGTGCCCAAGTACTCCCCCTGTAAAGCTGCTTCTTTTCTTCATGAATAGTAGTCCTTCATAGGTATGTTACTCTTATTGTCATGGTGCTCTTCAATGAACTTGCTCCCCTAAGCCTTTGCATATCTTCATGTAAATCGTCAATCGACTCCCTGCCTGCATAACCTCTGCTAGCTCTTCTTTTTGCCTTCGACAAGAAAAATTTCGACCTTGTGATCAAGTTGAAGACATCTTCAACAATGATCCATTGAATGAGAAGGGATTATGTTCTTCAATGGAGAAGATCTATCAAAAGATGATTGTCCATATGACTCATCAAGGATTTCATAGGGCCCTTTCACAGATAGATTCTGCAAGATAGCTCAAGAATCACAGAGTCCCCCCTAAATGTATGCATGGTCTCATTTTGGCAGAGTTTCATTATCAATTACTTGGAATATCAAGGATGACTTCATCAAGTCAACAACATGTGTTGTTGGCTGGAGTGTTCAAAATATTTCCGGAGGCAATTTGTTTCCTTCTCCATACTTGTGTAACTTTCTTCTCTGGCATGGTTCTAGCTTGTGTAGGGCCCCAAATCAAGTTACAATCACGTGCCATATGTCCAATGTTATGGCAATTGAAGCACTCCATCTCGTTCATGAATGAGGAATCATGATTTTTTTTTGCAAAATTTCTTCTAGGGAGTTGATGGGAACCATTATATTTGTCCTTGGGGTATGCCCTACAATCTTTTGCCATATGCCCAAAGTTTGTACAAGAATAGCAATAACCAAAAAATATACTTTGGTACCTAGAGGATGGAGATTGCCTTGATGTTCTTCCAAACTCATTCTGCCTTGGGATCCTCTGATGATATCCATTACCTCTTGCATCCTTGACACCATCAACATACTTTCTTGAAGTAGCGTCTCTTCAAATGTCATATTGACTCGTGCTTTTGCTGGAACTGGGGGCATTAATATTTCTTCCAAGCTTTTCCACATCCTTGTTGTTTGAAGCATTAGGTTTTGCATCACTTTTGTTTGAGGGTTCACCTGCATAACCAAGACCTTATTTATCAAGGGGGGATCTTTGATGACTTAGGATGTCATCTAGGGTTTCAGAACTCTTCAAGTTCTTATTCAACAAGTCAACTTCCATTTTAAGAGAGGCAATCTCTCCTTTCAAATTTTCACAATATTCATCTTTCATGACTAGTTTTTTCTTCATTTCTTTCATCATCCATGTTGCTTCATGTGCTTTGATTTCAAGGGAGATGATATTTGATTTCATTCTGAGGATTTATTCATTCTCCTTTGCTGCACTGCTCACCAGTTCTTCTTTTATTCTTTTTGCTTCACATGTTTCGGCCTTGAGAAGATTGATGTCTGATTTTAGTTTGAAGATTTCTTCATCCTTTTCTTCTAGTTGGCATATCATGATGTTTACCTCCTTTTCTTCTTCATCAACTTGTTCTTCTATGAATGCCAAAGTTTCCATTACCTTCTCGGCTCCTTGCACTTGTTTCCTTGCTTCTTCTAGTTGAGATCTAAGAGAGGAGACCTCTTCCTTGTATTGACCAATCTCTGTTTCAAGATTGTTCAAGCTCTTAAATATTTTTTCAAGGTGGCTTGACAAAGTTTCTACCCTTTTCTTTACCTTATCCAATTGATTTGTCATAGATACGACTTATTCATGATGCTTTCTATTGTTTTTATGAAATTCCTCCTTAAGTTTGGTGATCTCCTCATCTATTTCTTGTACTTGAAGCTTGAGTAGGTCAACTTCCTTCCTTGTCTTGTGGTCACCATCTTGCACTCTCTTCTTAAGTTCCTCATTTTCCTTTTTCAAACTGTTAATCTCTTCCATGGCATTTATAAGCTTAGTCAGGAGATCTTCTTCAAAGTCTTCTTTGCTTTCTTCTTCTTCTAGGTATTCTTTGGCCTTGATGTCATCATTCTTATTTTCAACTTCCTTGATGGGTTTTGGATTTCCTTCTTGCTTTCCATCATCTTCTTGAATAGAGGTCATGGTCAACACTCCTTTTGAGTGAAGATCATGAAGTTTGTCCCATATGACTTTTGCTGACGAACATTTTTCAAAATTGGCCTTCACAAAATTTGGTAACCCATTAAAAATTGCCTTCATTGCTCTTGTATTGTACTCCTTGGATTCTTTGTCCATCGTGTTATTAGTAATCATTGATTTCCAAACTTCAATTCCTCGAGTCTTCAAGAAATTCCTCATTCTTGCCACCCATATATCAAAATTTCCATTGAACAATGGAGCCTTCACAAATTGATTTACTTCAATTTCAATGTTTGAGAAAGACACGTCTTTAGGAGGATTGGAGACTTTCTTTCTTGGCTTTTCCATTTGTGTTCTAATGATCAACCTTCAAGCTATTAGGCTTTGAGTGAAGGTACCGGCTCTAATACTAATTGTTGGAAATACTGAGAGGGGGGTGAATCAATATTTCTTTTCAATTGTTAATTTTATCATTTAGATCACTTATATTTAGAACACAAAATGAACAATAAGAATAAATGCTTTTATTAATTTCTTCTTTACAGTAAATCAAATACAATATATGTAGGGATCCAACCCTAGATGAAGACACCAATATTCAATCTCCCAGGCTCCAACCTGTATTTGTCAAGCACCGACTTGGACTTCCAAGGCTCCAACCTTGTAAATTTCGAGGCACCAACCTCAAGGGCTCCAACCCTATATCTGGTATAGGCTCCAACCTAGTCTTTTGAGGACTCCTATCCTCTAGGGCTCCAACCATATCTTCCAAGGCACCAACCTTGTCTCTATGAGGCTCCAACTTCCTGCCTCAATTCATCAAGATATATTTGGTTATACTTCACGACTCCCAATGTCTTCTTCAACGAGCCCTTTCAATCTTCACTTAGTCTTCATTGTAGTCTCCACATTACGTCATCAATGACAACCTTTTCTTCTTAGAAGGTGTCACCACTGCTCTTCATCATACCCAAACACTTTCTCCAAGGTCGCCTCATGATGACATTAGCAATGTATCATGGTCTCCAATAATGTCACCAAGATCAGTTAAAGCTTCTCAATAATATGTCTTCAATATCAGGTCCAATGTATCATCAATAAGCTTCAAAGAGATCTTCAAAAACACTACTCCTTCAAGATTACTTCAACCTTGTTTAAAACCACGGTCAGCTCCACTACAGTTCCTCAACAAGGTTCTTCAAATTTGGTCACAAGATTGTCTTCACACAAGCCTCAAATTATGCTTATAATTCCCTTTAATAGCACACCAGTGTAAACAATGATGTTTCAACAAGTTTTTCTCTAGGCCTTATCAAGGCTTCAACAAATCTTTAAAGATGCTTCACTTAAATTCTCTGAAGCAGTTGCAAAGACTTTAATAAATCTATCACTAGATTCCTCCAGTAGCTGCTCAATCAAGGCCTTCTAGAATGCCTCTCAAGGTTTGCTCAAAAGAAGACCACATGTTCTATTCTGTTAAATAAACATCTTTAAGTGCTTCAAGGGTCCTTTAATAGGCTGCTCCAAATACTACTGCGATCCTCAAACAATGTCAATATTGTATGCTTAAGAATGTCCCAAAGGCAGCTCCAAATTCACTTCAATATATACTGCTTTAAGGTTTCTTCAAGATCTGTTCCAACTACTCTTCTAGTTTTTTTATGCTTAGCTCCAAAAATGTTACAATTTTGTCTTGAGGTGATGTCAAAGACACTTCGTCAAAAAACCTCAAATGATAATCAAAAGACTATCAATAATTCTGAACTATAATCTTTAGCAAACATAGCTACTATACTAGTAGAGCAGTCTTTTGCAATGATGACCGTGCTCCTTTAAGAGACTGTTCTCAAAGTCCGAGATCCTAAAATGAGGTTTGGTACACAAAACAAGGTGCATAGATAAGGTGTTATAGAAAACCCAAGGTCTGTTCGTGTAGAGGTTTATACTGACCGAAAATTGCAGAGATTTTACAGGTCCGAAGTTTCAGAACTGCAGGTCTGTGGTTCTGCAATAATGAAACAGGTCCGAGGTCTATGCTTGAAGGTATGTGGTTAGAGTCATATGACCACAGATCCGAGCAACCAGCCTTAGGTAGCTGTCTGAGCTGTTTAGAATCTGATCACTGTAATCAAGCACAGTCACTGTAATCTTCAAGAATCCAAGCCAAAATATCACTAAGAAACCCTTATAAAAAATGCCCTTGTATCTTATTTCTTTTGTTCATGAGTTGTGAACAATTATTTCTCTTTTCTGTGTTGTTGACCGAGTTCAAGGGTGAGAAAATGAATCTCGGACTGTATATAAATAGGCTTCTTTGTAATGACAACTGAAAAGCCACATCCATGTTTGGAGGCTGACATGAGTAGGCTAGCACAGGTCAGCTGGCCAAAAAAAATATTTTTCTAACTTAAAAATTCATTATCTTTCAAATCGCTTGGTGTTTCGGGTTGAGTAATAGCTCTTGGGAAAGGCAAAATTATGCTCTTCAAGATGGTGTAGGTGTTATTAACAAAATTTGCATCTAAGCTAGCAAAAAAGCTATTTTTTAAATGCGACTGATTATTTATGAGTGCAGAAATGGAGGCAAAGCAAAATAGGCTTCTCTTGTTAGGCTTCTTCATGGTTTTTGGATTCTTCATTGTTTAACAAATTTATCATAGGATCATGGTAGGACATCAACAATGAGTGTATTGCATAGTGGCGCAATGATATGTTATAGGCAGTATCATTAGGAAGGTCTCTTTCAATCATCAATCACGTCATCACTTACCCTTCCAATCTTCATCTAACACCATAATTAAGTGTTGTCACATAAGAGTATAACATCATCACAAGTATGGCTTCATAAAGTATAGTTCTTCACATCATGGGCTTGTCCTTAGGGACTAGATCACCAATCAGACACTTAGCAACTTCTTAAGGCAAGACATCATCATTTGGAACAAAGCATCTCAAGAATATTGACATCTTAGTCAAAGCCATATTGGCAACGATGACAACCTTGATTAACACGGAGGCCGCCACGTGGCTCTAGAATGGTCTATTAAATTTTTTGGAGCTGGCCAGGTTCAAACGGGAGACCTCACGCATAGAGCGCCCGAGTCTTACTAACTCGCCTACTGTATGTCTCTTAAAATACATGGAGTGCCGGGTTAACTTATTGTTTAATGGTTTATTTATTAGCGGTTTGGAGGGGCCAGCCCCTCCCATACATCGAAGACCCCACGACCGCGGGCTTAGCCCTAACCACCGACATATAAACAGTTATTAAAATTTGTCACATGGCAAACTATCATTAACTGTTATTACGCGGTTTCCACCAGAGGTTCAGTTAACCTTTTTGAAGACTGCGGATAGTTCGGAACATGTGCCCAAAGCGATAGTTAGAGTTTATGCTAATGATTACGGTTAGAAAAAACGCGGGATGTAGCACATGTGCCCACGCGTAAACTTAAAATTTAAAATCGTGGTTTTCTTGGCGGAATTTTGGAGAGCCCACCAAATTATGCGGATTTTCAGAATTTAACTAGAGTTAAGTCCAGTTCTCCACAATTAATGGAGCTTTTTTGGGTGTCATTGGGAAAAAACAGTTCAGACTCTATCTTGAGCTAGATTCGACCAATTTTGGGGTGCCAATAGTCAATTTCGACTATCTCCAACATTCCAAACTCATTGGTGAGGGTTGCAGAGCCATCAGAGGGCTTTTGAGTAGGTTTTTGCTTCAAAGAAGTTCTAGGGGACACCATGGGCCAACAACAGTTTGAGGCCTAGCTAGGGGAGTTAGAGGCCTTATTCAGAAATCCAATAGTCAATTTTGGATGTTTCAGATGTTTTAGAACTAATGGTGTTGTTTTCATAGCCTGTAGTTCACTTTTGAAGGCCGAGATGCTTCAGTGAAGTTCCAAGGGCCACCAGGGCCAGCAAGTGCCAGCAGCAGTTCGGGGCCTAGCCAGGGCAGCTAGAGACCTTATGAAACAAACCAATAGTCATTTATTACTGTTTTGATACTTCTAAATCCATTGGATGAGTTTTTAGAATCTTTTGAGGACCTATAGAGGTCGATAACCCATCAGAGAAGTTTTCAGTGACCCTAGTGCCAGGGGGTGCCGACAGGTGTTGGAGGCGAATCCGGAGCAGCCGGAGGCCATTTTTAGTGAACCAATAGCCTATTCTAAATATTTTTGACATTATGAATCCATTGAACAGATTTTTAGAGTCATTTGAACTTCTAAAGGTCGAGAACCTACAGGGAAGTTTTGGGTATCCCAGTGCCAACCGTGGAGGGAGGCCTAGTTTGGGGATGCAGTGCTCTTTTTGAGAAAATGATCAGTTGATTTTTGGTTTCTGATGTGTGATGGAGACAATAGGTGAGGTTTTAGGGATAGTAAAATAATTATGAAGGATTTAGTGCCATAGAGAAGCTCAGTGTAGCTCAGAGCATCGACAGAAGGAATCAAGTCTAATGAAGTGTAAAGCTGTTTGCAGAGTGATGACAGCCATGACATGGACATAAATGGTATTATAAGCCCATTGGTTCAGTTCAGTAACCATTGGAGTTAAGTGTGGAACTTGTAAAATATTTTTTTCCATAATCCCAAAGAGCCTAGTCAAGATGACAAGAGCTCAAGGAGACGTAGCCCACAATATTCAGGTGAACTCCTAGATTAAATTTGCTGTTATGTGTTGATGTTTTATTGCTGCATTATATGGTTGTTTCATATGTTTAATTTGAGAAAGAAAAAATGGACTTAAGACACTTAAACAATTAAAAATCATACATCTATTTCAAGTATAAAATTCCGCAAAAGTCAAGTACAAGCTAGATCTTTTACTTGTTTAACTGAGTGGGAGGTTATTGAAAAGAATAACAAGTTATCCAACCCATTTTTAGATAAGGCTGGTATCAGAGCACTTGGTTGCTTGATTGACAGAGCAATAGCTTGCTTGTTTGACTTGAAAGGTGTTTAAACAATGCAAAGGATTTGACTATTTGACTGTTTGCAAACTGATTGTTGCTTAAGTTTGCTAGAGGTGAAGGAATAGCTACTGTTAGCTAAGTCCAGAAGATGACAAGAAGGAAGAAGGTTGAAAGCATATTCCTTACCCAAAGGACCTCAAGGAAACCCTTGAAGCACAATAGGGTGTTTGCAAAAGGCTGCTTGAAGAAGAGCTTGTCTCTACAACCATTTTGTTCAAAAGCTTTGTCAATAGTTTTTGAAAGCTTTGTGAATTTTGTTGAAGTTTTTTAGTTCATTTTCATGATGAAAACTTCTTCAAGTGAGGTTTCAAAATCCTCCTCCTTCACAATATTCTTAGATGAAGACATGAAGCGAGACTTATACATGTTGAAGGACATGGTGCAGATTCTGTTTGAAGATAGAAGAGAAAGCACAAGAATTCATGAGAAATTGTTTGCTATGAAGCAAGAGAAGGAATAAATTCTCCAAATATTGCATGAGATGGAGATGTAGCTCCATCAAGCCCAAGAGGCTTTGACCAAGAACATGCGTGAATCAGAGGTAATTCACTCTAATTTGTCTTCAGTTTCCTCTTCAGATAGATGTGTTGGTTCATTAGAAATCACACTAGAGGTATAGGGTCCAAGTTAATGTTTAAAATGGGCTATGAAGGCAAGGGTTTAGGAAAGCATGCACAAGGCATGATTGATCCTATTTTGGTTGAGGAGAGACCTAAGAAATTTGGTCTCGGTTATGTTCAATCTAATGGCGAAGATTCAAAATCCATGAAGGCATTTGAGGCAACTTCAAAGAGAACTTTTGTTCCAAGTTCTAAACCAAAAACATGTCAATTTTGTTTTCAAGTTGATTGCCATTTTTTGAAACCTATGTTGCAGCAAGAAGATTATAGACATGCAGCTTATGGCGAGCATGCGAGTTCGGACAACTATCAAGACACGAACACTGATGTTAGTCTTCAAGAGAAAGATGGAACCTCTACAAGTTCATCTCCTCAAGAAGGTAAAAAGGATGGACATGCAAATCAACATGCGAGGTATAATTCTTCCCATAGTCAAGTTGATTATGTTTCTGCAAGGCATGACAATTCTGCATGCTTGAATGGAAGAAAGAGTTGTTGTGCATATTGTGGTATGTTTAACCATGATGTTTCGAGATGTTGGAAGAGGATGAAGGCATACAGGAAGCATATGAAGCAAAGGAAACTTGCAAAGAAGGTGCATAATACTTGCACACATTGCCAAATAAAGGGACATGTTGTTTCCCAATGTTGGACATTGCATCCAACTAATCGTCCCAAGCATTTGAGGCAAGAGGACATAAAGACTGGCGAAATTGGAACCAAGGATTCCATCATTGATGTGAGAACAGATGTTTCACATGAAGAATATTTGCAGAAGAAAAAGTTGTCGTGGAAGTGGCTTGGTAAGAAGTGGTTTGACTTCTTGACACAGTAAGACATACACTCATTTGTACATATGAAAATTTCAGTTATGTATGCATGTATTTATGCTATAATCTCACGTTTGTTTGAGCCACCTTGGATCGATGATCAAGGAAGTGATGTTCAACTACCTTCTGTAAATTTCCCGCAAGAAATTTCTAAGTGAGTGTAAGGAAGACAGTTCTTAGCAAGAGGACAAGCGCATCCAGGGAGGGAAGTGTCAAATACCTTCGAGTTGTGGTTCAAAGGCACTAGCCATGCAAGGAAAGTGTATGGAGGCTGAAAAGAAGAGGGTGCTGTACTCTCATCTACTATACAAATCAACATATCAGTCTTTTGGGGTCCAAAATTTTCCCAATGGGGAGGTGTGATCAACACTGGATCATGGACCTAAGTGATAGCTCATAATTCAAAGTGTTCGGAAGTTTACCGAACCCGAGCGATCAGATAGATCTCGTCTTCCTGATTCCGCCACCATGAATGGTTCAAAAAACTGACACCATATGAAGAAGTTATCGCAATTTGAAAAGTCCAGTAAAATGCAATTTTTAGACTTTGACCAAGTTTGACTTGGATTTGGGAAAATTAAAAAGAGAATATTCTAGGGAATATTTTTGGAATATTCCTCAGAATATTCCATTTGGACTAGTCGAAATTTTCCAAGTGGCACTTCGTGGTTTGTTGAGAAATAACACGTGTTTTAATTCGGCCAATTAGGAGCTGCCACGTGGCAGGCCCGGAGGACTCCACGTGGCCCTGGAATGGTTTGATAAAATTTTTGGAGCCAGCCAAGTTCTAATGCGAGACCTCACGCATAGAGCGCCTGAGTCTTACCAACTCGCCTACCATATGTGTCTTAACATATATGGGGCGGCGGGTTAACTTATTGTTTAATGGTTTATTGATTGGCAGTTTGGAGGGGCCAACCCCTCCCATACGTCCAAGACCCCACGAATGTGGGCTTAGCCCTAACCGACGACGTATAAATAGTTGCTAAAATTTTTCACATGAAAAATTATCATTAACTGTTATCACGCGGTTTCTGCCGGAGGTTCAGTTAACCATTTTGAAGACCACGAACAGTTCGGAACATGTGCCCAAAGCGACAGTTAGAGTTTATGCCGACGGTTACGGTTAGAAAAACCGCGGGATGTAGCACATGTGCGCACGCGTAAACTAAACATTTAACATCGCGATTTTCTTGGAGGAATTTGGAGAGCCCATCAAATTATACGGATTTTCTGAATTTAACTGGAGTTAAGTCCAATTCTCCATAATTAGTGGACTCAGTTTTTTGGGTGTCATTGTGCAAAAACAATTCAGGTTCTATCTTGAGCTAGATTCGACCAATTTTGGGGTGCCAATAGTCAATTTCGACTATCTCCAACATTCCAAACTCATTGGTGAGGGTTACAGATCCTTTAGAGGACTTTTGAGCAGGTTTTTTCTTCATAGAAGTTCTAGGGGCCACTAGGGCCACCATGGGCCAACAACAGTTTGAGGCCTAGCCAGGGGAGCTAGAGGCCTTATTCAGAAATCCAATAGTCAATTTTGGATGTTTCAGATGTTATGGAACTAATGGTGTGGTTTTAAGAGCCCTTAGTGGACTTTTTAAGGCCTGTATTCTTCAGTGAAGTTCCAGGGGCCACTAGGGCCAGTAAGTGCCAGCAGCAGTTCGCGGCCTAGCCAGGGCAGCTAGAGAAATTATGCAACGAACCAATAGTCATTTTTGACTGTTTTGATACTTTTGAATCCATTGGAGGAGTTTTCAGAAGCTTTTGAGGACTTCTAGAGGTCAATAATCCATTATAGAAGTTTTTAGTGACCCCAGTGCTAAGGGGTGCCGACAAGTGTTGGAGGCAAAATCAGAGTAGTCGGAGGCCATTTTCAGTGAAATAATAGTATATTATGACTATTTTTGACATTATAAATCCATTGAATGGATTTTAAGAGTCATTTTAAGACTTCTAAAGGTTGAGAACCTACAAGGAAGTTTTGGGCAGCCAAGTGCCAACCGTGGAGGGAGGCCTAGTTTGGGGATGTAGTGATATTTTTGAGCAAATGATCAATCCATTTTTGGTGTCTGATGTGTGATGCAAACAATAGGTGAGGTTTTAGGTACAGTAAAATAATTTTGAAGGAGTTAGTGCCATAGAGAAGCTCAGTGTAGCTTAGAGCACCGACAGAAGGAATCAAGTCTAAGGAAGCCTAAAGCTGTTTGTAGAGTGATGACAACAATGAAAGGGATATAGATGGTATTATAAGCCCATTGGTTCAGTTCAGTAACCATTGGAGTTAAGTGTGGAACTTGTAAAAAGAAATTTTGCCATAATCCCAAAGAGCCTAGTCAAGATGACAATAGCTCAAGGAGACGTAGCCCATGATATTCGGGTGAACTCCTAGATCAAATTTGCTGTTATGTGTTGATGTTTTATTGTTGAATTATATGGCTATTTCATATGCTTAATTTCAGCAAGAACAAATGGACTTAATACACTTAAACAATTAAAAATCATACACCTATTTCAAGTATAAAATTCCGCAAAAGTCAAGTACAAGCTAGATCTTTTATTTGTTTAACTGAGTGGGAGGTTCTTGAAAAGAATAAAAATTTATCCAACCCATTTTCAGATAATCATGCATGGAAGATGTCCTTGGATTTGGTACTAGAAGATCAAGATGTCATGGACTATGTGCAAGGGAAGATTCAAGAGTCTCCATCAAATGCAGCTACTGCCGCAAAGACAAAGTATAGAAAAGGGAAAATCAAAGCAAATATGATTATCCAGGATTCTATTCATAGGCACTTGGTTGCTTAAATTTTTGAGCTGAACACATCTAAAGAGATGTATGAAATATGGTTAGCATGTTCAGGGCTAGCAATTCTAATCAAATCCTTTTCTTCAAGAATCAATTGAATAATATCAAGAAGGGCAAGGATGAATCTATTCAATCCTATTTTATGAGGCTCACCGAAATCAGGAATAACCTCCTAGCTGTTGGGGAAGCAATAAATGATCGAGAGATGGTTCTTATTGCACTTGGAGGTCTCCCCCATGATTGGTATGTTTTCAATACTACTATTCTTAATAATAATGTGATTCCTGATTTTGATGAAATATTGACGAGATGCACTCAAGAGGAGACAATAATGATGGAGAGAGATTATCCCTCTAATGTAAATGGAAGTGAACCTACTGCCTTCGTCGCTCATGCAAAGAAGAAAAACAATGGTGGCCCAAGAAATCAAAACCATGGAAGAGCGGGGCCCAAGGGAAGGAAGGGAAAGTGTTACACTTGTAATAAGTTTGGTCACTATGCAAGAGAGTGCCCTAATAGAATGGACTCTCCCAAGGATGATGACAATAAAAACTCTGGGGGGAATTGGAATCAAAGGAACAATAGGTTCAAAGGAAAAATGAAGGCTCCCTCTCATCGTAGTGGAAATGGGAAACCTTTCAAGAGGTCAAGAAATTCCGGGTTCGATGAGTCTAATGTTGTTGATAATAAGAGAAATGAATTTATTCTTGTATCTTCCCTCTTTGCTGCATCTCATCCCGACACTCTGGATGTCTTGCTGATTGATAGTGGTGCTTCAAGGCATCTCACTGGTTATAAAGAAGCCATATCTGATTTGATTGAGAAGGATACTAATCTGGAAATTATCCTTGGAGATAATGCCACCTATCCCGTGAAAGGGACAGGGACTGTGACCCTCCATCTATCTCAAGGTCAAGTCCTTCGATTACAAGATGTGTTGTACATTCCTGATTTGAAGAAGAACCTTGTGTCCATCTCGACAATGGAAGACAAAGGATTCAAGGTGGAATTCGTTGATGGAAAGGTACGTATCTGGAAGAAGAACTTCAAGGAGGCTCTTACTATTGGTTTTAGAGTTGATAACTCTACCAGGTTGGAGGAAGTCCTTTTGGGGCTATGTCATGTGATACAAATCTTCAAACAGAGTTATGGCACCGGAGGTTTGCACACCTACATTACAAAGCCCTTCCCGAAGTAAGGAAGGTGGTGACAGGGATTCCCAAATTTAGAGATGATCATGAATTTGTCAGGGTTGTGCCGAAGGGAAGAATACAAGGGGGCCATTCCCCTCAAGTGTCACAAAGACAACTAATACCTTGCAGTTGATACATTCTGATTTATCTGGTATGTTTTCCGTGACATATTTGGGAGGATGTTCCTATTACATGAATTTTACAGATTACTTCTCCCGCAAGACCTGGATATATTTTTTGAAGAAGAAGGACGAAGCATTCAAATGGTTTCGTACCTTCAAGGCCTTGGTGGAAAATCAAACCGAGAAGAAAATCAAAGTTTTGAGGACCGAAAATGGGACCGAATTATGAGTCAAATGAGTTTAATGAATTTTTTATAGAAGATGGCATTAAGAGGGAGACCACAACTGTGTAAACTCCTGAGAAAAATGGTGTTTCTGAAAGAAAGAACAATATTATTCTGGAAGTTGCCCGTGCTATGCTATGTGACCAAGGTCTTTCGAAGTTTCTATGGGGAGAAGCTACGAACGCTGATGTTTACGTTCAAAATAGATGCCTGCATTCCACTTTGGACTCCAAAACTCTTGAAGAAGTCTTCTTTAGTAAGAAACCTGATGTTTCTCATTTTAGAGTTTTTGGTTGTCCTCTTTACTTTCATGTGCTGAAAGAAAAGAGAATCAAGCTGGACGCTTCTGGAAAGAAGGGAATGTTTGTGGGCTACAGTGAAACTTTGAAGGCATATAGAATCTATGTGCCTGGTCAAAGAGAAGGGGATATATGCCATGATGTCACCTTCGATGAAGATGCTGCCCTTAAGAAAGTGAGAAATCTTCCTAGCTCCAAGGAAGACAAAGAAGATGAAGAAGCAGGGAAGCAGGAAGAGCCGAATGATGAACTGATGTTGAAGGACCTATGGATCCTATTGATCCACCTCCTTCAAATAAGAGAAGAACCCCATGGCTCATGGATACTCTCACAGATGTTGATCCACCTCCTTCAAATAAGAGAAGATCCTCATGTTCAGGGATACTCTCGCAGATGCCGAGAGACATATTGTCCCAAGGGGGACATTCCGTGAAAGCAAGAAGCCGAAGAAATACCAAAGGTATCTAGCAGCCATGAGTACGATTGTACAATCTGAGCCTAGATCATTTGAAGAAGCTGTAAAGAATCAAGTTTGGAAGGATGTTATGCACGAAGAATATGAGTCCATTATGAAAAATGATGTCTGGGAAGTGGTCCCAAGACTAAAGGACACATATGTTGTCACCTAGAAATGGTTCTATAAGATCAAGCATGGATTTAATGGTAGTGCTGAAAAGTACAAGGAAAAATTTGTTGTCCGAGGCTTCTCTCAAAAAGAAGGCATAGAATTATGATGATATATTTGCACCTGTGGCCCGCTATACCACCATATGATATATTATTTCTCTTGCTACAACTCCAGGATGGAGTCTACATCATATGGATGTGAAGACCAATTTTCTGCATGGTTCTATAAAGGAAGAGGTGCATGTGGAGAAACCTCTGGGGTTCGAAGTTCGAGATAGAGACACCCATGTATGCAGGTTAAATAAATCCCTCTATGGGTTGAAGCAATCCCCCAAGGCTTGGTATGAGAGGATAGCTAGCTACTTGATGAAGCTGGGCTTCACTCGAAGTAATGCTAATCCAAACCTTTATTTTAATGTTGATAGAGAAATCCCTCTCATTCTGGTTCTCTATGTGGACGATCTCTTCCTGACAGATGTTGAACCTCTCATTCATCAGTGTAAGAGGGATCTAGCTTTCGCGTTTGAGATGAAATACCTAGGATTGATGCACTATTTCCTAGGCTTGGAGGTCTGTCAGAGGCCAGACGATATTTTCCTTTCTCATGGAAAATATGTCGCGAAGCTACTGGAGTGATTCGGTATGGTGGACTGTAAGTCTATTTCAACACTGATGGAACTCAACTTTAAGAAGTTGCATGGAAATTCCACTGGGCCCGTGCTAGAAAATCCTACCGAGTATCGACAAATCGTGGGGCCCCTGATGTTCCTAGTGAACTCCCATTTGGACATATATGTTTTGCTGTAAACACTTTGAGTCAACATATGGTTGATCCTCATCACATTCACTGGATTGGTGCCAAGAATATATTCAGATATCTTCGAGGCACAACCAACCATGGGCTGAGATAAACTGTTGGGAGTTTGAGACTCCATGGATATACTGATGCTGATTGGGCTGATAGTGTGGTGGATCACAAGAGTAAACCTGGATGTTGCTTCACCTTGGGTTCTGCTTCGATGTTTTGGATGAGCAGGAAGCATATTTTGGTGGCTTTGAGCACCGCTAAGGTCGAATACATTGCAACGAGTATGGCCTATTGTGAAGCTGTTTGGTTTCGAAAGATATTCAGTGAGATGTTTGGGCATGTGCTAGATACCACCGTTATCCTTTGTGATAACCAGAGTGGGATTCATCTTTCTAAGAATTCCATTTTCCACATTCGATCCAAGCATATTGATATCAGGTACCACTTTATCCGGGATATGGTACAACGAGGCGCCGTAAGGCTCGATCATATAAGAACTGATGAGAAGGTCGCAGATATTCTCACGAAGCCCCTAAGGAAGTTCAAGTTCCTAACCTTCCATGAGAAGCTTGGAATCATGGAAAGACCCTATTTCGAGGGTCCTTCTTGAGTTGTACTATGAGCTCTTTAGGGGGCTTGGGGATAACTTCTTTGAGCTATAAGCACATACGGGGCTAGGCTTTCCGAACCTTGTTGTGATTTTGCCCCATTGTTATGATATTGAGTTGGTTCACCTCTCTTTGATCTGTGCCTCGCACACATCCTACCCACGGAGTTTCAAACTCATGAGAAGTGCCTCTCATTTGGCCAATGAGGTGGGAAATGTGGATAGTGACCAATATCAAGACTGATGGATGCATCGGATATTGTCGTACTCTCTATGTCTAGGATGGCACGTGTCCAACACCTTGATCTAGGATCAAGTCTGATGAGGTTCTTACCTCTAAAATGACTTCGGGTCAGTAAACTAACTTCGGGTTAGTATGAGACTCTTTTGAGTCTAAGAGAGGTTTTAACTTCTAAGCTGACTTTGGGTCAGCTGAGTGTGATATATTTGTGACTCACCTTTTTTTTCTATCTGAGAATGAGAGCCAGCAAAGAAAGTTATGACAGGATGACGCACGATATTAGATGAAAGTACACGATGGTACTTGGTGAGCCCTGGTATTGCACCAAGAGTGCTACAACTCCTAGGAACTGCCCTACTTTACTTTATCAATTCATACAAACTTTGAGGTGATAGTGATATATACACAACAGATGCATTCTGTTCATGTCATCCTCTTCTACTTTACGAACGGGTGCTACGTCTAGGGGTTCTCATTGAAGTATGTCGCACTTCAATGAAATTAAACTAAATTGCAAAGATTAAATGACAGAAATGGAAATAATTTAATGTGCAGGAAGGAAATGACTGTAAGAAGCTAAAATAAATTTCTGAAAAGAAATGACAGGAATGAAACTAATTTAATTTGTAGAAAACAAATAGCAGAAAGGAAACTAATCCTAAACCACACTTAACTTGGCCAAATGGCTAAATGCACTCTACTTATCCTATGATCTATCTACCATGCTTCTATTCATGCAACTAGGCTCATGACTTAATTCTAATTAAAAAGAGTTAATTTTCATCTTGGAAAGAAGAAAAAGGGCTAAATGAGGTTAATGGGGGGTTTAACACATGAAACGAGGCTTGGAAGCGGAAAGAGGGGGTTAAACCCTTATAAAACCTTATTAAAGCACGAGAAATGACTTTGGAGTGGAAATAATTAAAAAGTGCGATGGAGGAAAAAGGTTGCAATGTGCGATGTCGCAATTGCAACTTCGCAAGTTTAAAGGGAGAGCGGCAAGGATTAACAAGAATTAATTAAAATGTGCAAAGTGCGATTGGCGACGTGGTAAAAGTTGCGAGCTACGATCTGCGATGTGGTAAGTTCTGCGAAGTGCGAAGTGCGACGAGTGACATGGCGGTGGGACCGATGGCGGGGCGCGATTTCACAATATCGCAATCGCAAGAACCGACGGTAAGTGTTAAGGGAGAAAAGGTAAACAATGCGAAGTGCAATTTGCGATTTCGCAATCATAAGAACCGATGGTAAGTGTTAAAGGTAAAACGGAAAGAGGTTCGAAATGCGATTGCGATGTACGGTGGCGGGAGATTCGAGGAGAAAAGGCAGATGTTGGGTTTTCGATGGTTTTGAATGGGTTTTCATGTGTTTTTCATAAACAGGGTAAGGCGGCTGTGAATGGAGAAAAACAGAGAAATAAGGCTTTGAAGGGCTTAAGTGCGTTAGGCAAAGAAAAGGTTAGTACAAAATTAAGATGAGAAGAAAAGGAGGGGGATGGAGGCGTAAGAGCAATGCTCAGAAGTGAGACACACTTGTGGATTCATGCATGGGAAAAAGACAGAAATGCGAGATGAAACAGTGAAATAAAGGCTTGGAATTGGTAATACAAATTCTTCCCAAAACTCAAACAGAAAGCAATTTTGGGCTGTGGGAAGGTCTGCCCTACTCGAACTCTATTGATAGAGATGAGAGGGGGGAGACTTGACCACGGTTTTTTTTTGGGGTTTTCCTCTATTTTACTACGCATAAGAAATTTAAAACTACAACAACACAAAAACTAAACAACAATGAAACTTATCAAAAGCAGATCTAACTTAAATGGCAGAAGAAAAACTATATAAATGACAGAAAGGAAATGATAGTAACAGTAGAAAGGCTGAGGCACATGGATTGGGCCCTAACCCACGAGCCTAGCCCTCTGAAACTTAAATCAGTCAAATGAAATTAGTATGCTCATTTCATAAAATAATAAATTCATACATCTCTGAAAGTTTGATCACTGAATAAAACAAAAATCTCAATAGCTCACAACAATAGTTCTGAATGGAATCAAGACTAGAATATACTAACTCTTCCTAGCTCTAGCTCTGCTCTATTTATCTACAGGGAAACTACCAACAACTCCCTAGAAAATGGTGATTGAGTCCAATTTGACTCCAAGTAAACATAGATTGAGTGTCCTTCGTCTTTATTTGCTTGGCTGCCACTTGGAATTCGATTAGCTGGAGACTCAAAGTGAAGTATGGCTTGAGTGCACTTGGTCTTGAGTTGCTTGGCTACCTCTGGAATTCGAATTGCTAGAGGGGGATCTCATGAGGATCCTTTGTCTGCCTTTGAGAGTTAAGGAGGGTGTACAATCCCCTTGAATCTCTCCAATATTTCTCCTAAATTCCCTGACATTGTGCTCATTTATTCTCCAATCTTGATCTTCCAGTGGCAGGGAGCAAGTCCCTAAATAATATCCTTCTCCAAATCTGCGTAATCAGCCCAATATTCTCACAATATTCTACAAAAATAACCAATATTAGGAAAAAATATGCAACCACCTTTAATCCTTCCTAAGAACATATTAAAGCATAAGAAAATATTATTAAGTGCAGAAGGAGAGATTTAATATATCCTTTTATGTGCATAGGGAAGGTAGATGGGACTAAGAAAGGCTAGATGGGCCTTATTTTATGTCTAATTTAGAGGCCCATCACTACTGATGGATGACACTTGTGGACAGATGGAGTTCTCCCTATTTGAGAGGGAGTGTTAGTTTGGGCAAGTAGGTCCAAACTCCATTTTGCACTGCTCATATGATGATGGTCATATTTTGGTTGGATTCCACTTTCAGAGAGGTGCAAGATTGATCTAAATATCGTCTTGTTTGGATGAGTAGAACATATGTTTTGAATTTATTTTCCATGCATGTGCAAGGTCGTCCAAATTTGTAATGTAGGGTCACATGCCTAATAGATGTGTCACACACCCTCACTGATGGATATAAATTGGAGAGACTTGGACGTCATTTGCTCATCAACTCATCACACATCTCTCATTATGATCTGATTGGTTTGACAACCTTTGGAGGCCTCTTCCTTTCACACGTGTGGAGTTGTTTTCTGCGGATCTATTTAGGGCTGAATTGCAGAAGCATTGACTAATGTTGACCATGGTCAACCCTTTGTCGTTTCACCTCAAAACTCTGCCAAAATTCCAATTTTGAGAGGCCGTACTGCTAGGCACAAAAATTGAGGGAAAAGGAGTTGTTTGACCGAAGCCCTAATCTACATCATTTACTTTCTGTTGCTGTCATGCATTGATTTTTCTGCGTTGACTTTTGGTTGACCAAATTTGACTTGTGATGAGCTATCTTTGAGGGCTGTGGGTGTGACACTTGGAAGGTTGGTTGATCTAGAAATGATTTGTTCACTGAAGCATCCTGTTGACTGCCGTAACGCACAATATCTCATATCTTTGCTGGACAAGAAGAATTGTAAATATGATCTATATTATTGGCTTGTATTCTGTTGATCTATTATTGTGTTTTATCAAAATTTTACTTTCATGTTTATATGATTTCTAATTTGTATCGGGCCTAAGAAAGATTGAAGTAAATTTGCATTAAGCATAGGACACACCATGGTTATCTAAATTTAACATGACCCCTCCTATTTTAAATAATAGCTGGAATTTCTTGATAATGTAGTTGATGAGATTCAAGTGGTGAAACTTTTGTCATTGTGAATAAAATTCAGAACCCTAGAGCCAACAATCCAACTCATATTTTCTACGATAATGGAGGTGAAATGGATCCTTACTGTAGGCAACAATGAATAAGAGTGCCATGAGATTAGGCACTGATGTGATTGTCTTCAGTTGTTTTGCTCGTGGAATTCTTGGCAGAGAGAGCATTGAGCTCTCTTCTTAGAAATTTTTGCGACGAATGCAGGAAAATGTAGGATCATTGTAGCACTGCTTCAAAATTGTTATGATGTCCCAAACCAAATTATAACTGGGCTAAAAATGATCAGAAGTGCAACCCAACTTTGAAATATAATGCCTCAGGAAGTGGAGATGATTTGGATAATGATAAAGGTTACGTATATGTGTGTAGCTGTGAATTAGAGTTCTGATGGGGCTGAACTAAAATATGAGCTTGGACTCACCTTCCCAACTTTCCTATTTATTTCCTTTAATTGATCTGATTTGGTTGTGCTCCATTGTATCTCAATAGTGGCACCAACAAATTTGTGGTTTATTACAATGTTTTATCACAATATTTTAATAGTTTTAAATATATATACATATGTTCAAATATACATGTCACACGAGGATTGTAAGCCTCTACTTGAAAGAATAGTTAAGAGATGAGAAATAATAGTGAAATTATTGAGAATCGAACCAGATACAACAAAGGAAAATGTAAAAACATCATAATGAACTTACAATGAACATGTAACAATACTATAGGAAAGAGTATTGAGTTGAAATGAATCTAAAACTAGTTAGAGAGAAACAAGTATAGAAACCAAAACTTTGAAGACATTATGCGTAGATGCCTTTACATTTAATAATTAACCTTCAATGTATATATCTTAAAGATAGTACATAAGATATTCTAAAGGCTTAACAATAACAGTAGGCCTAATAAAATTGAAAGAACTTATGACTTGATATTCAGATTAAAAAAAAGAAGGATTATCCATTTACAAGATTAAAAACTTATAAAAGTGGTTGCTTCAGTACCTCGTATATTTGGTTGATGTGTAATGAAAGAGAGGAAGAGGTGCAAACAAAATTTCATCAATGTTGGTGACAAAATTTGCATCCACTCCTATCAAAATTTTTTGATGGAACAAAGTTCATGACATTTTGTGTTTTTTATATTGGATTTGATGCAATGGTATTGGACGAGCAACTATTCATATATACTGTGCGAGCAATGACAATGGCAACACCAGTTTGTATCTACAACAATACCAAAATGAGAATTGTGGGACTGCCAATCTAAATGAAACATTCCTACAATATCTCTTTCATGAATATGTATAAGGCGTTGTAGGAAGACGTTCAACTTACTAAGAATATCAATAGTTAGCTGTAGATGATGGAGAAGGAAGACAAGGCACAGAAGGTGTCTGGCCTTTATGTCAAGAAAAACAAGTTTCCAGGCATGTATTTCTTTACAATATCCATATAGTAGGGAAAGGTACTCACTATCCATCTTGATAGTCTAAAAAATGAGAAAAACAAGAGTTGTTGAATTAGTTGAATGCCATAAGTGGAAATCATAATTTTACTAGTATAAGTAAAGTGTAAAACATTGATGAAATGAAAAAATACTACAAGGATAGCAAGTTGTGGAGGAGGAAAATTTATTTATTTGAGAAAGGAAAAACATATTGAATTTTCAAGTGAGATTTGCAGCAAATATTTATAGAGGAAAGCAAGTATATTGAAATTGAGTTGAAAATATACTTACTAAAAGGGAATATGAAGGGACTAGATGCAACGATCACATTGTAGCTGGATGTAAATACTTTGATGTTAACATGGACTCCTCTTGTTGCCTATGTTTGACGTAAGCATTGCCTTGCATGCGAGAGAAATGGCTGAAGGGAAATGGTGGAGAGATGCGAAGTTTAGCCAAGGTTCTAACTCTGGAGACGACAATGAATGTTAAGCCTTTCTGGTCCATGTTTCTAATGTCCACTGTCGCCTTTGGTAATGTCATGCCTTGTGATTTATGTATTGTCAAGCCCCATTCCATTCGAAGGGGAATTTGCCTATGAGACCCTTGCGTTAGTGGGGGAAGTGGAACATAATATTGGTTGAAGGCATCCCATGGCAGCCATTTGTATTGGAAGAAGTCAACAACAACAAAGGATGACAACTGAGGGGGTTTTGATCCAAGTGCATAGAAAATGGAAACTACTTTTCCAAGTGCTCCATTGACAAGACCCACTTCAACCCACAAGTTACATGTCAGGAAAACCCGTTGTTCGTTGCAAATAAGAACTTTTGCATCCAAATTTTCATCTTATTCGTGTTTACCAATAGGATGGTGGCTCCTTTTCTCTGCGTAGCATCGTGTAATTTTCATGTTCAAGTTTTTGAGCATTTGTTTGTTATAAAATGTGACAACTAGGTTGGTTGGATATAGGTGCATTGCATTGTCGAATTCCTATTGCTTATTGATTGAAAACATGAAATTTTCCTTGACATGAGAAGGTTCTATTCCTCTATAGTAGGTGTTGCATTCTTGAGATCCACAAGAAATTGGTGGAATGAAACTTGAGCAGGGTCGGTCCCTTGTTGACGAAATATGGTAGATAGTGTGATGACCGTGTCAAAGCAGTGCTAAAGGGCATTGCCGCGTGAAGTTCTGACATACACGGGGATGTCCTTTACACGAGGTAGTTGGCCAAGATCACCAACAAGTATGATGGATCGATTGCCGAAAGATACATTTTGATATGAAGGGAATACCTCCATTAAGCGATCGTCTATGTGTGAAAGAAGTTTAGGCCCAATAAAGCTCATCTCATCAAGTAAAATGTATTTGAAATGACGAAGTTTCTCTTGGAGATGTAGAAGTGGCTGACCCTGAAGAGGATGCATTTAAACTCAAGGAATGCAAAGGGAAAAATGGATTGTAAGCGCCTTTATGTTAAATTCTGCAACACTTGTTGGAGTGAGTAGGAGAAATGGGATTGAATTCAGAGTAGATTCGGCAAGGAATGTATCTTTTAGGCAATCAATTAAGTTAGTCTTCCCCGTGGCAACAATACCTTGGATGAGCATTCTAAGTGGAGGAATGGAGGAAGTGGTCCTAAATTGGGTGAGGACAATGTTGAAAGCAACTTGTTGGGTGGGTGATAGTGAGTCAAGGGAGCGGGGAACTTTAGAGGGGCTAGAATGGATTTGGGTGGATGAGCGATCGAAGTCTATGAAACCTATGGCCATCTCTTAGAAAGTGGAAGGGATAGTAGTATGGTCCCAATTGTGGTCTGAGTCAAAGTCGCGCTGGACAAGCATGTCAAGGTCATCAAATTCCATGTTGTTTCCAGGGTGTAGTTGATAAAGGAATTTCCATTCATCCATGTCTACGAATTCAAGGGGGTGGGGCATAACATTAGTGGAGGTGTCATCAGAGCAAGGGAAAAGGGGGTCTTCAGGGGCATGATCAACATGCCATGCAACATATGCATTTTTTTTGGTTCCCAATGTGAAATGATTTCTTCATCAGTGGATCCAATGTCCAATGGGAGTCTACGAAAAGGGAAGTATAGAAGTAGTTCACTCCAAAAAAAGGAAGAGTAGCACACATCGGTAGGAGAAGGGATCGAGTTATAGCAAGGCAAGACATGAAAAACATTGGAAGGGTTTATGTGTTTCCATTGGTTTTGTTTTTGGCGAGCAGAGAAGGACTCGAAACATGAAACTTCAAGAAGAGTTAGTGTTTTAAGCGAAGGAGGCCTATCCATTTATGCTACAATGAAGGGTGTTGTTGGGAAAGGGGAACCTTGACCATGAGAAACATGTCTAAAATTTTTTTTACTAACATTGAGGGAAAAAAATGAGTGGATGTAGAGCAAAAGGGGAAGTTTTTGTAGCATGTGGCATGTCCCCTGTGCACCGATGTCCCTATCAGCAACTGTTTCTGTCAATATTTTTCGAACAACATTAACAACATGTGATTTAGGGTGGACAACTTGCAAGACATGTACAACATTTGACGATATATTTCCGATCTTTTCTCTGGTTTTGATGCATATTTCGAGATGTAGTGGAGAACAATATGGCAAGACAAAAATGGCTGAAAATAAATATTTTCTCTCCACATGGATATCATGTCAGAGTTGTGAAGATTTAACTTGTCATAATTACATTCAGGTTCATATTTCTTTCATCCATTGTCATCAATCATCAAAGAAGATGTGAGATGAAAATCCCATGGAGCTCCATAGCGGCAAGCAAGAGTAGGACCTTTTTTGCGAAGACAGGAAGAGGTGTGGCACTTTGTATTCTGTTGAACACAATTAACAAGCTCCTCGTAGTATTTAATTCTAGAGGATGCAAATATCAATGGTGATGGGAGGATGCATGGGTCATGATTTGTATAACGATTTACATAAGGTTCACGTTTTTGAGTAGGCAAAGGATTCCAAGCATAAATGTGTTGATCGAAATAGGTCTTTCCTCTATCAACCGCGACTTGATCATGCCAATCGAGTTTGTCCATATCAGGTGCATTTTCCAGCCAGAGGAAACCATGTACGTGTGCGGAGCCCCTATGTTTCCACTCATATATGCAAATATGAGAAAGGAAAACTTGTGAGGCGAGTGTATATGTAGGAATAAAAATAAAGAGGAGAAGGATGGTTAGACAAAAACATGCACCAGAAGTCCGTTGCATGGAAACATTTTTGCAAGACCTATTCGAGGAAGAATGTGAATCGATAATGAATGTAGTGTAATGTAAGATGCATATTCTTGACTATATTGTGGAATCTCCATCGAGACAACTCTGATGAATCCCCGGGGGGGGGGGGGGGTGACTGCCAGACATGACCATATGTAGGTCATTCCATTTGGTGTCAGCTACACTGAGGGTGAAGAAGAAAGTAATACTACCTATTTGTGTGATTATATTAGTGAGTTCACCTCTTGGCTTGTTCCAGAATGAGCATGCCCTCTAAGGCCTAACCTAAAGTGCATAATCTAGTCAGGAAGTGTAGAATGAGGCATGTCATGGATATGTGCACGAAGGTCTACAATGATCATTGGCAAGCCATACTCAAGGTTTATTTTCACGAAAACAACAACAATTTCTTGGCTAAGATGTCACAACATAAGGTTGTATAAGTAATACCGAAATCTTGGAAGCTGGCCAAAACAATTATCATAGTAGTGCATGAGGTGCAAAACATATTCTTGCATTTCAATTTTTCTAAGGCGTGGTTGACCGATCATGGCAACCCTTGTGGGGAAGAGTGTGGGGAATTCCATAGAAAAGAGGCCTTAGATGGTGTATCCATTGATAGCAGAGAGGGAAACAAAGGGCTAGGAAAGTGAAGTAGTGGAATTAGGATTGGGAGAGTGTAGGTAGTTACATATTTCTTCAATCTCAGTATGAGAATTTGGAAGTTCTGATACAAAAGATGATGGTTAGAGGTTTGTTGGGGTGGGTTGTGTAGGAATGTCATCATCCAAAGCATGAAAGGAAAGTCTTGGTTCAGGAGAGGAGGGGGTGATGTGACAGAGGAGAGAAGAGATATCGGTAGGGCGAGTCGGCAAGGCATATACTGTAGCTTGGTCCGCATGGATATCCTTGTAGTAGGGATCATGTGCTAGTTTGTACTCCAAAGCTCCAACAACACGTGTTTTTCTTACAATGAAATCATATGTTTTGTGGTTAAAGCCATATCTAGTAACAACTACGATGTCCAATTTGGAAACCAAGCGTGGAAAGTTGTTGGAAATAATAGTTATGACTTGGGGGAAACAAATACTATGAACAATGTACTTGTACTGCCCACCTCGTGCATGGGTGACTTGTAAGATTGAGTTAACACACTCTATGAGCATTTCCTCTATTTGGGTCAGAGCAACAAGGATGAAAAATTGGTTTCTAGGGTCCATGTTGTTTGCAAGGGAGAAGTGGTGGGTGGAATTTGTAGTTGCACATCAGAAGCAATAAATTTTACCATGCAAAAATCTTGTTTTCATACTTGTGTATGATTCCTTGCATATGAAGTAGACATGCAAGGGAGAAAGGTCATATATCCTTTCACGAAATCAGTGGTGCGCATGGTTAAGGGAAGGGTTGAACAAATTTTGGGGATGGGCGGCTGAAGAAGCATGGGTCGATGGTGGGGTGTGCGAGGTAGATGGGGAAGCAATGGAAATGAATGGAGGAAGCTGAACGAAGGTATATTGGGAGTAGGGAATGTTGAAGGAGATGGGTTTGCAAGCCAAGTTTGGAGATGTTCGGGAATAACAACATTTTATGGGGGTATAGTTGGAAAGGATTGGTGGTTTAACCTAGCTTTATATTTGAGACGTCTTTGTTTTTTGTACGTGTCTTTATTCTATGCACAAAAGAGTCTCCTATGGACATTTCTTGAGGGGTTTCCAGAAGACTCTGGCATGTCCATCCTAATAAAAACACGGGGACACGAATATTAGTGCATACAAGAGTTGATAGAGAGTAGCGATGAGCGAAAAGAAAGAGTGCATGGAGGAGTGTTCGTAGAAGGAAGAATGTTTAATGGAAGGGGAGGGAAGAAATATAAATTCAAAAGGCAAGGAAATAGGAGCAAATGTTTTTGTTTTTTGGAAAATTGTGAAAGAGTGTGTACATCCATATGTTTTTATTTTATTTTATTTTATTTTGGAAATTGCGAAAGAGTGTGTACATCCACATATTAGTTGTGCGACATGAAGACATGTACAAGGAAATAAGTATAAATGTGCAAGATGCAACATAAGTAAAGATCGATTATATATATATATATATATTTTATTTTTTAATTTTATTTTTGCATATTGGGAAAGAGTGTGTACATCCAAGGCAAGAAGTATAAACATTCAAGATGCAACATAACTAAAGATCAAATCGATTTAAGGTAAAGAAAAAACAACCTTTTATAACAAGTCTATGTTTGTTTTTAATTGCACAACACATACTTTAAAAGGACGCAAATATACTACCTTATTTAGAAGGAATAACAAACAAGCATATATATATTATATTTAAAGGTAAAAGATGCAGCCTTATTTAAAGGCGGAAGCTGCAACATGTAACATAGGTGTAGATAGACAGAGGAGAGAAATAGAATGATGAAGTGAACAAAATAATAGGGTGGTAGGGGAAGAAATGAGAATGAACGAAGAAGCATATAGAATATATGTTGTCCACATTTCAGTTTGACATGGAGGAAGAAGAGGGAGGTTCAAAGGTGACAAACAACTGAAGCACTAGAAATTTTATTCATATCTTGGAGGACAAGGGAACATGTAGAGGCATAGTTGATTTCCTTTGAATTGATTAGAACAACCTTCAAGCAATCGACACCATTTAAGTTATCTATTTTTAAAGACAATGTGAAGAGGAAATGATGACATGAAACCCTTGAACGAATCTCGTGGATAGCACCATGATCAGTGGATAGTATGAACAAGTCCTTTGCTGGGATATCCATGAGTTTAGTTGCAACATCATCAAAAGCTGTGACATTTTTCAATAGGCCTGTGTGGTCATGCATTTCAAATTTTAGCACATAACGATAGTCACACTCTGGGAAGTCCCCATCACATTTTGTGTAGTGCCACATTCCATTTGAGTGGTGGAATTTTTTTTTCATACATTGGATTCCATCAGATGAAAGAGGGCATGCAAGGAAGTATAAATCTTGCATGTCAATATAGGTGACGGTTGCATGAACAAAGAACCATGCTGCTTTTCCGAGGCAATGCAAGTCTATGAGGTTGAAAACTATACATTGTGGGTGGGATCACTTGGAAGACCCAAAGAAATTTTTACTTAATGATGGTGAAGAACCCAAGTAGCCTTTTTCATGAAACCATGAATGGAGTTGGCGAGTCTCTGGAATGTCGGGATTCAGGAGGAGGTTTCTAGTGGAGATGGTCCCTACAGTCCTTCCATTAAATTCGGCTATGTGGCCCCCTCTGATTGCAAGCACAATCAACACACCAGAAGAGTGGAGTTCGTCGAGTTCCTTTAGTGTAGTGTGGAAATTCTCGCCCCATAGGGTGATGTCGATGCTATACCTAGACATATCCTCCAAGCTGAGAGTTTTTCTAGGTGTTTCAGAACCATCTCTTCAAAGAACGGTGGAGGTTTGAGAAGTGGACCTCACCACCCCAATGCTGTACACAATTGAGCTGAGGTCTGCATATATGATTTCACTTATAGATTTGAAATGGAAATGGTGGAAATGAATAATCGGAACAACATCCAAGAAAGATTCAATAATGGAAGCTGCAGAGAGGAATACTTCCCATTTTCCATCGAGATGGTTGTTACTTATTTTTGTTGGTTTGACTGTCCCATTTGAAACCATGTAAATATTCCCAATTTGTAAAAGACCATGCAAGGAATCTGCTAAATCATTGAAGGTAGAGAGATGGATCACATCATTGGCACAATTAATGAGGTCAAAGCCAAAGACCTTTTCGGAGGCCCGAGAATTTTTGTATGAGTGAAGGGCTATTTTTGCAAGCACCCTACCCTGGATTGACCATTATTTACAGTAGGGGATTGGCGCCATGAATGGCCTGAAAACATGCACAACAGAGGACAAGTGAGATGATGAAGAAGCAAAAATTTGTGTCAAAGCAGGAGTATGCGAGCATGGGCCTTATGACATTGAAGAGCCTGCTTGGAATGTGGACGATTGTACAATTTGAAGAAGGGATGGGTCTCCAATCAAAGTTGCACGAAGTTCAAGAAATTCAAGTTCAAGCACTTTTATAGTCCTAAAAAGAAGGAAAGAAAGAGGAAAGCAATGAGGCATTAGTTGTAATGTCAGTGGGGAAGAGAGGGAAGGAGAATAAAAACATAAAGTATGGGGTGAATAGTGTGAACATATGCATAGTTTTGCAAAAATGTGCAATTGGCTTCTTTGAGAATGATATTTTACCTTAGATGTAGGCCACCAGAGATGACATGGGAATTGTAAGAATATGGAAGAAAATTTATGTGTTGGGAGGCACCATCGGAGAGGGAAATGCAGTAGTGTTGGGACGATGTCTTCGTCCAAGGAACAAGGCCAAATTTAAGTATTTGGAGCGATGGTTGGATCGTAGTAGAGTCAGCTAGCAACAGAATGATGGCATTCTATGTCAAGGTAGGCTCCATGATGAGGAGGAAAGGACGTGTTTTGAAGGGTGAAAGCTAGTGAAATGGAAGTGTGAGGGGCCAAGATCAATGCAAAGTATTGGAGAAGAGAATGACTGATAATTCCATAGGTTTAACAAGTTGGTTGATTTTAATCATAAATCTTCCAGGAAATCACATAAGGAATTTTTGGAACCGATGCGTTTTGAACTACCAACTGTAGTTCATCATCAAGATAATGAAGACTGAGCTAATCTTCATTATCCTGATGATGAACTACAATTGGTAGTTTGAAACGCGTTGGTTCCAAAAATTCCTTATGTGATTTCCCGAAAGATTTATGATTAAAATGTTATGGATCACAGAAGCTTGCACTCTCAAGTTGGTTGATTATTCATGGTTGGCACAAGCATGCATTTTGAAATCAATATGCCTTAGGTACACGATTCATGCAAATTTTGCAAAATGAAAATGCTATGGTTGGAATGAAGGGGATGATTAGAAAAAATGTTAATTGAAAAGATAAGTAGATGCCATTTAGTGTCATGTGATTCACAAATATGATGCAATGAATATAATAGGAAGATCAAATAAACAAGAAAGTTTGTTTCATGAGAGGAAGTCCCCTATATCACTATCAAATTTGAAATCATATTCTTTGGGTTTATCTTTCTCATTTTCACAAGCTCCTTATATTTAAAGGGCATATATAATTAAGCTAAGGGACATGTCAATATAGACCATCTTATTGTTGCAAAGGATGGTTCATAAGAAATTTGGAATTCAAAGCTAGGGTTACCTCTAAGACTGAATTTTCATTAGAGAACTTTTGAGGTCTTAAATGGACCTCCTAAGAAAAATGTACAACCAAAATAAAATTTACAACAACCAATAAGATTCAATATGATGTCAACCATGGGGGATCATTCACCATTTTTGGGGTAAACAAGTAAAAATATTAAAAAATAAATAAATAATAAAACTACTTTTTCAACTTATCTCCCTAAGGTTTTACTCAAATTTCGAGCAGAAGTACTCGTTGGATGCAAAATTTAATTCCTCATCCAAGGAGTACCCATATTGCATACTTTCGATAGACTCTGCTACATGAAAAAATGTGATTGCAATCACGTTTTTAATGTATTTCTCATTTTTCGTGTAGCAGGGCTCATTGAAAGTATGCAACATGGGTACTCCTTGGATGAGGAATTAAATTCAACATCCAACAAGTGTCCCCGCTCGAAATTTGAGTAAACCGAGAGGGAGATAAGTTGAAAATATGAGCTGAAAAAATAGTTTTTTTCTTTTTTTCCCTCTAAAATTTGATGATGTAATCTAATCTTATTTTATTATTTCCAATTTTTTTTTTTATAATTTCCTTAGGAGACCTATTTTAGACCTCAAAATTCCTCTAATGAGTGGTATTAATAATTCACCATACCTACTTTGGGTAAAAAACAAGTGAGACTATTCGAAATTGAAGATCATTTGTAGTGAGATGTATAGGTACAATAGAAATCAAGTCAGAATTTGTTGGCCATGGAAGGTATATGTCACAAAGTGAGTTGTACAACATACATATGGTCCAGATGTTTCGAAACTCTGCTTCAAAACTTCAAAATTTCGAATCGATAAAAAATAAAAATAAGTAAATAATAACAAAAAATAATTTCTTCAAGCCATTTAGAAAAAAAGGAAAATAAATTCAATTAAGAATACACAAAAAGCTCACATTATCAAGAAAAATAAAGATAAAAACCAATTTTTTGATTAAATACTTTATCAACAATGGATCAATATAACAATGTCTGTCAAAAATGAAAGGAAAATTGAAGATCAACACAAAGCCTGTCAAGTTAGCTCTAGGTTTGCAACAACAAATGAAATTGAGGGGCATCTATCCCATTATAGCAGAATTTGAAAAATGACATGAAATGGAAATTTAAATATCTTGTAAGCTTCAATATTGACATCAATCATATAACCAATTCAGTTTCAAAATATTTATTAAAAAACACTAAGCACTGAAGAAACAAATCACAAAAACGCTCTTCAACCCTATATTAAAATGACAACGTTGCCACAAATCTACTGTATTTGAGCAAAAATAGACACTACATGAATACAATTAATACAATAAATTAAGTGGGATAAAGCAGAAGTTTAATAATGGAAATTGAAATAATCTGAATTAATATAACAACTCTAGTCAATTTTCCCATTTGAAACCATTTAAGGACTCCTAGTAACTTAAACACTGAAATCTGCATCAATTACCAATTAATGGTATACTTGGAGTAACTTGAGTATTAACTGATTCTGATAGCTCTAAAAATGGAAAATATTAATAGAATTTTGTGGAATCCATAAAACATTTGTTTGAGGTCAAATTTTTCACTTTCAAAGTATTTCAAGGGCGACAACGATGATTAAGGCATTAGATCCATGCAAAAACATTTGAAAAATGATGAATTTTAGACTATGATGAACATAAAATAGTGGAAATGGTTGAGTAGGACAGATGGACTAGGAGGTAGCTCATGGAAACCTTTGCAAGGTAAAGCTTAAAATCCTTAGCTCTAGGAGCAATCCCTGCCCAATCGACTTCCAATCAACAATGTCACCTTTCTTCCTCCTTAACACATTCACAAAAATTCCTATCAAATCATCAATTAATCCATGCAGGTACTCCTCCTGCAAAATAAATTTGTTTTATCCAAGGTTTGTGTGCATTAAGGAAAACATGTAGTGAGGGATGGAAACAAGTAGGCGAAGTGGCTCATTAAAAACATTGCAGCGAGGGATGTCTATCTACCTTGTACTGACCATCCTCCTAGTGTAAATGGGTAGAAAACATTAGTTTGTATCATTATGTGGATAGGCATGGGAGTTAATTATAGCACTGGGAGTCAAAAATCCTCCTTTAAACATGCAATGAGTTTCCTTTCAAAACCAAATGGGTATGTAAAAAGAGACAAGCCTTGGCTGCTGGATAAGACTGAAGCCAAGATAAATATTTGGTGTAGTAGGTGGCTATCAATTGGGGGAAGGTTGATTTTCACGAAATCAGCTAGTAAAAATCCCAGTTTTTTGGCATGCTTTGGGTTTCATTTCAAAAGGTGTCTTGGAGACTATAAGTGTTGTGTAACCAGCTCCAAAAATAGAAGAAAAGAGATATCAACGCCTTAGAAATAAGCCACTTCAGGGGGCAACCTCCAATACATTACATGAATGAACAATTCTTGGATGATACAATTTACAAAACCTCCTTTCTATATATAGGAGTCCATGTGGCCATAATGTAATCCTGTGGGCCACAATGTAATCCTAGCCGACCTAACAATAATAATTTAAGGGCACAATAATAACAAAATGGGGGTTACAAAGGTACAATAATAACAATAAGGGGGTTACACTAATAACAATAAGGGACTATACTAGTAATATAGGGACCTAACATGCCCCTCTCCTTCAAAACAGTGTTGTCCTCAACGCTTGAGTAGCTCTGGGTGCTTCTGTATAAACTTCTCATCCTCCCATGTAGAATCTTCAGTGGGTAAGTTCTTCCACTTGATGAGATACTCTGAAATTGATCGATTCCGTAGCTGTCGAGTTCTTGTTTCCGTGACTGCTTCAGGTTCTAATATGATTTTTCCTTTCTCATCAAGTTCTGGCAATATTGTTTGAACTGGAAGATTTTCACCTATAACCTTCTTTAAGCATGAAACATGGAAAACTGGATGCACTCACGAAGAAGCAGGAAGCTCCAATTTGTATGCCATAATACCAATATTTTGCAACACCTTGTAAGGAACATAGTACTTTGGCGATAATTTATTATTCTTCTTAGCTTGCTTGAGGGACATTTGTTTGTATGGTTGTAGCCGTAAAAATACCCAATCTCCTACATCAAAACTTCTCTCGCTACGATGTTGATCTGCCTGTTGTTTCATTCAATTTTGTGCCAAATTCAAGTTATCATTTAAGAGTTGGAGAACTTCTTGCTGATGCTCGATGTGATCTTCCACTGCTTGAACCTTCAAATTTTGCCTTAAATATGATGTGATGGATGGTGGATGATATCCATAAAGTGCCATAAATGGGGTCATTTTTGCTGCAGTATGGAAGGAAGTGTTATACCACCATTCAGCGAGAGGTAACCACTTGACCCATTGTGTTTGTTCATCAGATACAAAACAACGAATATATCCTTCCAAACATTTATTTACTATCTCAGTTTGACCATCAGATTGAGGATGATAAGATGAGCTATGAGCTAATTGAGTACCCAAACAAGAAAATAACTCCGTCCAAAAATTTCAAGTAAAAATGGGATCTTTGTCGCTCACAATAACCCTTGGGCTTCCATGTAGCTTTTGAATTCTGTCCATAAATGTAGTAGCAACTGTACTTGCTTTAAATGGATGAGATAATGTACAAAAGTGTGCATACTTGGTAAGTCTATCAACTACCACCATGATGACACTCTTTCCTTCAGACTTAGGTAAACCTGTGATAAAATCCATTGAAATCTCCTCCCAACGTTGACTTGGAATGGATAAAGGTTGTAGAAGTCCCGACGTCTTAATTGTCTCAACTTTATTCTGCTGGCAAACCAAACATTCCGCCACAAACTTTTGAATATCAGATTTAAGGCCATCCCAAAAAAATTCTTTCTTCACCCCGTGGTAAGTTTTTAAAAATCCTGAGTGTCCTCCTAAAGGAGAAGTGTGCAATTCCAGAAGAATCTTTTGTTTTAGTTGGGAATTCTTACAAAGATATAAGCGATCTTTGTACCATAAGGAATCATTTTTCCAACCAAATGTATCAGATGTACTAGGATCTTGCTGCAACTTTTGAATGAGTATCCATACATCTTTGTCCTTCTTCCATTCATCTCTTGCTTCAGTTATCCAATCTGGTTGGATAATAGAAATGGCACAAAGCAATGCTTCCACCTCTTCATCCTTTCTTGAGAGTGCATCTGCAAAAACATTAAGCTTTCCTTTTTTGTAGATTATTTCAAAGTCATAACCCAACATCTTTGTGACCCATTTTTGCTGCTCTTCTGAAGATAGTCTTTGTTCCAAAAAGTGTTTCAGACTATCATGATCAGTTTTTACCTTGAAGTGTCTTCCCATTAGGTGAGTTCTCCATTTCTTTAGTGCATGCAGTATTGCTAACATTTCCTTCTCATAAATAGGTTTCTGTAAATACTTTCCTTTGATTGGATGACTTTCAAAAGAAATGGGTCTTCCTTCCCGCATTAAAACTGCACCAATTCCATTTCCTGAGGCATCACATTCCACAATAAAGGTTTCATGAAGTCTGGCATAACTAAGACCAGTGCTAGGCACATTGCCTCCTTAAGATGTTCAAAGGCCTTAGTTGCTTCAGGAGTCCATGAAAATGCATCTTTCTTCAATAATGTTGTTAGAGGTGCTGCTATTCTCCCATAATTCTTAACAAACTTGCGATAATACCTCGTTAACCCGAGAAATCCTCGCAACTTCTTTATGGTAGTGGGGACTTTCCATTCCTTAATGGATTTAATTTTGTTAGGGTCTACTTTAACACCCTCGTGAGATACAATATGACCCAGATATTCCACCTCTTGTACTCCAAAGAAACATTTGGATATTTTTGCATATAATTGTTTCTCCTGCAATAGTTTGAGCACCCCGTCAACATGTTCAACATGATCCTTCCAAGACCTGTTGTAGATTAGTATATCATCAAAAAATACTAGCACAAATTTTCTAAGGAAGGGTTTGAAAATGGAATTCATCAACCCTTGAAATGTAGAAGGTGCATCGGTAAGGCCAAAAGGCATGACCAAAAATTCATAATGACCCTCATGAGTTCGAAATGTTGTTTTTGGAATATCTTCAGTCTTCATTCTAATTTGATGATATCCTGAACGAAGATCCAACTTGGAAAAATAAATTGCTCCATGTAATTCATCCAATAATTCATCAATCACAGGAATGGGAAATTTGTCTTTAATGGTGAGCTTATTGAGCTCCCTATAATCCGGACACATTCGCCATGATCCATCCTTCGTGTGTACCAATACTACAGGAGCAGAGAAAGAACTTTGACTGGGTTGAATTATACCCGCCTCTAACATTTCTGCAATCATACGTTCAATTTCGCTCTTTTGGAAGTAAGGATATCTATAAGGCCTGATGTTTGGAGGGACACTTCCTGGAATCAAATGAATAGCATGATCATGATCACGAATAGGTGGGAGTCCTTTGGGAGTTTCAAACACCTTGGAATGATTGTCCAAGACTTGTTGGAGATCTGCAGAAACAGATGATTTTGATGTTGGAACTTCTAGTGAGCATAATTGTGCAATTACGCCTCGCTGTTCTTTCTTTAGAAGCTTTGTCATGACATTAGAGCTTATTATCCTTCCTGGCTTCCCCGCAATACCTCGTAATTCAACTTCCTTTCCTTCTGAAAAAAATTTCAAGAAAAGTTCTTGAAAATTAAAAGCTACCGTCCCCAAAGATTGTAACCATTGTACTCCTAGTACAATATCAGCACCTCCCATAGGAATGGCAAGCATTGGACTAGTCAATACATATTCCCCCATGGTTAGCTTGATATTATGGCATTTTCCAGAGAAATTTATAGTTCCTCCATTCGCAACCATCACTTGAAATTCTGGTGCTGGGTATAGGAAACAATTTAATTCCTTGGCTACCTTACAATGAATAAAATTATGGGTGCTACCTGAATCAATCAACACTATTACCTTTTCCTTCTTGATTTGTCCTTCTATCTTGAGAGTTTGGGGAGTGGTAATTCCTGCCATTGCATTACACGATATGGTCGGATTCATTTCTTCCTCTTCTAGGGCTGGGTCCTGGTGTATATCCTCTTCTTGTTCATTTTCTTCTTCCTCTTCACAATCTATGTAAAATAATTTCTTCTCAACACACTTATGACCTTTAGTGTATTTGCTATCACAACTGTAGCAAAGCCCTTTTTCTCTTTTTTCTTCCAATTGTTGTGGTGTCAACCTTGTAGGTTGTGGAAATCCAGGCGTAGCAACACTTCCTTCTTTATAGAATTGAGTGGTAGGCTTCCTTGTCGCCATAATTTTACATTCAACTTTTCTTGCCAACCTGAATGCCTTCTCCAATGAATCAGGTTCTAGAACGCGAATTTCATGTTGGATGTTATCCTTTAAAGTGCCTATGAAGAGATCAATCCTGTGTTCCTTTGGAATATCAGTTACCCTTATATTCAATTTTTGGAAGTCCTCAATATGTTGCCCCACTAAACCCTTTTGTTTGAGATTTATCAATTGGCTAAAGAAGGTGTTGCTCTTTGTATCCTCATAATGTGCTATCATTTCCTCCGTAAAAATTGACCAAGTGAGAATTTTTTTACGGGAGCAAAGCCATCGATACCATACAAATGTATTTTGTTCTAAATGTAAAGTTGTAATGTGTACCTTTTGTGTGTTTTGCACGTTATGGAGATCAAAATATTGCTCCATCTGTAGTATCCATGTTACAAGATCCTTTCCATCAAACTTCCTCATATCCATTTTTGGAATATGGTGGTTCTTCCCGCTAACATTAGATTTTATGAAATCACGATTAACATTTATTTTGTTCTCATCATGAGGTTCTTCTACTATCTTTTCACCATTAGGATACATTTCTTGTATCAACTTTGTCAAACCTTCGATGTCTGATTTTATATCATTCTTCATGTTTTCCATGTTGTCTTTCATGTCATCCATCTTAGCTTCCATGCCAGCTTCCATGCCATCCATATTAGCTTCCACGCATTTCTTCACAACTTCCATTTCATTTTTTGTTGCTCTTTGCGAGAGTGAAATTTGTTGCACTTGCTCTTGTAATTTTGATAGATCATGTTGCAATTCTTCATCTTCATGAGTCATAGTAGAGCCTTCTGAAGGCTTAATGGGTGTTGAATTATTTTTACGGAGCATATTTTAGAACCCAATACTGATATCCATTCTACAATATGCCCTTGGAATCAATTCAAATTGATTCTTCAAACAAGACTTATGCAATTCACAAAAAAATACACACCTTTTTCTTGCTTTTGAGGAGCTCGATATTGAAATTGGATTATCTCTGTGATTGCAGCACTTCAATATTTGAATTTCGGTACCAACGTATCACTATGAATTATCTTTCTAATGCCACAGGTCTGACCTGATTTGGATTCTCCAAGACAAAGTTGTGTCCAATCTCCCACAATGACTTAATTATGGACTGGTTCAGTACAAAAAATTTGTATGATTTGCCACATGTCACTTTTTCGTCCTTCAGCTCTAAAATTGATAGCCAAGAAACTACAGTCCGTGTACTTGTGACCACCTTTTACGGCACTCCAATCCGATGCTCAGAGAGACAGTTATGAATATTTTCCCATGATCACCTCTTTGAGATGAAATTCAGGAGCCTGAAAAAGCACTACCTTCCACAGATTGTATCTCCAAAAATATTGTGAACCAAAATATGAAATTTTTTGATAATTTTCCTTAGGATTTCAGCTTCATACCCTAAAAATTTCAGATTCTGAAACTTCGTAGAAAAAAATTTATAGTGCAAATGCCACGATGACCTGTTTAGGAGCCTGAAAACAGACCTAACTTCCACATATCATATCTACGAAAATATTGCGAACCAACCTCTGAAATTTTTAGACTATCCTCCTTAGGATTTTGGCTTTGCACCCTAAACATTTCAGCTTCTGAAACTTCGTAGAAAACAATTTATAAAGAAAATTCCACGATGACCTGTTTGGAGCAGCGAAACCCTAGAATCCAAAGCTCTGATACCAAATGTTGTGTAACCAGCTCCAAAAATAGAAGAAAAGAGATACCAACACCTTAGAAATAAGCCACTTTGAGGGGGAAACCTCCAATACATTACATGAATGAACAATTCTTGGATGATACAATTTACAAAACCTCCTTTCTATATATAGGAGTCCATGTGGCCATAATGTAATCATAGTGGGCCACAATGTAATCCTAGCCGACCTAACAATAATAATTTAAGGGCACAATAATAACAAAATGGGGGTTACAAGGGTACAATAATAACAATAAGGGGGTTACACTAATAACAATAAGAGACTATACTAGTAATATAGGGACCTAACAATAAGGAAAAAGTGTTTTGAATTTTTGTGGCATAGGAAAAATAAAATCAAGGGATTCCTTTAATTAAATGGAAAATATTGCAAGCCTAAAGAGGATGGAGACTGGGGATTAAATGGTTTCATTTCTTTGGGAATTCCCTAAGGAGAGTGATAAAGTCTGAGGGTTTGTCGAAGTATATAATATAGAAGAAATACATCTGTCCAGAATCCTTAATTGAGGGGATGGATAATTTTAGAAAGATTGTAAAAAATGTTTCAACTTGTCGGAAGGTTCCAATCCAAGCCTTCCCTCTGGTTGGAGATTGGTTGGTTTGGAGAGTGGGGAATGGTGAATAAGAAAGACTCAACTAAGATCCTTGAACATGATGCAAAAACATGATAAGACTCCCGATGGAGATGATAGAGTTACTATAGGGAAAAGGCTATTACAATCTCAATTGTGTGGCAGACCAGAGTGCTGCTAGTCTATGGCAACAAGAATGTATAAATGCACATTCATTGAGAATAAAAGGAAAGAAATTTGATCTCTAGGAAATCTATGTTGAAATTTTTCAGCAGAGTCATTTAAGAAACAAGAATGAAAACACCACTTTTGGATAGTCCAAAACAAATTTTTGGAGGTGTATATTGCATGTTAGAGCTACAAAACAATGTTCTCCGTCAATATAAAAGAAGCATGATGCTGATGAAAGCCAATTTGGAAGCTAAGGACCACAAAGCTGACTCATATATTTTTATCCATTTCCATTAAGAGTAAGTCTCTGACTGGGAAAATTTTACAAAAAAGGAACATGTATGACCTAGGGATATGCATGCTAGGTAGAAGGGATGACGAAATGATTTCCCGCTTGCTTATAAAATTCCCATGTGCTGAATAGGTTTGGTCATGTTGACCACTGGAGTGGAACTTGGTGATTATATGAAGACTCCATTCCCAAGGATGTACCAAAGGACACTTGTACCATCATATATCATCAGATTACCAGATTCTCATCATTTTCTCTTGTACCCAGAATCCACACCCTACATGGAATTGTAATAAGTGATGCTAGTAATGATGAGTTTTGAGTTTGTAACAGGCCTAGGTAGCTTGGGACCTTGCCAACAAGTGAGTATTACTCTGGGAGGTTTTTTTCACTTGTTCAATTATCATTTCCCTACCAAGACTTAATAATTAATTGAGTTTTTTTCTCTAAATATACCCCAAATCCGGAGTATGGCTTGATGGTGAGGCCTTGGGTGAGTCTTAGTGTTTAGGGTCAATGTTTATTACCATACTAGATCACACAAAAAATTTCTTGGAATTTGGTTAGGTCTAGGTAGTCATTTTTTATTTTTTTTGTGGAAATTGCTATAAAAATTGTATTTGTAATGTAATAAGTGATGTCTAGAGAAGTTGTATGGGGTAATAGTAATAAAATTTGCACCTCTCACCCTCAAATTTCTACAATGACACACTTTGAAGGGTTAAAAATGTGTTTTGAACCCTCAAAACCCACTTTTCCTAAGTTTAGTGGGAAATCTGACAATTAATTAAGCAAAAAATTATATAAATGAAGAAAAATAAATATCCAGTGTCCATACATGCTAAATGTTGTTGAAATTAGGTGGAAAATTATGGAGGAGTTAAAGTGAAGTCCAAAGGTGATGTGGACTCCTAAAATCAAGGAAATGATATGTGGTCAAATAAAATCAAATTTCTGGCATTAAATGAGAAAGTTACTTACTTGGAAATTCAAATTTGTGAAGTTAATGCACATTTGGGAGGATTTGGGAGAATATTTGGTGGAGATTTTTGTGGGAAATTGTCCCCACATGGTTTACCACCCATCTACACTTTTCATTCTATCATAAAATTTGAATTTGACACATAAGGGAAGAATAAAATGATGTCCATTTGCCATAAATCAATTTTTACACTTGGCATTAGAGCTCCATTCAACAAATTCAAATTTCTCTTTGGGATTGTCACCTCATGCCACTTGTTTAATAACTTCTACATTGGGATTTTCTCCCAAATTTCTATATAATGGAGCCATGGGCTCTTATATTGTATCCATTATTTTACTAGCTATTGTGCTTGCGAAAGCGCAACTACTTTGTACACTTTTTAAAAATATCAATAAAAGACTTTGGGGATCCATTCATGGGTGTTCTTTCTTTGGAGAATGGTGCATTGTGAGCTATTGGTATAATATTTTCTATGCTTTGAATCATTTTTATTTCCATATATTCTTGTAAACTTGATATTGCAAAGCTATCTTGTATTGACATTTGATTTGAAAGTAGGCTCTGGAGTATGAAAGTTCTAGTTTGTTTTCAAATAAACTTCAAGGAGTTTTAATTCATTGTTTTCTCATCTAAATCTATATGGAATAATATTTGATTTGAGTATTGTAGAAAAAAATTTGTTAGATCAAGCGTGAGGGGAAGTCTGTGGGAGACCAACCCACTCTTGGAGCACTTTCAAAGAAACTCTCATTTTTTATTTGGATTAACTTAGTTTATCTTACAAAAAGTGTCTTGCAAGGATTCATTTGTGCATAGTTTGTATACATGAAATAAATTTAAAATTTGAATATTTTAAAATAGTGCTTCATTGATTCATATTAGCTCTTTGAGAGCTTTTCCAAGCTAAACCAAGTGATGGGGTTCACTCCCATCACTTGGTTTGGTTTTTTATATATTATTTGTATTTTATTTAGTTGTTTTAATATTCTCTCTACACTAATTTGTTTCTTGATATTGCAACCCATAGGTAGAGTGTTGGTGATAAGAGAATCAAGCAAGGATCACTCAAACTCTAATATTTTCCTTGTAGGACCTCTCAACTATTTTAAAAGTTGATTTTTTGAGGAGGCTGTGGATAGAAAGGAGGGTTGCAATTTGGAAAGGTTGTGGGAATTTGAGGAGGACTGGCTCATTGGCTTGTGCAACATTACATTCACTATTAAAGGCCAAACTTTGATACATCAAGAGACACTTAACTTCTTCAATATTGAGAGTTTTTTCATTGTACTTTCCTCATTTTCTGAATTTGACATTCAAGAAGGAGATCTAGAGCTTGAGAAGCCTCACACATTGTAAAGATCCCTCTTGAGGTTTTACTTGAGACCTCTTGGAAGGTGCCTCATCTTGTAACATCTAATAAAAAATTAATTTTTCTCGTGGGAGCTTGGGTTTTCACCCAAGACATCCTTTTCTCCTTTTTCCAAAAGGAGAAACTTGTGGGTGGTTTGATCTTGCATTTGTTTTCTTAGTTTTCATCTTGCATGCCTTAAGATTAACACAACCTCACCTTCACAATCAAATTTTCTGAATTTTCTTTTTCTTCTTGTTTCCATTATATTCTTTGCAACTTCAAGTTTTGCTTTAGAGTACAATTTTAAATTTTAATTTTGGATCAAATCTATTTCATTTTCATTTCAAGTAGCAAAATTGATTTAGTTAGTTTAACGATTTGCTTCATGTTGGCCTCACAATAGGTTCATTGTTTACTTGCTCATTTATTTTAAGTTATTTGCTCATTTTGCAAGCTTATAAATTGCAAGCTTCATTACTTTAGTTGGTTATTGTTATCATTTGTCAAAGCAATTATTTTCAAAATCACAATCTTATATGTTTATGAAACATTATGCATCTTGCATTATTTTGAGAAACTATCTAAGTTATCTTGTTGAGCATATTTCCATTTCTTGAAGATTTTCCATTTTTTCAAAACACTTGTAACCTTACTTGCATTACATTTTAGGAATTTTAATATAGTTTCATTTTTTAATAAATTTACCTCCAAACATAATCTTGGTTGAAAGATATTTCTTAGGGACCCCTTTCTTTCATAAACTTGAGGGACATAAACCCTCTGATGTGGTTAACATGGTGACCTTGCAGTCATTAGAGCCACAATCTCTACAACGCTAGAGACATCAGGCATGTTGGGTAATCCAAGGAAGGTATCATTAACATAGCCGCTCACTGTCTTTCTTTTGGACCTCTTCCACAACTCACATAAGAGATTTTCTTCAAAATAGTTGGAAGAGAGGTCACATCTAGATTAGACATTTTAGATTAAAAGTTTAGATGCACTTCATGCTAACACATCTTACTTTTTTACTTGCAAATGATTTCATGTGCTTGTCATTGATGCAAATGTTTCGATTTGATTATCTTATTTAGGTAAGTATCTTTTGGTTCACTTTTGAAAGTAAAGTTTAAATTTTTCTCCTTTACAAGTCACTCTATATTTTTTTTTCATCCATGCTTTGAATTTGTGAATGATTATATGAATTTTGAAAGTATTTCTTGAAAGAAAATTTTATATCTTGTATTTGTATCATATATTGCTAACATATTTTGTTTGATTAACATGGTTACTTGTGTTTTAATTTGAAACACTTCATTTTATTTTGAGCAAGTATTATTTATTCTTAAAAGAAATATTTGAAGGCACTGGTTTCATATATGCCAATCATTATCTCATGTGTTGATGGTTATTTTCATTTTATATTTCTCACAATCTCAGGTAATCCTAATTTAACATATCCTAGAAATCTTCTAATTTAGTTTTCCATTTAGGTACCATCCCCCTTAGCTAACCTAGGAGATAGCTTAAATGAAGAGAGTTGGAAATAGGTGAAAACTCCTTCTCTAAGTTCCTTTCCATCAACCACACCTTGCGAAGTTAAAAGGATTTTCTCACTAACTTGTAGGTAGGTGTAGGTAGCAAGGTAAACAGGCCAGAAGCTGATCAATTTACATGTTTCAAAATGTGGTATCACCAAAAGGAACTAAAGGACTTTGGGGCTCTGTCCTATCTCATGACCTGGGGTATCTGGCTAGCATAAAAATCTATTATTTTTGAAGATAAATGTATTTTTTCATTCCAAATTATATCACAAGTGAGACCAATTTCTAAAGAACCTAGACAGATAAAGAACTTGAAGATCGAAAAATCTAAACTAGTTTATGGGTTTTTTTATGGAGCTAGTCAAGGTTTTTCAAATAATATGAGTCGTGTCGGGGAAAAATTTCTTCTCTGAAAATAATTTCCTATAGTTCAAAGCTAGTTTAGGGGTAGGCTCAGGTAATTATGCTGAATTTATGGCACTTAAGTGCCTTTTAGAGAGTGCCTTGGACAATAAGGCTAAAAACATGCAGGTGTTTGGTGATTCCAGTTTAGTAATTATATAGATGAATGGGCTTAAAAAATTATTAAACATATATCTCATGCCTATTGGCGATCAACTGAAGATGGTGGAAAATGACTTCAGAGTAAAGTTCATTCATTCATATTTTCCAGGAGATAAATATAAGTCAGGATTAGAGTGCACTCATTCATGGAAAATGCAAATTCACACCAACAAACTGGGGAAATCAATTCAACATTTGAGTCGTGCCTAGACATATGAAGGCGGGGAACATGCCCAACTCAAAAATTATGTTGCAAAGCATCTAAAGTGGCATTCATTCAAGGATTATTAATCTAACACAACCATAATCAGGAAAGCATGAAAACTCAATGACACAATATGAATCTCTTTCTATTTCTTTTTGTAATCTTGGCAGGACTACATATTCAACATGTCCAATATATCACCCCGATCACCCAATCACCATCTATCCAAGACCTCATGGATGAATCTCTTTATATTATATGTATCCTTATTATTGAATGCATTTCTCTCAACATATCTAATCAGTAGATGTAATAACAACAATATTGATTTGAAGTGTTTTTATTATACATAGAGGATTATGGATAAAAAAAATCAGCTAAAGTGGCACAAGGTATGGCTTTGAATTGATAAATACATCATGTGCTGGGAAATACATCTACAGTGAAGAATAATACTTCCGGCGAGTCACTAAAATTTCAGAATTCAATAGATGAAAATGAAGACTTTGAACCAAAAAAACAGAAAGCAAGAATGGATAAAGAGAAAAAAATTTCCAACGTGCAAAAGAAGAAGAAAGAGAGAGAGGCAGGGGAAACATACCAATATACTAGTGCATGATTACACTACTATTGCATACAATGCTACTTTGATAGGTATACTATTTATGGGCCAAATAAAATTCCAAGTGCTTCAAGCAGCTTACTGTGCGCTTCTGCTAGTTCTATGCTTCTTCTAGTGATAGGATTTAAAATTGTCAGTCAAATCTTGAACAATGATTAAAATAGAAAACCAACTGTTGAATAGTAATTAAAATTCTTGGAAGTCCATGGAAAAAAAAACCAGATCCAATAAAAAGGGGTCTACGCCCATAAAACTTCCCGAACGTATCTGAAAAATAGCATCGACGAGTAGGTAAGTGAAAAATAGTTTAAGAAGTGAGACACCTTTTTTCTTGGGCTCTCAAATCCTGATCCAATAGTTATAACATACATGATTTTGTTTGACTTTGCCCAATAAATTACATGCCATTTCCATTTAACAACATAAAATTTTTTCTCTCTCTAATGTATTCAAGCTGATTAACCCGAGTTATTAAAAATCAAGGAACAAACACTCACAAAAATACTGGTCATTTTCCAAAAGAATGGTCATTTCCTGCAAGGGATAGATCTAGTACCAACCCAAAGTGAAAAATCAACTCCTAGACTTAGCAGGATCATAACCTGGCTTAAGAAAAATTTAGGTGACATAAAATTAGAGAATAAAACAAAATTCAACAAATTACTGGCCATTTTCTGCGTGTGGGATATGTCTACTACCTAACCTATGTATTTTATGAATTCATCTACAATCTACTCAAATTACTCCAATGAAATGAACAATGCCTCGAATGGCCTAAGCTGCATACCTCGACACAACTCTTGTAGGGAGCATCACACTAGACCTAGGTGAGGTCACGACGAGTGTCAACATCCAGATAATATGGCTTTGGAGGATTCCCAAGTGACATTAACAAAATACAACCTAAAAATCCACCATACTCAGTTGCATATTCTAAAACAAACCATGAATTCAGAACTGAGAATGAAATTATGATTGTCTTCAAAATTACCCAAATGGAACGTTGTTCCTTGTGAGATGAAATATTGCGGTTCGATCCACCTACGACCTTCTGCCAATCTTGTTGGTGTCTCGGCTCACAAAGGAAGCCTTAGAGGCTCCTTCTTCATCATCAATTGGTGGATATTTGGGGTAGAGACTATAAATGCGGGCCTATTGAGTGAAACACACGTATACAAGAAACATTGTTCACTGTGAGACGAAATATTGCAGTTCGATCTGCTGCGACCTTCTACAAATCTTGTTGGTGTCTTGACTCGGAAAGGAGGCCTTGGAGGCTTCTTATTCATTATCAACTGGTGGATATTTAGGGTGGAGACTATAAACACGGTCATATTGAGTGAAACATATGCATATAAGGAAGACAATTGGTACTCGCTCCAATTTATTCAAACTTAATAATCTCACGAATACATAAAAGTAGACCAATAAATATTTTCCCTTTGTGACCTAGTGACAAGTAAAAAACTTCAAATACAATGAAACATGCAATCGCATTTGGTTGTCCTTATTTTTTCCAAAAAAAATCGAAGCATACAAAAAAAGAAAGATGAGACTACTAAAACTAAAGGGGCTTTTGACAAAAAGTGTGGAATAAAAAGACGATAGAAACACTTTCGATGGACCATGTGCCCATTGCATGAGGGCCAACTGCCCCACAAATCAGTCTTCAGAACACAACTGCAAGCCCTCATTGCGATACAAATGGAAAATTTTCATATCATGGTGGCGTGAATCAAAGAACAGTCGTTGCAATAGCAAGTTCAATGTCAACCTGTGGGGCTCTAAGCATACACGGAACAGACAGAACATTTGTATTGTCACTATGTACGAGCTTGGGTTTTTAGTTCCAATATATGATTGATTCATTCAAGGGCAGAGCAGTTAGTTTTCAGTGGACAGTGGGCAGAGTAGCAAGGACAGAGCAACAAGTTTTCAGTGGTCAAACTAACAGATATTGAAGAGTTAAGCATAAAACAAAGGGTCAGTTTTGGACAGAGATTTTGATTTCCCTTAATATCATCATGATAATGGGACAAGAAACTTTAGAACCCGTGGAAACAAATGATATAGGGCAAGTGAAAATTGCCTCATCAACGAAAACTGGGAAGTGGGTTTGGGTCAATGCCAAACAATATCAGGGCATTTTAAAAAGGAGACTAGCTCGTCTAAAATGGGAGCGGACAAGGAAAAAAAGGTCTCAAAGGGAGAGTATTGTTCGCAAGAAACAACATTCAAACAAGTCTTCTTCGCAAACATGTGGCAACAAGTCCAAAGGAAAAGAAAAAGTTAGTGATGATTATGCTTTATATAGTCCCACATCCACACCTCTCACTTGGTCATCTGATCTTTATGTGAAAGAAATCTTAAATGTAAAAGAAAGGTTGGAAGTAGTAGAAGCTAAAGAGCTGGAAAGAGATTGTACAATCCATATAATAATAGCTGAAAATCAGGCTTTAGCAGAAAGCAACAAAGTTCTGAAGGAACAAGTGTCATTATTGCAGGAAGCTCTCCGAATAGGGAAAACAGAATGGAAATGCATGAAAGCGGAGGTGAAAAACATGAAGAAATTTGCAGTGGAGAATACAGAGGTGATGAATGCGAAGCCATCTCAGGATAAGGGGAAAGCAGCTGCTCAAATAGACAACAATGAAGAAACATCAACAAAAGGGAGGAAAGGAGATCCCACAAAACTTTCCAAAACTTGGGCTCAAGTTATTAGCAATTCTGCTAAGAGGGAAGGAGAAACAAACATTCAGGTTAACAACATGCAAGATAGAGAAAGCAAGGAAAGACTGGATAGAGCAACAAACATAATTATTAAAGGGGTGAAGGAGTATGGGAAAAATGAATGTACTCTTGACCTTGCAAGAGACTTCTTGAAAGACAAGCTCCAATGGCAAGGACAAATATGTCAAGCATGGAGAGTAGGTAAGCTTAACGGTGAGAGAGCCAGGCCCATAAAAGTCATCATGCCCAACTTACGTGATAAAGATATCATTCTAAGAAAGAAGCAACTCTTAAGGGGTTCTCGGTTTTTTCTAGAAGAATATTTAACTGTAAGACAACAAGAGGAAAGGAGGGATGAAATGAAAAAAGTTAGGGCAGCAAGAGATGAGGGAAAAAGAGCATGGATTTATAAAGGTAACGCCGTGATTGCGCAATTTGGACCTCCTTCCAAAGCAAGGCAGCAAAATGATAACAAAGAAGAGGCAGCAAACTCTTTAGCAAGAAATGAGGAAGCAAGGTCATTATGGGCAAGCAGGGACAAAGAATCAACTGTGAGTCTTGCATGTCAAAACAAATAGCAATCAAGTCTTACCCAGGTTTCCTTAAGATTAGTTTGTTGGAACTGCAGGGGTTACCCATGGAGACGAGGACCTCGGTTAGGGCCTATTGCGGAAGGTAGAGACATAATTTGCCTCATAGAAACACATGAGCATGAAGGGTGTAAGACACCTTTGTTTGAAGGGTACTGGAAGATAGCAGTGTGGAACAAGGCAGCAGAAAATGGCAAAGGGCACGGGGGTATCATGGTATTAGTAAGAGAAAAATAAGGTCGTTTCATTCAGCTAGAAAAAGAAGACCCAAATAAGCAATTTGTTTGGCTTAAAATATCAGAAAATGGAAATCACATTAGAATTGCAGCATGCTATTTTGTGCCGCAAGTTTCAAAAATCTACAAAAGTAGAGGGCTTGACCACAAAGATCCCTTTGCAGCCCTAAAAACGGATATTGCAATATATTCTCAGCTAGGTGAAGTCCTTATAGTGGGGGATTTCAATGGTAGAACTGCAAGTGAACAAGCTAGCATTCTTTGTTGTAAAGAAGACAGTGACCCTATCTGGCTTACAGAAGAGAGTAATCATCAGTGGGAACGAATTTCAGAGGATAAAGGCTGCAATATCTTTGGAGAACAACTGCTTATGCTATGTGGGGCCTTCGATTTAGTCATTTGTAATGGTTTGACTAGATGGGAAAAGTCCGGTAATTTCACTTGCAATACTTACAATGGAGCAAGTGTAGTAGATTATGTAATTTTCTCGCATAGTTTGTGTGAGAAAATGGAGGAAGTGTTGATTGGAGATCAAATTTGGGACTTAAAATCAGATCACAAGCCAATCTATTTAAGTTTCTCTTGGACCCGAAAGAAGCAATTAGGGTCAAAAAATCAGTGTGTTCAAAAAAATCCTCCAAAGGGCAGAATTCTCTTGAATCCAGAGAATTGTAATACCTTCAAAATAATGCTAGAGAGGCTCTTCAAGAAGGAGGAAATCCCATCTCATGGCCTTCATAGTCACAGATTAACACATTTAATTCAAAGCGCACTTGCGGAGTGCAAAAGAGCAAAAATTAAGAAGTCTGAAAAAAATTGTTTTCCGGTTAATGCTTGGTTTGACGAGGAATGCAAAAAGGAAAGGAAAAGGTGGAAGGAATCAGACACGGATAACATAAAGCTCAAAGCTTACAAGCAGATAGTAAAAAAGAAAAAAAGTTGATTTCATGGTTTCAAGGAGAGAAGAACTAATCTTCCTCGGGAAAAATAACCCCAAATTATTTTGGAAGGAGCTCCAATCGAAAAAGGTGCAAACTGAAAACAACATTACAGCTTCTAAATGGTTTGACTATGCAAGACAACTTTTTGAGCAGGATCCCAAGGTTGACCCTCCTCCCTTGGTCAACACAGACACAAAACTCTTCACGGTGCAAGAGGTAGAGATGGGTATCAAGAGGTTGGGCGCTGGAAAAGCAAAAGACTTAGATGAACTCCAAGCAGAGTATCTAAAGTGGGGCTTAAAAATTCTTTCACCTCACATCACAAAATTTTCAACAACATCTTACAGCAGGGGTTCCCCAGAGATTGGACAACTAGTATGGCAATACCTCTTTTCAAGAGTGGTGACGTCAATAATCCCTCCAATTATAGAACCATAATGATAAACCCCTTGTTTGCAAAGTTATTTGGAAGCATGTTGGAAAAGAAAATCAGCAAGTGGGCAGAAGAAAGAGATAAATGTGCTAAAGGGCAAGCAGGTTTTAGACCTAAACATTCCACAGTTGATCATTGTATAACTTTAAGGCACATCATTGAAAAAGGTTGGGAAAAAAAGGAAGAAGTTTTTTGTTGCTTTGTTGATTTCAGAAAAGCATTTGACACGGTTCCTAGGGATAAGCTTTGGGGCAGAATGGAGGAACTCGGGGTTCCCAAGCATTTGAGAGCAGCTGTGCATAGGTTGTATGAAGAGGTGAAAGTCAAAATCAGAACTTCAGCTGGCATTTCTGAAAGTTTTAGAAGCGATATCGGGGTCAAGCAAGGTTGCTCATTGTCTCCTACCCTTTTTGGGTTATATATTGACAAGCTTGAAGAGTGGCTAAATTCGCAAGGGGGTGACGGTATCCATTTGGGCAAGTTCGTTATCAGGCTTCTTTTGTATGCAGATGACCTTATATTGATTGCTGAATCGGCTCTTGGTTTGCAAGAGCATTTACGTTCACTTGAGCATTTTTGTAGAAGGGTTGGGATGCAAGTCAATATTAGCAAAACAAAAGTAGTGGTTTTCTCTAACAAAAGAAAGCATAACCAACATAAGTTCTATTTTGAAGGCAGCATTCTGGAAGAAGTTGCAGACTACAAATACCTCGGAATTGACTTCAACATAAATTTAAGTTGGGATGGTTGTAGAAAGAAAAGAACTTTAGGGGGTTGGAAAGCATTTTATGCTCTTCAAAACAGGTGTAGAGAGGCAGAGTTGTGGGACTGGAAAACCACTCTAACTCTGTTTGAGCTTCTAGTGATTCCGGTGATTCTCTACGGTTGTGATTTGTGGGCCAGCAGCACAACCAAGATGCAGTGGAAACAAATTGAGAAAATTCAGAAACGTTTGATAACAAACAGATTCAAAATTAATAGTGCAGTTCCTTATGCTATCCTGTTAAGTGAAACAGGGGCTGCTCTTATTGAAGCAATTGCTATGGTGCGAGTCATAAGGTATCTGAAAAAAATTGAGCAAATGGAAGAGGGTAGATGGCCTAAGGTGGTGTTTAATGACAAATTGTGCAAAAGACAGAAGACTTGGATGCGGCAAAATAACAAATGGTTTAGTAAATGGGGTATTTGCTTGAACATGTGTCCTACAAACAGTAAAGAGATAAAACTTTTTGTTATGGATAAATTCCACAAACATACTTGGAAGAAAGAGCTAGAGAGAAAGAAGAAGTACTACATGGAAGAGTTTTACCCCATGCATAACCATCAACAAAAGGCGTACATAGGGGCTAATATTTCTTGGAGATCTAAAATTCTTATTGCTCAATTAAGGACTAATTCTCATCAACTCCGATGTGAAACAGGGCGTTGGAAAAGGCCAAAAGAAATGTGGGAAGAAAGAGTATGTATTTTTTGCTCCTCCGAAAAAGTGGAAACAGAAAAACATTTCATTCTAGAATGTGAGGCCTTCAAAGACACCAGGGAAAACTATGCAGGTATTCTGGAAGCTAATTCTTGGGATAAGCTATTTAGCGAAGAGTTTGTCGATAAGTTGGGAGTGGTCATTGTAAAACTTCACAGGAAAATGGACGAATACAAGAGTCAGATAGAGAAGCAATCTGTCCCATAGGCTATTTTTAGCCCTCGTGGACATTAAAAACTCTTTCTTTCTTTCTTCACAACACAACTAAAAGCCCTGAACGACGCCACCCAACGATCCACGCAAACTTATTTTTCAATCTATTATTATCGTGTTTAATTCGTTACGTGGGAGAATATGGCTGTCTGGCGGGCAATATTTATGTGAATTCGCTTCTATCGCGGGTAGTATTTCCGTGAATTCGCTTCTTCTTCTCAATGTAATAATGACCATGTTTCTTTGTAGTTAGAAAAATCGACCTCTCTCATTTGTTTTTGCTGTTGAACAAGTAAAAAGTAATTTTTTTAGTGTAGAACATCTGAGCAGCTTCATAAGTAGCAGTCCTGATCTCACGTAAGAGCATTACCATTCATCTTGCCTTAGTGTTTTAGGCAATTAATTGTCCTTGGTGTATGATTGCATAAATAAATGATTTGAAGATGGTACTGGTGCACCTTCTAAAAAACGCAAAGCATTAATGCTCACAACACCAAAGGATCTTGGACCTGAAAATGCTGAGAGAAGTCGGCCTACAAGGTATATTGCGGGCTCAGAGAAGTCGGCCTACAAGGGATATTGCGGAATCAATTGTTTATTAACTCTATCTAGTTTGTATGAATACTGACCTGCACTAGTGTTGATTCTTTACAAGCAATACCACAAATAATTGAAAAACAACACAGATGTGGCATATAAGTCATTTTGCAGGTTTAGGAGTGCAGAAGAGCTTAAAGAAGAGATGGTTGCCAAAATTCCGAAGTTTAAAGCTCGTCCATTCAAAATAAGTATGCAACCGATTACAAACTATGTATGAACATGATTTTTCAGACATGCTCTCATCCATTTATGTAATTTGCAGATATTGGAGGCCACAATATTGCAAACATTCCATAAGCCTGCCCCTCAGTTACCAGAGTTTAAGGTTCAGTTGGTTATTGTCCCTGGTGTCTCATTGCAGAAGGAATTGATTTCAGGATGGTACTAGTGCAAATTCTAAAAAATCCAAAGCATTAATGCTGGCAACACCGAAGGATCCCAGACTTGAGACTGTTCAAAGAGGTTAGCCTACAGGGAATTAACAACAAACCACAAATATCACTAGGGTTGATTCTTTACATGCAAAGCACATAGACTTGAAAAACAACACACATGTATGACATATCAATCATTCTGCTTTTTTCTATTCAGGTTTAAGAGTGCGGAAGAGCCTGTAGAAGAGATGGTCTCCAAAATTCTGAAGTTGTTCAAAGCTCGGTCAGTTAACAAAAAGTAAGTATGCAACATAAATTATTACAAACTATGTCTGAACATGAATTTTGAGACATTGTTAGACATGGTATTGGCTCGTACTTTGCAGCAACAATTCCAGGCAAACAACAGGCGACAACAATTCCAGGCAAACAACAGGCGGCAACAACAACATCGATCATAATGCAAAGGATTTTTGGATCAAGAGTGAGATCCTAAAAAGGAGGATATGTCCACCAACTCCAAAAATAACAATAAATGATCATCATTAGTTGAGGATTAGATTGCGATCTCATTTCGGATGAGAGACTCTGAAAAATTAATTTTATGTGTTTTTCAATCTCTCTCAATGTTAATAAGAGTAATTGCATAGATTGCAACATAGTTATTGCAAAGCAATAACACTCTGCCTATACACACAGTCTGTTCATTTGACGATGACATATGAGATGAGGATTAAAGAAAAACATATTTGATCACAATTACGTCAGTAAATCAAGGTGATGTGGAGAAAGACAACTGGAGAGGATGACGAATATCTATAGTGTTACCACCAAAAACTCCACAATAAAACACCTATCCACACAATCATAATTATGCCAATAGACGTTATATGGTGAGGTTCTTGGTGGTGACACTGTTCAGGATCAACACAATCTTGAACACGTGTTTCACCTCAGTGTTACCATTAATTGCCGACAACACAAAGTGTTGGAAACTCATTGTCGCCTTTTAATCAAGGCGGTGTTCCCTGGTTTAGTCAGGCGTTTAATTCCATATTTCAGCTGGTCAGAACCAGAACTTTCTTGGGTGGAATCACTCACTTTTTACGTCTGTTGATCCTTCTTCGACATCGTCATTCAAACCATCTTTGCTGTTACTGTAGTTTAGTGCTTGTGTTTGGGAGTGCTGGAACAAGACTTAAATCTACAATGGGTGGGGAGATGGTTTGGTTTTTAGTACTGATTCAATCCAGGGAACGAATGCTACTTGGACTTTCACAATGCTCATAATTCACTATTATATGCACAATCTGCAGTGTTAAATCAACAAATCTTTTTTAGCAGCAATCCTCTGCCTAATTTCAGATAATTGGGATTGCACCATTGTGTATAATGCATGGACAATGTCCTTGACTAGGAGGGCCCCAATTCTTTTCCCAAGGAAGAAGTTTGCCTGTCGTGTGATTTCAAATAGGGTTTTTGCTGCAGGAGGTTCCCATATAAATGACTCAACTAGAGCAACCATTGTGGATGCAAAGGAATATATTCCAGAGCTTGACGTATGTAAGCCCATTGCGAATATGCCCCGAAAGAGGTATGGCTGTTTGGGTGCTACGGTGAATGGAATCTTCTATGTTATTGGTGGGCTTAAGTTTGGAAATATGAATGGACTCTCAATACACCCTTATGCTTATGTGACTTCTATGGATTCTTTCGACCCAGAAACAAATAGTGGTCACAAGACCAAGGTGTATCCTATAGGGGTTGCGTGATTTATTGTGCAGTGGTTGGATATTGTATCTATATGTTGTCAAGTCACACAGTCGAGTTATCGTTCTGGAATGTTACAGATACTGATTCTTGGACTAGGATTAGGCAGCCTCCCATTTCATCTCCTTTAAGGATGGAAAATGTATTGAAATTCAGCTGTGTTACCTTGGGGAGTTTGGTTTATATTATTCAAGTTGGAGGGTTTATTGATGATATCTTGAGGAGTGGGAGGAATGCACGAGGATTGAGAGAAGGACTGGTTCTCATTTATGATACCAAATTGCAGGAATGACAGCAAGGGCCTGATTTACTATGTACAAAATGGAGCAACTTGTGCTGTTGTAGAGTGTTGAGAGTAAAATTTGAATTGATCTAACTATTTAGGTCTGCAGGACAATGCCCACTGTCTGCAGTGTGGACCTCTTGAAGACTTGTTGAGGTTAGCTACTACAATTCATTCTATGAGCTCATCTATATTTATTAAAAAGTAAAAAATTGTTTTTTCAATAGGGTCTGGTCTAAAGCATGACACTTTGAAGCAGCATGCCAAAGTTCAAACTGGATCTAAAAACGAGATTCAGGTAAGTTCCCTTGTTGCTTCCTACAATATATCACCATTGCATGCATGAGCAATCCATTGAATATGCTTTGATTGGCTACATATTTCAGCTATGAAACCAATTAGTAGAATGTTTCTATCCGTATGGCTATTTTCCCTAACCACAACAGGAAGATATGTGCAAAGTAATCAAAATGTATCTATGATTACTGAATTGTTGATGGTTAATATCCATCATCTGTAGATCTGTATGCTTCATATGTGACCCATTAGAGGCAATATAAGCTACGACTTTTAAGATTGCCATGAGACTTCAGTGTACTATTTTATTAAAAAATTATGTAATATTCCTATGTTTTGCTCCTGTAACATTTCAATCTGGTTTTCATCCAGTCTACATGCAACAAAAGGTAAGTTTCTTCTACCTGTCTGATGATTGCTTGGACATATAAGTGGAGAAATGGTTTTAATACTTGGGTTGAAATTAAACAATATTGTACGCATTTCTCCGAGTAGAGATCTCCAATTTAACTACTTCCATTGAAATACTTCCTCCACCAACGACGACATATAATCTTGTTAATCCGCTAACAATTCACCTCCAATTTAACTAATTCTTGTCTAACACTTCTTATTCGAGGTTTCTTTGAATAATTTCACCACACTTTCTGCTAGAATCAGGTGTTTTTAAAGATGATTTCGCTAGGATTTTATTGGTTAATCAATCTTCTTGTAGCTTTCCATTCGATGAGAAATAGGTTATGTCTTGAATTTTTGTAGCAGTGAAATTTCTCTTTAAAATGTACAATATACTTGGTGCTTTCTTATTAAATTTTCTTTGTTTGTAACAGGAATTCTCATGAAATTACATGGAATTTAGGTTTTCTTGCTTTAAATTCTTGGCTCATTATGCTTCAAGTTCAATTTTTCTTTCTGATCAATGATTCATAGCTCCTTTACTGTTACATATAATAACACTTTCATGCATATTATCTCCACTCCCAACGGGGAGCTATTGATATGGTTTTTCTTTACGATCCATGTTGCTTATCTACCATTGGTTCATGGATTTTCTTGGCACGGGGAATATTATTTTCATCTGGAAAATTATTCCCGCAGGGCTAGATATCCCACTATCATCTTGATGATTATGGAGTTTAAATCCTCTTTTTTCTTGATGGATAAGAATTATAAGGATATGGAATCGCTGCGTCGGCAAGGGCCTGGATTACATCTAAGTTTTTGAGGTATCAATTTTTTGAGATACTTTAAAGTTATATGATTCCTTGGATTTTAGTGGACTGTATTTTGTCCTTGATATGCATTTTGACTGCTTCTCATAATCGATGAAGAGCTCAGCTGCAACTCATAGAAATCTGGTGGCCATTTGAACCAGGCTAGAGTTGCTGAATGGTAGCTCAGTTTAGTAATTTTTCAAAATAAAATCAAGAAGTATATATACATATACCTACATGCATGGATTTTCTACTCTTGAATTTGATTGAATTCATTATTCTGATATACTAACTTATCTTACTGCAAAAAATAGAGCAAATATATATAACAGAGTACAAATATCTTAGTGTATGTTTAAAAAATAGCACAAAGAAAAAAGTAGATATCTATAAACTAGAGGAAAAACAGAACCAAATGAATGAACCATCTATTAAAACCACACACTGAAAAAAGGTATGTAGATAATAATTGAGACACATTCTATTAGAGAATAACTAATTCTTTGTACAATAGGTACATATGATAAATCTGCCCATGAATGCCCTTTGTTCACCGAATCTCTTATTAGTTACAATGCATCTTCTTTAATAGAGATAGGAGTTCCTTTGTCCAGATAATCTCCTGGACACTAGAGAAATATTAACCTACAAACTATTCTTATTAGTAATTTAGTACCCCAACTGATGTGGAAATCAAAGGCACCTTGCAACTAAGAGCAATTTGGAAGGCCTCAGAGGTCATTAAGCCCAAAATATAAAGGAAAGGAGATTTCCTTAGAACAAGTTGAACTTTTGAATGACCATATTTTTAGTATTGAGTTATAATGATATACGTTTGGCTGCAATGGCATGGTTTGTTACCAATCACCTATACAGGTGAGGCATTTACAAGATTGTTGATCTTACCCCAGGCCACAGACTACAATGTATGGCTAGATATGAAAGAGGAGTTTATGATCAACGAAAGTATTTATAAGAAATCACCCCCCAAAAAAATACATACCCTCGTCTATCCTTGTATATATTTTGAAAAAGAAAAGTTAGATAGAAATTTCCAGCCTACTTGTCCAGACTATTTCTAGCCTATTTGACTCTTCCACTTTAGAGAATAGGACATACAGATGGGCTAGCTTTTTTCAAACCCAAAAAAATTACCAAGTAGCATCATGGCAAGAGAATTAGGGATTCAATGGTTAGATGATTCAATATTGGTCTTGAAAACCCAAAAAATTACCAGGTGGTGTCATGAAGAGTGAAGTAGGCCTTCAATGGTCAGATGATTCAATATCATTGTCTTACTAGACCTTTCTAATTTTTGAAAAATTCACTATTATCCCAGACTTTTTTGATGCCCTCATAATGTTTTCATTTTTGTTATACCATTTTTTTTGAGCATTCCGCTGAAGCTATGTACTTCTACCTACACTAGTTGCTTTCTTATGAACCCTTCTGAATACTTGTTGTAGGGCTTAAAATTACCTTTGTGGAAGGAACTTTAAAGTCAAGATTCCATAGATCAATTTACTTCTTCATCCCTTGAACATCATCTTGCGTTATGGTAGTTGCAGGGTGAGTAGATGTTTCTATGACTAGCAAGACAAAAGAATAGTGAGTGAAGGATATGAACAAGTCTGCGAAAGTCTCTAAATCTAATGGTGTGCCTGGTGAGCCATAATGGGATCAAAATTTAACTTAGCCACTTTATTTGCAATCTTGATTTCTATTTCACTCGAGATTATGTGTAACTAACTCAATGAAGGTTATAGAGCTAAAGCTATGTTGCAGGAAACGTTTCCCAGAGGGAAGTTTCCCCTTCAAAATGATTAAAAAACGTTGAAACGCATACCGTATGACTTGGAAACGCATTTCCCTCTGTACTAGGCCGTTTTGCATGGAGGAAATGTGACCCAATACGACCGGAAACACGTTTCCAGGCTGTACGGACGCGTTTTCAGCTTTATATATATATATATAAATTTTTATTTTATTTTATTTTATTTTATTAGGCGTGTAAATTATATTTTGGATGCTTCTAGATGGTTCTCTCAAATTATAAAAAGACTCTCACCTCATTCCCTCATCACACGATTTGAGCAAGTCATTTCACTTGGAGAAAGGCAATTTTAACAAGGAGAAAAGAGGAAGAGAGTATTGCTTCAGCTAGGGCATTTTCACTAGTGAGCAAAGGAGATTTCAACAGCAAGAGAAAGATATTTCAAAAGCATATTTGGAGTGCGATGTTTCCAACTACGACATTCTTGGTTTTTGGCTAAGCTACAACCATATTTATCTCGTCTTTTGTGGAATTTTGGGGTAGCTTCAGCTACAAAAAATTAATTTGGGTAATAAGAATTAATTTTCTTAGTTTTTTGCCAATGTCTCTTCTATTTTTCAAGGGTTTATGCTACCAAAATTATGAAAAACGTTTTTTTTTTTTTACAAATTTGTTTTTTTGTTTTTTTTGTTTTTTTTTTTGCAGCAATGGCTTCCGGACAAGGTGTAGGTTCAAGCCCCAAGTCCAACCCAGAGGTTGAATATTATCCTCTTTGGAAGAATGTTCAAAAGCTTAAAAAATGTGGAGGTGGTGGCTCATGGGAATGACGATGTAATCTTTGCAGTAATTCATACAAAGGCTCCTACCCAAGAGTGTAGGCACATATTTTGGATGGAGGAGGACAAGGGATTGCAGGTTGTACAAAATAACATACCCATTGGTGAGGAGGGCATATCAAAGAGAGCAATATTGGGTGGGTGGAATTAAAAGAAGGCATGAAGAGCTTAGTCAATCTACTCCTCAAGCTTCAACAAACATTGGGCCAAGGATTGTAGTTGAAGCAAGGAAGAGGAGAGCCACTAAAAACCAATAACAAACACCATCTATAGGGGCATATGCTACAATTCAAGATAACATAATTTCTAAATTGGTGAATGTGAAAGCAAGGGAAGAAATTGATTCTAGAGTGGCTTGGTGCATCTATGCATGTGGTATCCCATTCAATGTTGTTCTCTCTCCTTACTGGCAAGATATGATAAGGGCAATTAAAAGAGCTACTTAAGGGTACAAGGGGCCCAATTATGAGGAAGTGAGAACTCAGCTTCTAAAAATTGAGGACCTTGTGGAGGATATATTATCACCAATTCATTCTTCCTGGATTAGCTCTTGGGTTACCATAGTCTCAGATGGATAGACAGATACAAGGTGCAGACCATTGATAAATATCATTGCCACTTCGCCAAAAGGAGCAATGTTTTTAAAGGCATCAGACTGCTCAATAGAGGTAAAATATGCACAATTCATTACTGATGTTATTATAAAATCTATTGAACAAATAGGTCCTAACATGGCGGTGCAAGTTATCATGGATAATGCACCAGTTTGCAAATTTGCAGGTTTAATTATTGAGGGGAGGTATGACCACATCTTTTGGACACCCTGCATTTTCCATAATCTGAATATGATCTTAGAGGATATCGAAAATAAAGTTCCATGGATAAAGGAAATTACAGGGGAAGCAAGGGAGATTGTTAAATTCATCACCAACCGCCATCAATCTCAAGAAATATTTTGAGAGTACTCCAAATTGGAGTTGTTAAAATTTTCTGAGACAAGATATGCCTCAAAATTCCTAATGTTGCACTGCCTTGTTGAGGTTAAGAAAGCATTAGTTTCTATGGTGGTGAGTCAACTTTGGGCTGAGTGGAGACAAGAAGATTTAAAGCATGGATATACAGTGCGTAGATTGTGCCTTGATGAGGATTGGTGGAGCAAGATAGATTTCTTGCTAAAGTTCACAACCTCTGCATTTGAGCTTCTTTGGAATGCTGACACTGACCAACCTTTCTTAGGAGAGGTATATGATGGCATGGATTCCATGGTTGAGAAAACTATGGAAATAATTTCACAAGAGTCTCCACAATTTTTTTTTGTTGATAATCATTTTGCTGATTTAATCAAGAAAATCATTGTTGATAAGTGGAACAATTTCAACACTCCATTGTACAGGATTAGATGATTATTCATATATATCAGCCTTGGAGGAGAGAAACACCATGAATCCAGTTAGGTGGTGGATTTGTCATGGAGGAAATGGTGTACATTTTCAAAACCTTTCCATTCGTATCCTTTCCCAAGTGGCAAGCTCTTCATCAACAGAAAGCAATTGGAGCACCTATGGTTTTATTCATTCTGTGAAGCACAACATGCTGGGCTCATAGAAGGCAAAGGATCTTGTTTATGTGCACTCCAAACTTTGCCTTGCATCTCGTAGGGGTCCAAAATATAAAAGTGTTCCTTCTAAAGAATGGGATGTGGATCCATAAATTCCTGATTTAGAGCTCTCTCTTGCTGCCATGAATATTGAGGAGCAAGAACCTAGAAGTGGAATTGGCCCATCATCCTCTTTAGCTCCACCATCCACTATTGAGCATGCTTCTACTTCTATTTTTGATGAGGATTACGATGATGAGTATTAGTCTTTATAGTAATTACAGCCTCAAGGCTCATAGCCTTTATTGTACTTGCAACCTCATACATATAATAAAGGTTGTTTTTGGATATTATAATATTGCTATTTTCATTATGTGTCTGTGATCATTCATGAGTAAATGCGATGTAAATTTAGAGACTTATAGTTTATGCATTGACATTGGAAAATTTAATCATAATATAATAAACTACAATGTATCATGTATGCTTTATGACTGCAGTGACATAAATTTCCTTAAATGTCCTAAATAATTTCTAATATATATATCGCGTTTCCCTGTTTCCAAAATTTGGGGGGGTGGGGGGGGTCACGTTTCGAACCTGTGCCCATTTCAGAAACTCATACCCATTTCCCCGTTTTGTGCAACTTAGAGCTAAAGTCACCTATTCTCTGTGTGTATTTTTCCATATTTATCCTCTCCATCCATCCTTTTTCCTTTTTGAATCGTTTCTTGAGAGCATTCAATTTTAAGAAATTGAAAATTAGTTCAGTCTTACAATTCAATGGTTAGAGAGCAATAAATTCAAGACTAGTTTTCAAAGTTACTACAACTATAGTTTTTCCTTTTTGACTTCTGTCTTGAGAACATTCAATGTTAAGAAATTGAAAGTTAGTCCAGCCTTACAATTCAATGCTCAGATAGCAATGAATTCAAGACTAGTTATCACAGTTACTACAACTATAGTTTTTCCTTTTTGACTTCTTTCTGGACTCAGAACATTCAATGTTAAGAAATTGAAAGTTAGTCGAGTCTTACAATCCAATGGTCATATAGCAACGAATTTTAGACTAGTTATCATGATTAATCCAACAATATATTTTCCTTTTTGACTTCTTTCTTGAGAACGTTCAATGCTAATAAATTGAAAGTTAGTCCAGCCTTACAATTCAATGGTGAGAGAGTAACAAATTTAAGACTAGTTATACATGGTATATATGGAACATATATATAATATGGTATATAATGTATCATTATCAAGAAAATTAATAGTAATTAAATTAATATAATCGTAATGAAAGATTATAATGGTAAAATTCTATAAAATAAACTAACATTTAATTCTAATTGCAGTGATAAAGAATTGAACAAAATTGAACCTTTGATTGGATGGTTATGAACATAGGACAGTTGGAAAGCTTTCTCTTCAAAATTGGTTGATGCTAACTTAATCATGTCATTGGCTTATCTTTTGCACATGGTTTGGATCCAAGATCAACTGAAACCATGTTTTCCAATGCGAAATGCATTGGCGAGAAGCAAATCAATGCAAAATACCGCTTCATCCTCAAGCTTTCAACAAATACGTCAATGTTGACATCTAAGGGTGATGGTCTTGCAGGCATTATTAGGCATTTTCGTTTTGGCTACTTCAGCCAAAGAAGTGGGATTTTGATTTACATGGAGGATTCTCATCTTAATCACTTTCAATCCACTAGAGGTCATGCAATTTACTAGGAAACAACAATAAATTCATTCCTGGAGGACTACAAAGCCGCAGGAAATGCCATGATTGCTAGTTTTTTCCAAACAAATGTTTCCTTGTTAAAATTTTGAGAGGTTGCAATGAGTCACACAAAGACTCGTATGGAAGAAGTGTGGACGATTAAATAATTTGCCTTCAATGTTCATAAACTATCCATGGATTGATTTATTCCTCTTGTAGACATAATATGTAGTCCTATGAGTGAGACTTGTGAACTTCCTTGTGAAGACAAAGGAAAATATACTATTCGAAACAACTTATAAACAGTGTCTTCTTTGGGAAGCCTCAACAAAATCTTGATAATATAATTTGGAGAGTGGAAGTCTAATCCTTTGCTCCACCTATTTGAGCACTTGAGCTATTCTTAGAGTTTCCCCAATGGGGGTGTTTGTAAGGTTACCAAAGGTGTCAGCTAGCATGATTAGCATGCGCGAAAAGACAATAGAGAAGAGGAAGGTGCATCTGGGGAAGAGAGAAAACATCACGACCTGTCCGGACCCTACCCATGCGTGGCGTTCATACTGCCTTCAAGCTCAACCGCAACAAAATTTTCCTTCAGGCTCAACCACAACAAAATTTGTCAAATCAGTTTAAATGCAGGAATGTGGTGGGAGATAAACCTATGTTTGACATTCCTCTGGTTCACTGTTTCTGGCCATTGAAGCTGACATGGACGCATTCAAGGGAAAAGTGCACATGAATTGGGTGTTTAATGAGGGTGTTAACACGCATGACATAACGCACACTTGTCCTTATTTGGATTCTGATTGCTTAGGCAGTATTCTCCGCCCGTTTGATCTTCAGGTCATGGGTTTTATTTATAAACTCAGGGATCTCGCCCTAAGGTAGGGGATTTTCTAGAGTGTTTTCAGGCCTGCAGACCATTTCCTTCTCTCCCTCGACTATTGCTCACCAACATAGGAACTCTGTGAATTCTGTGAAGGTATGTTTATATATTTACAGCCTTTCCATTCCAGCATTTGTTGTCAATTCACTAGTTCTTTCATATCGTTTTGGTTTGGTAGCCTGGCTGGTTATTGTAGGTGGGCATGTTTTTTGTTCTTTTTCTACACAAAACAATGATGAGTCCTTCATTCGAGTTGGTTGCTATGTTTCCTTCTGAATCCTCCCAAATCGCCGACTCTGCAAGTATATCACTTAGTTGTCCGATCCTTTTATGTGGTATTTGTACTCAGACACATTTTCAATTTGTTTATGATAGAATTACGGGTCTAGCCTTCCCAAGGTCATTTTGTATAGTCTACACACGTCATTCCCACCTGCAAATCCAGTGTCAAAAGGAATTATACCTTCACAGATGTGTAGGGTCGTTCACCTTGTTTATGGTCAACGATGCCCTTATAATTTTTCACCTTCACTCTCATTCCAATTTCTACATTCTTGAAATATCACCTCTCCATTATTGTAGTCTCTAGGTTCGACTTCTGGTCACACCAATTGCGTCTGGTTACACCACCTGTTTAGACCAAGTTTGGTCATCCCAACCAAATCCATTTATAACAATCATTTTCAAGGTTTCCTGGTTGTGCCAATCCAGTCGCCGGGGTGGTTTCACAGGAGCATCCACCTCTCGTCGTCGACGTCTATTTGGTTGGAACTCAGTGGCTTACCACTTCAATTTTGTCCCCCTTGAATTGAGGAATGAGATCATTCACTTAGAAGCTAAGGATTTTGGTGATCAAACATATTTTTCAAATACTAAAATTAGTGGAAACACCTTCAGGTGGAATACAGAACCTGGAAATTTTTGCAAAATGAGACTTCAATTTCTCCATTCAGTGGCTCTGCATCGTCAACTAGAAACCTTGCTTCACATAGTCATCCATGACAAGAAAGTAGACCACTATCGGTTATTTGTAGGAAAAGAGGATATCAAACGGATCCTCTGAGACATCAGATACAATCTAGACAATATTTTCACCATATTAACACAGGTGGAACGCTACATGGTGTCCGATTCAGACTCCGGATCAGAATTACAACCTCAGACACTAGCTGTTATCAATGCACCGATAGAGGATTCACCCCAAGGAAAATCCAATGCTCTTTCTCTAGTCATTATATTAGAATAATTTACTTTTATGGTGCTTGGCTCCTCATTTTTTTATATTCTATGTCTACTCCTACGTTTCTATGGCTCTCAATATGTATTAGTATGCTATATGTGAACATTTTTTTGTTTGATTTCCCAACAAGCACCAATGCATGTAATTACCAATGGGCTAAATAGTTTGAACGCTAGTAAGTTTTTCTTGTTTTATTTTTTGGCTAAACCTGGGATCATGGGAATTACATGGTTTGTTCAGTCTACTTCTCTGTGGGATCCCACAGATTTTTTGGGAAACAAAAGCTATAGTGTAACAACAATTGTTTCATAATATAAATATCTTTGTAAAGCTTACAACAAAAAGAGCCTTTCTCAAAGTTAGATTTAAATGCAATATGAATTTTTTTTCCACATGTCATCGAAGTGCATGTAAGGGATCTCGAGTGTGCAATTGTTATTTTGGTACCTTAGCCAAGAGTGAATGAGCCACATCCACTTCAAACTAGATAAAATTTTCACGCATCGAATCGGATTTCTATTCATATTTTTCTTGAATTCTCTTTAGTGAAGGTAGGAGATGAGAGACATTTTCCTACACAAAAATATGAACTGTGCTGAATAATATTGCCTTGGGAAATTCATTAGCAGAAAGAATCTGATTTAATATTCCCTTTGAATCCATTGACTGACCAGTTAATTCATCCAACATTGTTTCTATTGGCTTCACTGTAAAAAGGAAAAAAATATCGACCAAAATTCTAGATGAAAAACTGATCTCTCATGCTTTCCACGTCCACATCCTTATTTCTTGTCGCGCAAACTATCTGTCACTCTACATTAATATACACTTTTATTGGCATACCTTTGCACTTTTGATGCAAATGCTAGTTTAAGGAAAAAGAGTAAAACACTTTTAACACAATAAATACAATACATAAATAATGTATCATAGAATGTAATTCAGTGCTTTGTAACCAAAATTTTTCAAAACTGACAATTTATACACATGGAACATGGCCGTGCATAGTGTGCAACTTTCAGATAAGACACTACAAACCCATTTCAACTAGGGGATTTTTGACAACTGCTCCACAAGTATCTGACATTTTTGGGCAAATATAGTTAGGTGGAGATGCATTTGATTAATGTCTGAGTTGAAAATGTCACTATATAGAGTTTGGCATGGTTATGGTGCAACAAATAAATTACAATAGATATGTTCATGTGAACAAAAGATTTAAACTCTGTTTTTCTTGGTCTAGAAAATGTGTGGGTTTCATGGAGTTTGTGTTCCTAGTGCAGTTAGGTAGTTATGATTAAAAAATTATTGTGTGAAGAGATAACTGAAGTTTGTGTTATTAGTATGTATAGATTACTAAATAATTATACAAAGAGAATCTATGAGATGTATATTAGTTGGTTTGTGTGATGTTTAGTCTTTATTAGGTCACTGGTTCAAATTTCATGGGGAGAGGTTGAAGGTGGAAGCCACTTGTGGAGGATCAAAACTGTCCTCCATAAGGCTTACAGGCTTGACTAACCTTGGCATGATCCTGATAACAACATGCCACAAATTGGAATATTGTTATTCCCTCCAACGTTGAGGTTGGCCCTGTCATAGGCTCAACCTAGTTGGGAAAAAAAAGAAAAAACAAAAAAGAGAACTTAACGACTAATACAAGGTTATTTGAGTTGGTGTTGTAAACTTGAGGTCAGTGGGAGAATTTATTTTGTAGTTGGAATTCAAATTATGTTGTTTACCAACAATACATTTTTATTGGGACTACCATTCCATGTTAAGATTGCACTATAAAGATTCTCTAGAAAATTTCTTGTTGGGCAGCTTATCATTGCTTTTGGAAAAAGGGCAAGCTTTGTCAATTTTGTTTGGTCTTTTGGAAATTGTTTTAATATTGTCTCTCGGATTTTGTTAGAATTAAAAAGAAAAAGTGTTGGGTTTAACCATTATGATTTGTTTTATATATCTTATTTCAAAATATGAAGTTTTTTCCATTAAAAACACACGGTGTCATCATCTAAGATAATCCTATTTCTCATGTTCATTTGACAATTTTTGTTCTTTCGAAAAAACACAATGATGGGAGTATGTAAGATAATCCAAATTTGCATGGTCACTTGCATTAGAGAGGTTTTGTGTTTTATTTAATAGAGCAATCTTCTCCTCTGTTTTGGGCTGAATCTAAGCATATTTCCCACCAAAGTAGGAGGAAACTGGGAAAGTTTCACTCCAAGATTCCATGGAAGATGCCATAAGCATCACCTGCCGAGAATTGAATCACGATACTCTTCTTTCTATTTACATGTATTTATTACACTCTGGTCATATATTGTATCCATGCAAAACATTGTTTTGTTGTGCCATGTTGGAATTAGTTTGATCTTTGTAAGATTGTTATATGTAGTGTGTAGTGGGTCGTTTAGATTATTATTATTTATTTTTCAATTTATTTAAGTTTAAGTCAAGAGGCTTATTTTATAACTCTGTATGATGGAGATGTGTAAGTTTTTAAGTCCGTTTTAAAATAAAAATAAAATATTTTCTAAATAAGAAAATAATAAAAAACATAAATAAATATGATATGTGTGTTTAGTACATTTTCCATATGCGATAATATAATTTCATATCAACTTTAAAAGGAGGTAAAGTAATTAAAAGTAAAAAAATGTGAGTAATATGTTTAAACCTTATACTTTTCAAAAATATTTCAACACGGCTATTTGAAGATCTTTTTTAATTGATATATTTTTTTGTAAGCTTGGCAAGACTACATGTTCATCATCTCCAGTATATCACTGCGATTGGGGCAGGGAATTGAACTAGTGACTTCACATCAAGGAGTGCCTTAATAGATCATCCAATCACTCTCTATCCAAGACCCAGTGGACCTTTGTTAACTAATGTTGGCTATACAAAAAAACCTATTAATAACAAAAAAACCATTTTAATGTGCACAATGTATTCTATATAACATTCAAAAATACAATATAAACAATGAAAAATTACATATTTTATATGTGTGTGTGTGAGAGTGAGTGTGTTTGTGCTAAAAAAAAAATAAAAAAAATTCTATAATTTCATAATATAAAGTCATATCAACTTTAAAATGAGGTAAATTAATTAGAAGTAAAAAAATGTATGAGTAAGATGTTTAAGGCTTAGACTTTTCAAAATTATTTCAACAAGAGATTTAAATAAACTATTTGAAGATCTATGTTAACTAATATTCATTATATTTAAAAATACATTAATAACAAAAAAACCATTTTAGTATGCATAATGTACTCTATATAGCAATTTAGAGAGAGAGATTTCAAATTTCGCACTCTAAAAGAAGTTTGCACCCAAAGAAATTTGATTCCTCTCGACTAATGTTAGATCCATGGTTAAGATGGATCTATGCTGGTTCTTTAAAGCTGTGTTGCTTCGCACATGATTAGACCCTTCTATTTGGTTTTGTTGTTGAATAGGACACTGATCACTAATTTAGAATTTTAAATGAATGATTAACCTCTAAGTTTTGTTATGTTTCAATACAATGCTAAGCCCTTGTGTTGTTTTTACCATTATGAACATATTTGTATAATTGAGCATCTCAACGTATTATTATTATTATTTTTTAAAGAGACACATAGTTTTATATATTATCAAACTCGAAGATGGGACAAAACCCTTACATTCACAAACTTCTCTTCAACCATTGCAAACCAAAATTGGTCAAAATGGATTTTGTCTCTACGTTTCCTATATCCTATCTTGCCTCTAACTAAGTTTATCTTATATAGTATATAGAACATGCCATTATATAGCAATGATTTACAACATGTTGTTCAAAAACTTAGAGAAGACTCAAATAAACTACATTCCTAGAAATTCTCCATTTTCTATGGCATTTTCGTTTGCTGCCTCTTCCTACACCGAGACCTCAACTTCCACCAAATCCTCAAGCTCACCTGAATTATCCTCGACGGGAGGTGGAGGATCCTGCAAGTCGAAGACTTATTTAAGAACCCTACTGGGCTGTTTATTCTAAATTAGAATAAGCTCACCTGAATTATCCTCGACGGGAGGTGGAGGATCCTACAAGTCGAAGAGGTATGGTAAATAAACAAATATAAAATAGGTATAAAGAGGTAAGGTAAATAAATAATAATATATCAAATAGGATTATAAATAAAAATATAATTATATAACAAGCCTATGGGCCAAATACCATAGTAAATAAAAGAGGTATGGTAAATAAATAAAAATACAAATAAACCATAGGTATGGTAAGTAAATAAAACCTCTTTTCATATTTACTCCATAATCTGCTTTATATTTAAAAATATTAGTTTACATAACTAAGAAGAAATAGAGAGAGAGAGAGAAGTGGAGAGAGAGAGAGAGAGTGATAAGGGATAGATGGAGAAAGAGTGTGTATGTTTATGGGTGAGATAAAGAGACAAAGTAAGATGTATGCAAAGAATGGGGGAGAGAAGAAGAGAGAAGGAGAGAGGGAGGGATATAGTGATGTAGTTGGAGAGAGAGAGGGGTGGAAAGAGAGAGAGAAAGAAAAGGGGATGGGGGAAGAGAGAGGATGAGAGAGAGAGAGAGAGAGAGAGAGAGATGGGGGAAGAGAGAGGATTGGAGGGAAAAGAGAGAGGGAGGTAGGAGAGAAAGGGAGAGAGAGGAAGGATGAGAGAGAGGAGGAGAGTGATGGGGAAGAGAGAGTATTGGAGGGAAGAGAGAGAGAGAGAGAGAGAGGAAGGACGAGAGAGAGGACTTGAGGGAGAGGAGGAGAGAGGGATCGATAGAGAGATGGAGTTTGAGGGGGAGAGATGTAGGAAATAAGAAATATAAAGTGTAAGAAGTGAAGAGAGAGAAGGAGTGACAAGGGAGAGACAAAGAGAGAGCGTGTATGTTTGGGGTTGAGATAAAGAGACAAATAAGGAGAGATGGAGATAAGGGGGGGGAGAAGGAGATACAAGGAGAGAGGGAGGGATATAGTAACATAGTTGGTGGGTGAAGAGAGAGAGAGGGAGAGAGAGATGGAAGAGAAAGGGAAAGAGAGGAAGGAAGAGAGAGGATGTGAGAGAGTGGAGAGAGGGAGGGAAAGAGAGATGGACTTGGAGGGGGAGGGAGATGGAGGTAAGAAGAAAGACATAGAGAGAGAAATGTGGAGAGAGAGAGAGAGAGTGATAAGGAAGATGGAGAGAGAGGGAGAGAGGACAAAAGGAGGAAAGAGAGATATTAGTGGGGGAGAGGGAGAGAATGGGAAGATAGAGATATAGATGGAAGGTGAAGAGAGGGAAGAAGAGAGAGATGGGGAGAGGAGGGGATTGACAGAGAGATTGATATATATGGAGTGCGAGAGCGTGTGTGTTTAGGGGGGTGAGATAGAGAGATAGAAAAGAATAGATGGAGGGGGATATAGATATGGATGGAGGGTGGAGAGAGGGAAGAATATTTCTCACACTAGATGGATTGATATAAGCAAAAATGGTGATTTATAATCCTATTTGATTAATTGCACTATATGCATTGATTTTAGTGTAGATATTTATTTCTCATGATATTTGATTACTTGCACTAGATGCATTGATTTCAGTGCAGGTGGTGATTTCTAATACAATTTGATTGCTTGCACTGAATTTTTTGATTTCAATTTAGATGTTGATTTATAATTATATTGATTACTTTCACTAGATGAATTGATTTCAATGTAGATGATTTCTAATCCTATTTTATTGTTTGCACTAAATGCATTGATTTCAGTGTAGATGGCGATTTCTAATCCTATTTGATTTCTTTGAGTAAATTCATTTGATTTCTAGAGAGAGAGAGAGTGAGTGATAAGAAAAGGGAGAGAGAGGGAGAGAGGAAAAAAGGAGGAAAGAGAGATATTAGCGAGGGAGAGGGAGAGAAGGGGAAGATAGAGATATAGATGGAAGGTGAAGAGAGGGAAGAAGAGAGAGATGGCGAGAGGGGGTTATTGACAAAGAGATTGATATATATGGAGTGCGAGAGCGTTTGTGTTTAGGGGGGTGAGATAGAGAGACAAAAAATAATAGATGGAGGGGGATATAGATATGGATGGAGTGTGGAGAGAGGGAGGAATATTTATTGCACTAGATGGATTGATATAAGTGGAAATGGTGATTTCTAATCCTATTTGATTATTTGCACTAGATGCATCAATTTTAGTGTAGATATTTATTTCTAATGATATTTGATTACTTGCACTAGATGCATTGATTTCAGTGTAGGTGGCGATTTCTAATACTATTTGATTGCTTGCATTGGATGTGTTGATTTTAATTTAGACATCGATTTATAATTATATATGATTTCTTGCACTAGATGCATTGATTTCAATGTAGATTATTTCTAATCCTATTTGATTGTTTGCACTAAATGCATTGATTTTAGTGTAGATGGCGATTTTTAATCCTATTTGATTGCTTTGAGTAAATGCATTGATTTCAGTGTAGATGTTGGTTTCTAATCTTATTTGATTGCTTCCATTAGGTGCATTGATTTCAATGTAGAAGTTATTTTCTAATCTTATTTGATTTCTTGCATTAAATGCATTGATTTCAATATATATGTTGATTTATGATTTGATGTAATTGGATATATGACAGTACATTAATTTTAAAGTGATTGGATTAACAATATGCATTGATTTTAGTGTAAGCACAAAAAGTTATTGACAATGTACATTGATTTTTGCGTTATAGTAATTTAACCTATAAATATTGGAGAGCAAGAGAGACAAGCTGTCATGTTTACTACAAGAGCTCGAACTAAAGATTTAAATGGTTTACCATTTAATTTTTTTTTTCTTCGTATAATCGATATGAAAAGATAACAAAACTAACAAGGGTGGCAATAAGAATAGTAGAAGAAAATAGTTTGAGATTGATCACAATGAAGACTATTTGTAACATGAGTACATTCTTATTATTCACATTTTCTATCTTTCAACACTATTATTGTCACTTTGCATTCAAAAAAAATATTTTATCATTTTTCATCATTAGTTATTAACAATATTTATCATGTCAACGACTAAGAAAATTTAAAATTAAATGACCAAGTTAATCTCATAAAAATTTAGCATATTTAAAATGATTATATTAATATTTGATATATTTATATATTATTGATAAAATAAATCATGTCTTTGATAGATTTTCCTTGGTAGCACACGATTGAAACCAGCCTAGATCCATCTTAACTCGGATCTATCAAGCGCCGAGAGGGATCAAATCTCTTGAGGTGCAAACCTTTCCTCAAGTTTTGCACTAAAAAAAAGGTTTGCACCTCGAGAGATTTGATCATTATAATATTAACAATTAATTATTTAATTAATTATTATAATCTGAAGAGAAGGGATGGCAGACTAGAGTTTCGAGGGAATGGGATTTGATGTGATCCACCATATCCATCTCATCTAAATTTAATGTTGAGTTTTCCCTAAGACTGGAAAATATAACCTGATACAGGCATTAATGTGAAGGTGGTTTCCTTCCAAATCTGTTCCATTCTCATAAATCGAAAGGTAACATGTTCATAAAGGCAACACAGGGGAAAAGAGTGCCCTCTCAACCACACTTGGAGGTAACTCAAACTGCCATAAATGTATGAGCATATTAAAACAAGAGTTCGATTTGGTCTTGCAATGAAGTTCAAAGGAAAAAATAACACTGGTAACCACTCATAGAGATCATTTATTCTGCACTGCGTTATTTTCACTTAACTTCCAGTTTTTTGCGGTACTGCATAGATTGAAATTGACTGATAAACATAGTGATTTATCCCGTAAACATATTTTTTTTGCGGTACTCCCGCCTCTAGTTGCTAGCCGAATTCATTTACACAGATAAGTAAACTAACCTAGGGATTACTTTGAATATTGAACTCATGCAATCAATTTTGTATGAAATATGTTGTGTGTTGGAATATCTGAAATTTTGGGCACGTTGATATGTTTCGATCAAACCAAATTTTATTTATCAGAATCTTGTATACTGTTAAGATGTCTGTTGAATGGGAACCAAGTTGTATGCACGTTATATGGAACATCACTGCATGAGGATTGCGTGTATAATTGTATATAATATAAATTTATGCATCTACAAGTTTGACATATACAATATTGCTCATTCGATTGAGCATATCCAATTAAAAAACGTGAACACCGCAAGTGGCTTTAGGAAATTTTGAACTTGATGTAAATAAATTGGCACCCAAGCCTATTATATAATTCAACGATATATAAAATTGATACTGCCAATGTGGGTGTATCTTAGCTCGACCTAAACCTTCCATATGATTTTAACTGTGTTAAAGTTTAATATTCCGACCTGGGTATATATGTAGTTCTGCCAAGGCCTCCCTTGTTTTAACTGTGTTAATATGTGATATTGTCGACATGGTTATATGTATTGAAACACCGACGTAATTTCAATGTAGTTGTCCGACCATAATTACATTAATCGACCATGTTTCGATTATGTGATATATACAATATATCCACCCCATGTTAACTTGATTCACACATCCACTATTAGTCTGTGCGAGTTGCAACTCTTTGCAACAGGGTTGGACCCCTCGATTGGGCGATGGGGCAGGGAGGTGGGTCCCCTATGTTTCTATGTAATTCCATCCGGCTATCGACATGGCTAGTGGTAAACCGCTTGTGCATTAGGATGGCCGCGACGTGTATCTATATATATATATATGAAACATTGCTTTTGATTCTCGATATATAAAATATATTTCTAAAATATATGGTGAGTATACTATTTATTTTGGCACCTATATATATAATTCTTTTCATAATTATTGAATAACTAAAGTTATGACTCATGCAAAGCGTTTGCATATCATATTTTTATGGGCATTATTACTTTGTAAGACGTTCTTATTTGAAAACAACTTCCCTAAGTGCCATTGTGTCAATGTATGAGCCATTGGATCAAATGTTAGACGATTGAAATGTTTTAGGCCATTAGATTCACAAGTTAAAGTTTTATATATGTTTTTTATAATGTTAGTTTTTTTTTTTAATAAATTATTGAATTTAGGTTTTTGTGACCTTGTCAATTTACACAAAAGTAAAAATAAAAGTAATTAAATAAAAAGATTGACATATTGTAATGAACATTTTAACTAGGTCAAATAAAAAATAAAAATAATACTAAACTATAAAAACAACCCATAAATGACTGTATGCATGAAATGTATTGTAAAGGGGAAATAAGATGTGTCTAAAATCTCTGGATCTACCAAGAGCCAAAAGGGATCAAATGTCTTGATATGCAAACCTCATTGATTCCTCTCATCAATAATATAGATCTAAATTAATTATTTAATAAAATTATTTACTAAACTATAAAAACAACCCATGGCATTGACTCATGGTATTCATGTGGAATGTGGTTTATCTAAAGGGGGAAATTAAGATGGCCTAACTCTAGATCTACCAAGAGCCAAGAGGGATCAAATGTCTTGATATTCAAACCTCACTGATCCCTCTCATCAATAATATAGATCTAAACTAATTATTTAATAAAATTATTTTTAAATGTTTATAACCATTATTCTTTTAAAATTTGTTTTAGGCTATTAGATTCACAAGTTAAAGTTTTATATATGTTTTTTATAATGTTAGTTTTTTTTTTTTAATAAGTTATTGAATTTAGGTTTTGGTGACTTTGTCAAATTACACAAAAATAAAATTAAAAGTAAATTAAATAAAAAGATTGACATATTGTAATGAACATTTTAACTAGGTCAAATAAAAAATAAAAATAATACTAAACTATAAAAACAACCCATGGTATTGACTCATGGTATGCATGTGGAATGTGGTTTATGTAAAGGGGGAAATTAAGATGGCCTAACTATGGATCTACCAAGAGCTAAGAGGGATCAAATGTCTTGATATGCAAACCTCATTGATTCCTCTCATCAATAATATAGATCTAAATTAATTATTTAATAAAATTATTTACTAAACTATAAAAACAACCCATGGTATTGACTCATGGTATTCATGTGGAATGTGGTTTATCTAAAGGGGAAATTAAGATGGCCTAACTCTAGATCTACCAAGAGCCAAGAGGGATCAAATGTCTTGATATTCAAACCTCATTGATCCCTCTCATCAATAATATAGATCTAAACTAATTATTTAATAAAATTATTTTTAAATGTTTATAACCATTATTCTTTTAAAATTTGTTTTAGGCCATTAGATTCACAAGTTAAAGCTTTATATATGTTTTTTATAATGTTAGTTTTTTTTTTTTTTTAATAAGTTATTGAATTTAGGTTTTCGTGACTTTGTCAAATTACACAAAAATAAAAATAAAAGTAAATTAAATAAAAATATTGACATATTGTAATGAACATTTTAACTAGGTCAAATAAAAAATAAAAATAATACTAAACTATAAAAACAACCCATGGTATTGACTCATGGTGTGCATGTGGAATGTGGTTTATGTAAAGGGGGAAATTATGAGGCCTGACCCTGATCTTGCACAAGAGCTAAGAGGGATCAAAATGTCTGATATGCAAACTCATTATCTCCTCTCATCAATAATATAGATCTAAACTAATTATTTAATAAAATTATTTATTAAACTATAAAAGCAACCCATGGTATTGACTCATGGTATTCATGTGGAATGTGGTTTATCTAAAGGGGGAAATTAAGATGGCCTAACTCTAGATCTACCATGAGCCAAGGGGGATCAAATGTATTGATATGCAAACCTCATTGATCCCTCTCATCAATAATATAGATCTAAACTAATTATTTAATAAAATTATTTTTAATTGTTTATAACCATTATTCTTTTAAAATTTGTTTTAGGCCATTAGATTCACAAGTTAAAGTTTTATATATGTTTTTTATAATGTTAGTTTTTTTTTTTTTTTTAATTTATTGAATTTAGGTTTTGGTGACTTTGTCAAATTACAAAAAAATAAAAATGAAAGTAAATTAAATAAAAATGTTGACATATTGTAATGAACATTTTAACTAGGTCAAATAGAAAATAAAAATAATACTAAACTATAAAAACAACTGATGGTAGTAACTCATGGTATGCATGTGGAATGTGGTTTATGTAAAGGGGGAAGTTAAAATGGCCTAACTCTAGATCTACCAATAGCCAAAAGGGATCAAACGTCTTGAGATGCAAACCTCATTGATCCCTCTCATCAATAATATAGATCTAAACTAATTATTTAATAAAATTATTTATTAAACTATAAAAACAACCCATGGTATTGACTCATGGTATGCATGTGGAATGTGGTTTATCTAAAGAGGGAAATTAATATGACCTAACTCTAGATCTACCATGAGCCAAGAGGGATCAAATGTCTTGATATGCAAACCTCATTGATCCCTCTCATCAATAATATAGATCTAAACTAATTATTCAATAAAATTATTTTTAAATGTTTATAACCATTATTCTTTTAAAATTTCACTTAATAAAATGTATCTAAATTTCATACATCCAAATATACACAGTTTTTCATGTTCTATATTATTTTTGTTACAACTATTTTATTATTCCAAAATACATGGTTTTTTGGTTATATATTATTTGTGTTACAATTGTTTTATTATTCATGAGTAGTATTTATTAATATATATACAAAAATTAAATTAATAATGAAATTTTTTAAAATATGTGATCTTTTTAAATTTCCAAATTATTTCACATGACATATTTATCTTGAGCAATAATGATGAATGTTCATAATTCTCATTTCTTAAATAACACTAAATTTACCTTTAATTACTTAATTGTAATAGTTTGTAACTACATAACAATTTGTAACTACATACATGCTCTTTCTTCAGTTCAAAAAAAAAACTATATACATATCTTTAATTACCTAATTTTAGCTTTTAAAATTTTTCATATTATATGATGTCAAACTTACTCAACTTTTTATTATGAAATTTTAAACAATGTTTCTCACTACATAATTTTAGCTTTTATAATTTTATTTTATTTTTCAATTCCAAACAAAACTTACAAAAGAAAAAACCCACTCAATCCTGATTGTAGATTATATTTTTACAAAATTGACACTATGTGATTAACAATAGAGTAAGTTGAACCCCCACCCATGCTGGAGAGATCACACTATAAAATCAAATGTTCCTCTGGTTTTTTAAGGGGTTCATAAACAAAACAGACAACAAGACCGTCAATATTGTGGTATAATAACTGATTTTTAAATCATTGAGACAAAAAAAACATCACATTAGCTCACATAATATATATAATGCTATAAGGATCTAAGATGATAACAAAGTTTTGAATCATCATAACTAGGTGAAAACCAAAACTAAGTTGTAGCCACAAGAAAAAAATCACAACAACTCACAGAATATATCCAAGGTTGCAATGAACCCCATACATTGTGATGGACCTCACGGGAATTTTAGTGCACATATGACACCACCCTAATAATTCTATACTCTTGATCAATTTATAATAACCTAGGATGTGTAAAATATTTTAATAAGATAAACAAAACAGACAACAAGAAAGTCAATATTGTGGAATAATAACTTATTTTTGAATCATTGTGACAAACAAACCATTACATTAACTCACATAATATATAATGCTATAAGGATCTAAGATTATAACAAATTTTTGAATCATGATAACTAGGTGAAAACCAAAACTAAGTTGTGGCCACAAGAAAAAAATCACAACAACTCACAGAATATATCAAAGGTTGCAATGAACCCCATACATTGTGATGGACCTCATAGGAATTTTAGTGCACATATAACACCACCCTAATAATTCTATACTCTTGATCAATTTAGAATAACCTAGGGTGTGTAAAACATTTTAATAAGATAAACAAAACAAACAGCGAGAAAGTCAATATTGTGGTATAATAACTGATTTTTGAATCATTGTGACAAACAAAACATCACATTAACTCACATAATATATATAATGCTATAAGGATCTAAGATTATAACAAAGTTTTGAATCATGATAACTAGGTGAAAACCAAAACTAAGTTGTAGCCACAAGAAAAAAATCACAACAACTCACGGAATATATCCAAGGTTGCAATGAATCCCATACATTGTGATGGACCTCATGAGAATTTTAGTGCACATAGAACACCACCCTAATAATTCTATATTCTTGATCAATTTAGAATAACCTAGGATGTGTAAAATATTTTAATAAAGAACTAGATTTGTATTTATGAAATATAAAACTATAACTTAAATTTGTGAATTTACTTTGTATTTTTTTTCTTATGTATATAGAGAAAGAATAAACCAAGTTTGGAGTTAAGAAAATAAACCATAACACAAAGAAAAATATCTCCTTCCAAAAATGTCCCCATATTAAAATGATATTTACTTTCTTGTATACCAAGACTATTGTTCTTCGTATACAATTTCTTATAAGCATGCAATTGGCGCTTAGATATGTAGATGAAATTGAACTAAACTCTATTTTTGTTAATAAAAATTCTCTTTATTGACATCTATGCTAGATAGATTGTACTTGAATGTATTTAAAATATGTAGATGAACTTGAAGTAAACTCTATTTTTGTTAATAAAAATTCTCTTTATTGACATCTATGCTAGATAGATTGTACTTGAATGTATTTAAAATATCTTATTTGAGTTACATCTTAGATTATTAATCACTAAAGGATTTTCACCCCCAATTTCCTATTTCAATATCTATAACAAAATTTGTATATATTTGAACATATTATGTTGGTTTACATATATGTTTTCACCCCCAATTGAGTATTTCAAAATCTATACAAATTTTTTTTGGTTACTAACTCTTATCATCAATATCTTTGAAACCTCCACGACTTGCTTCCATGGAAGCAAAATTTTCCTTTCATTCCTTCACGATGACTTGTTCTCTGCAACATCTTGTTTCTTCTAGGCTACTCTTTCCTATGCTATTGCCTTCTTATTTCTTATAGGCTACTCTTTCCTATGCTATTTCCTTACGACGTTTCTTTTGCAACATATGGTGCAATTGCTAGTATATATATAGTCCAACAAGACTCAAACTATTGTGGTGGTCCCATTAGTCCACCTGGCATAACTAGGTGGTCCAAATCCAAACCTCAGGTGTCATGTGACATGGCTAACTTTAATAATATAGATTTTCTTTTAAGTAATACCTTTAATCCAGGTCTCAAATCGATGATCTATTTACATCGTCCGAAAATCTCTCACCAAGTTGGATTTGATGGCTACATTAACATCTATTTCACAAGTTTTAGAAAAATGGCATTTTTGTAACCCAATATTTTGTTGATCACCGAGAAAAAACATTTAAAACGTTAGTAACACCTCCCACACTCGTAATATTAGAAGGGGGTGGTTGGTAGTGTTATAAAGTTGTATTAGAGCTCATATTCAACATATGGATTGAATGGGCATTGAAAATGAAGATTTTCGGATAAAATTTAAATATATCTTAGGAATTGCAATTGTGATTAATATGAATGGATACTTTGTTAGCATGTTGACATGTTACGTCATATTTGATTGATGGTTATGTGTGTGTAATGACACAGATAAGGAAGCACACATTCCATCCAAAAAGTGAAAGATAAGCAACAAGATGGTGCAATGCAGTACAAATAGAGCCCAATATGACCAAGAGGAGGAATCCAATGGGAATAGGGTGGAGGTAGATTCTCCTGACTGGATGGACACCCTTAGAAGTCCAAAAGTCGAGTTGAGAAGTTACAAGGTAGATAATGAAAGAATCGTCAGGGCTGAAGAGAAGTAAGAAGAAGTGAATGCAATGATCTTGCAAACCCTATCAAAATTACAAAGGAAAAAACAATTCTTGCTTGGTGCCAACTACCTAGACAAACAAAAATCCACGCAAAGACCCATTGAAATAGAGAGGAATGTATTTGGAGCTAATAGAGTAGAAGATAATAAATTTAAAGGCACAAGAAATTTTGCGAGGATATTGTGAGAAAAGAAACTCCATAGATTCACCCCACAAAGGAGGGAATATAACCCTAATCAATCATCAAGGATGACAGATCAAAGGAATTATCGACAAGGAATGAGTGACAAAATCCGAATACCAAGCGAATTTAAAAAAGAAAGCCCCCCATCTTCGATGGAGAGAATAAGAAAGCTGAAGAGGTGGAGGCTTGGTTAGTGGGGATGAAGAAATATTCAAAGTATGTAACTACTTTGAAAACATGAAGGCCATGGTATAAATTTTCAATTTAAAAGGTAAGGCTGAGATATGGTGGGAGGACTTGAGAAATGTTAAGGAAATTAGAGAAAGGAGTTGTTGTGGAAAGAGTTTGGAAAATATTTCCGGGAGAAGTATATGTCAGTCAGGTATTATGATGGTAAGATCAAGGAATTTCATGAACTCAAATTGGGACAAATTACTGTAAATGAGTACATGAATAATATTTTTAGAACGACTGAGGTATGTATCCAATATCAAAGATGAAAAAGTAAAAATTCAAAGTCACCTTAGTGGGTTTCCTCAGTCATTCAGAGATAGGATTGAGTTTGATGAACATAAAACATTGGAAGATATTATCCTAAAAACTAGTTACTACTCAAAGCAATCTAAACATAAGATTGAGAACTACATTGATTGGAAGAAGAAAGATCATAGAAATTTCAAGGGGAAAGGATCAAAACCATTCAGGCATAAGTAGATGGGGAAGGGGGGAAAATTCACCATTCATGCCAAAGGTGAAATTCAATAGACACATATTACTAACAGAGAGCAACCCTCCAACCCAATAACAGAAGAAGTTGAGGGGTACAATAAAATTCAATGTTGGAACTTGTTAGGTCCCTATATTACTAGTATAGTCCGTTATTGTTGTTAGTGTGACCCCCTTATTGTTATTATTGTACCCTTGTAACCCCCATTTTTTTATTATTGTGCCCTTAAATTATTATTGTTAGGTCGGCTAGGATTACATTGTGGCCCATTAGGATTACATTATGGCCCCATGGACTCCTATATATAGAAAGGAGGCTTTGTAAATTGTATCATCCAAGAATTGTTCATTTATGTAATGTATTGGAGGTTTCCTCCTCGAAGTGGCTCATTTCTAAGGCGTTTATATCTCTTTTCTTCTCTTTTTGGAGCTGGTTACACAACATTTGGTATCAGAGGTTTGGATTCTAGGGTTTCGCTGCTCCAAACAGGTCATCGTGGCATTTTAGCTATAAATTTTTTTCTACGACGTTTCAGAAGCTGAAATTTTTATGGTGCGAAGCCGAAATCCTGAGGAATATTTTCTAAAAATTTTAGAGCTTGGTTCACAACATTTTCGGAGATATGATCTGTGTAAGTTAGGTCATTTTTCAGGCTCCTAAACAGGTCATCGTGGCATTTGCGCTATAAATTTTTTTATACGAAGGTTCAGAATCTGAAATTCCTATGGTGCGAAGTTGAAATCCTGAAGAAATTCATCAAAAAATTTCAGAGCTTGGCTCGCAATATTTTTGGAGATATGATCTGTGGAAGGTAGTGCTTTTTCAAGCTCCTGAATTTCATCTCAAAGAGGTGATCGTGGGAAAAGTTCAATAACTCTCTCTCTGGGCATCGGATTGGAGTGCCGTAAAAATTGGTCGCAAGTACACAGACTATAGTTTCTTGGCTATCAATTTTAGAGACAAAGGATGAAATAGTGACACGTGGCAAGTCGTACAAGTTCTCTCTATTGAACCAGTCCATAATTAGGTCATTGTGGGAGATTGGATACAACTTTGTCTTGGAGAATCCAAATCAGGTCAGACCTGTGGCATTCGAAAGATAATTCAGAGGGCTACGTTGGTATTGAAAATCAAATATTGAAGTGCTGCAATCACAAATATAATCCAATTTCAATTTCGAGCTCCTCAAAAGCAAGAAAAAAGTGTGTATTTTTTTTCCGAATTGCATAAGTCTTGTTAGAAGAATAAATTTGAATTGATTCCAAGGGCATATTGTAGAATAGATATCATTATTGGGTTCTAAAATATGCCCCATAAAAATAATTCAACACCCATTAAGCCTTCAGAAGGCTCTACTATGACTCATGAAGATGAAGAATTGCAACATGATCTATCAAAATTACAAGAGCAAGTGCAACAAATTTCACTCTCAAAAAGAGCAACAAAAAATGAAATGGAAGTTTTGAAGAAAGGCGTGGAAGCTAAGATGGATGGTGTGGAAGCTAAGATGGATGGCATGGAAGCTGGCATGGAAGCTAAGATGGAAAACATGAAGAATGATCTAAAAACAGATATCGAAGGTTTGACAAAGTTGATACAAGAAATGTTTCCTAATGGTGAAAAGATAGTAGAAGAACCTCATGATGAGAACAAAATCAATGTTAATCTTGATTTGATAAACTATAATGTTGGCGGGAAGAACCACCATATTCCAAAAATAGATATGAGGAAGTTTGATGGAAATGATCCTGTAACATGGATACTACAGATGGAGCAATATTTTGATCTCCATAACGTGCAAAACACATAAAAGGTACACATTGAAACTTTACATTTAGAACAAAATACATTTGTATGGTATCGATGGCTTTTCTCCCGTAAAAAAATTGTCACTTGGTCAATTTTTACGGAAGAAATGATAGCACATTATGAGGATACAAAGAGCAACACCTTCTTTAGCCAATTGATAAATCTCAAACAAAAGAGTTTAGTGGGGCAGCACATTGAGGACTTCCAAAAATTGAATATAAGGGTAACTGATATTCCAGAGGAACATAAGATCGATCTCTTCATATTCACTTTAAAGGATAACATCCAACATGAAGTTCGTGTTTTGGAACCAGATTCATTGGAGAAGGCATTCAGGTTGGCAAGAAAAGTTGAATGTAAAATAATGGCGACAAGGAAGCCTACCACTCAATTCTATAAAGAAGGAAGTGTTGCTACGCCTAGATTTCCACAACCTACAAGGTTGACACCACAACAATTGGAAGAAAAAGAGCAAAAGGGCTTTGCTACAGTTGTGATAGCAAATACACTAAAGGTCATAAGTGTGCTGAGAAGAAATTATTTTACATAGATTGTGAAGAGGAAGAAGAAAATGAACAAGAAGAGGATATACACCAGGAACCAGCTCTAGAAGAGGAAGAAATGAATCCGACCATGTCGTGTAATGCACTGGCAGGAATTACCACTCCTCAAACTCTCAACATAGAAGGACAAATCAAGAAGAAAAAGGTAATAGTGTTGATTGATTCAGGTAGCACCCATAATTTTATTCATTGTAAGGTAGCCAAGGAATTAAATTGTTTTCTATACCCAGCACCAAAATGTCAAGTGATGGTTGCAAATGGAGGAACTATAAATTGCTCTGGAAAATGCCATAATATCAAGCTAACCATGGGGGAATATGTATTGACTAGTCCAATGCTTGCCATTCCTATGGGAGGTGCTGATTTTGTACTAGGAGTACAATGGTTACAATCTTTGGGGACGGTAGCTTTTAATTTTCAAGAACTTTTCTTGAAATTTTTTTCAGAAGGAAAGGAAGTTGAATTACGGGGTATTGCGGGGAAGCCAGGAAGGATAATAAGCTCTAATGTCATGAAAAGCTTCTAAAGAAAGAACAGCGAGGCGTAATTGCACAATTATGCTCACTAGAAGTTCCAACATCAAAATCATCTATTTCTGCAGATCTCCAACAAGTCTTGGACAATCATTCCAAGGTATTTGAAACTCCCAAAGGAATCCCACCTATTCGTGATCATGATCATGCTATTCATTTGATTCCAGGAAGTGTTCCTCCAAACATCAGGCCTTATAGATATCCTTACTTCCAAAAGAGCGAAATTGAACGTATGATTGCAGAAATGTTAGAGGCGGGTATAATTGAACCTAGTCAAAGTTCTTTCTTTGCTCCCGTAGTATTGGTGCATAAGAAGGATGGATCATGGCGAATGTGTCCGGATTATAGGGAGCTCAATAAGCTCACCATTAAAGATAAATTTCCCATTCCTGTGATTGATGAATTATTGGATGAATTACATGGAGAAATTTATTTTACCAAGTTGGATCTTCGTTCCAAATATCATCAAATTAGAATGAAGACTGAAGATATTCTAAAAACAACATTTCGAACTCATGAGGGTCATTATGAAATTTTGGTCATGCCTTTTGGCCTTACCAATGCACCTTCTACATTTCAAGGGTTGATGAATTCCATTTTCAAACCCTTCCTTAGAAAATTTGTGCTAGTATTTTTTGATGATATACTAATCTACAACGGGTCTTGGAAGGATCATGTTGAACATGTTGACAAGGTGCTCAAACTATTGCAGGAGAAACAATTATATGCAAAAACATCCAAATGTTTCTTTGGAGTACAAGAGGTGGAATATCTAGGTCATATTATATCTCACGAGGGTGTTAAAGTAGACCCTAACAAAATTAAAGCCATTAAGGAATGGAAAGTCCCCACGACCATAAAGCAGTTGCGAGGATTTCTCGGGTTAACAGGGTACTATCGCAAGTTTGTTAAGAATTATGGGAGAATAGCAGCACCTCTAACAACATTATTGAAGAAAGATGCATTTTCATGGACTCCTGAAGCAACTAAGGCCTTCGAACATCTTAAAGAGGCAATGTGCCTAGCACCGGTCTTAGCTACGCCAGACTTCACAAAAACCTTTATTGTGGAATGTGATGCCTCAGGAAATGGAATTGGTGCTGTTTTAATGCAGGAAGGAAGACCCATTGCTTTTGAAAGTCGTCCAATCAAAGAAAAGTATTTACAGAAACCTATTTATGAGAAGGAAATGTTAGCAATACTGCATGCACTAAAGAAATGGCGAACTTACCTAATGGGAAGACACTTCAAGGTAAAAACTGATCATGATAGTCTTAAATTTTTTTTGGAACAAAGACTATCTTCAGAAGAGCAGCAAAAATGGGTCACAAAGATGTTGGGTTATGACTTTGATATAATCTACAAAAAAGGAAAGCTTAATGTTGTTGCAGATGCACTCTCAAGAAAGAATGAAGAGGTGGAAGCATTGCTTTGTGCCATTTCTATTATCCAACCAGATTGGATAACCGAAGCAAGAGATGAATGAAGAAGGACAAAGATGTATGGACACTCATTCAAAAGTTGCAGCAAGATCCTAGTACATCTGATACATTTAGTTGGAAAAATGATTCCTTATGGTACAAAGATCGCTTATATATTTTTAATAATTCCCAACTAAAACAAAAGATTCTTCTGGAATTGCACACTTCTCCTTTAGGAGGACACTCAGGATTTTTAAAAACTTACCACATGGTGAAGAAAGAATTTTTTTGGGATGGCCTTAAATCTGATATTCAAAAGTTTGTGGCGGAATGTTTGGTTTGCCAGCAAAATAAAGTGGAGACAATTAAGACCCCGGGACTTCTACAACCTTTATCCATTCCAAGTCAACGTTGGAGGAGATTTCAATGGATTTTATCACAGGTTTACCTAAGTCCGAAGGAAAGAATGTCATCATGGTGGTAGTTGATAGACTTACCAAGTATGCACAATTTTGTGCATTATCTCATCCATTTAAAGCAAGTACAGTTGCTACTACATTTATGGACAGAATTAAAAAGCTACATGGAAGCCCAAGGGTTATTGTGAGCGACAGAGATCCCATTTTTACTGGAAATTTTTGGATGGAGTTATTTTCTTGTTTGGGTACTCAATTAGCTCATAGCTCATCTTATCATCCTCAATCTGATGGTCAAACTGAGATAGTAAATAAATGTTTGGAAGGATATCTTCGTTGTTTTGTATCCGATAAACAAACACAATGGGTCAAGTGGTTACCTCTCGCTGAATGGTGGTATAACACTTCCTTCCATACTGCAGCCAAAATGACCCCATTTATGGCACTTTATGGATATCATCCACCATCGATCACATCATCTTTAAGGGAAAATTCGAAGGTTCAAGCAGTGGAAGATCACATCGAGCATCAGCAAGAAGTTCTCCAACTCTTAAAGGATAACCTGAATTTGGCACAAAATCGAATGAAACAACAGGCAGATCAACATCGTAGCGAGAGAAGTTTTGATGTAGGAGATTGGTTATTTTTACGGCTACAACCATACAAACAAATGTCCCTCAAGCAAGCAAAGAAGGATAATAAATTATCGCCAAAGTACTATGGTCCTTACAAGGTGTTGCAAAAGATTGGTACTATGGCATACAAATTGGAGCTTCTCGCTTCTTCACGAGTGCATCTAGTTTTCCATGTTTCATGCTTAAAGAAGGTTATAGGTGAAAATCTTCCAGTTCAAACAATATTGCCAGAACTTGATGAGGAAGGAAAAATCATATTGGAACCTGAAGCGGTCACGGAAACAAGAACTCGAAAACTACGGAATCGATCAATTTCAGAGTATCTCATCAAGTGGAAGAACTTACCCACTGAAGATTCTACATGGGAGGATGAGAATTTTATACAGAAGCACCTAGATCTACTCAAGCGTTGAGGACAACAATTTTTTGAAGGAGAGGGGCATGTTAGGTCCCTATATTACTACTATAGTCCCTTATTGTTGTTAGTGTAACCCCCTTATTGTTATTATTGTACCCTTGTAACCCCCATTTTGTTATTATTGTGCCCTTAAATTATTATTGTTAGGTCGGCTAGGATTACATTGTGGCCCACTAGGATTACATCATGGCCCCATGGACTCCTATATATAGAAAGGAGGTTTTGTAAATTGTATCATCCAAGAATTGTTCATTTATGTAATGTATTGGAGGTTTCCCCCTCGAAGTGGCTCATTTCTAAGGCGTTTATATCTCTTTTCTTCTCTTTTTGGAGATGGTTACACAACAGAACTATTGGGGAAACCACCTGAGAAGGGATTTCCCTCAATCGCAAAAATAGAATAAAAAATATTATACAACATACAAGAGGCAATTATGGTGAACAATGTGGCTTAGAGTATGCCTCAAATTTACATTGCATTAGATAATCAACAAGCTAATCATCAAGCCTCAGTAATCGAGATGGAAGACAGGGTCATTAACCAATTAGTTTCAATTTTAATTGATCTAGGAGCTAACCATAGTTATATTATCCCTAAAGTTGTCAAAGGTTTTACCATGCAAAAGAAAGAGCATACCAAGCCATGGATGGTCCAACTGGCCACCAAGGCTAGGGAGAAAGTAACAAAATTAGTGGAGTCATGTCGCTTAGAACTAGATGGCATGGCTACAACAAAAAACCTCAACAGATTTTCATTGGGTAATTATGATATATTAATTAGTATGTGTTGGATGGTATCCCACAGGACCAAGGTGGATTTTTATGATAAATCATCATAATGCCTTGATAATGAAGGCAAGGGAATAACATTGCGAGGAAAGTAAAATCCTATTTATGTGAGATAGATTTCAACATTGTAGGCAAAGAAGTGCAGTTGGAAAGGGTGTATTCTATTCATGAATTATGTAAATAGTGTGGTAGAGGATACAAAATCAAACTTGAGAATCACCCCATTTTACAACAGTCCAATGATGTATTCCCAGATGAAATATCAGGGTTACCACTTATGAGAGACATCAAATTTTCTATTGAACTAATTCCTTGTTTGGTGGTAGTATTTAAGACACCATATCACATGATTGTTGAATAATGTAACTAGGTTCGGTTTTCATAGTCACATGTGTAATTGTGATTTTATGTAATTGATAAAAAGAAGTCAAATAAAATTATTATTGTGATGCTTGTCTCATGGGTTTCATGAGCAAGAAATTTTGGTAATGGCTCCCATTGTGAGCCTTTAGGATTGGCCATAAAGTAAAAAAGAGTCAATGTCTTGTATGAAGGAACCTTCTTAGGAATGATACATTTGTATATGAGTTAATAGAAAAGAGTCAATGTCATGTATGAAGGAACCTTCTTAGGAATGATACATTTGTATATGAGTTAATAGAAGTGTCAAACATCCATCCAAGACAAACAAAAACATCCTCCTACATTTCAACTTCCAAGAAATAATAATATTTTCATAAAAGGAACACATTGGTTCAGTAGAAGTCATGTCGGCTCATTTTGGAGACATCAAAGACTATGTATATACCTAGCTAAGCTCGTTCCAGTTCAGAGGTAAGAGATTGATTCAGTTATGAAATCTTACATAAAAGATATATTTCTGAGTTTTGAAGCAAGCCGAGGTTCTGTAGTAACATAATGAAGAAATCACCCGAAGTATGAAGCTTGAAACAATGCAAAGTTTGAGGCATATGGAAATTACAGTGATTGAGGTATCCGAAAATTACAGTGACCGATGCATACGAAAATTATAGTGACTGAGGTATCCAAAAATTACAATGACTAAGACATTATGAAAATTACAGTGACTAAGGCATCCAAAAATTACAGTGAAGGTAGACACCCGAAGTGATATCAGAGGTTCTACAGTAAGCTGAGAATCTAAAGCATAACAATGGAGAAGGATAAATAATTATACAGAGATATTCATTCGAAAATTACAGTGCCCGAGGCATCCAAAAATTATAGTGATGGTAGACACTCGAAGTGATATCAGAGGTTATGTAGTAAGCTAAGAATCTGAAGCATAACAATGGAGAAGGATAAATAATTATACAGAGATAGAAGGAGACCCACTTAATGAAAGAAGGAGGCCCACTTGATTATCGTTGACTCAAGAAAGAAGGAATTCATTAAGGAATTTTTGTGTCTTGGTCTTGAAGTGGAAAATAGGTCAAGGGTATTGTTATTGGTGTTAATCAATTGGAATCTCTATAAGAAGAAGAATTTGTTCGGGTTTCCCTCTCAAGTAGGAGAGGTTTTGGCCCTGGCTGATAGCCTACATTATGCATCTCTTCTCTCTTTATGTTTATGCATTGGTAGTTGTTTGATGAAGAATAACACTATAATAATATAAGTAAAAAAAAATCTTAATCTAAGAAGTAAAAAGAATTCGCAAGCAGTTATCAAAGAAGAGAAATCACCTAATACTCGATGCCCTATATTTCTCAACATGGTATCAGAGATTAGGTGACTAATTCAAGGAAGGGAATCTTATTAAGGTACACTCAAGGATTATATATCAAGGAAGGCTTCAAAGCAAAGATCATCTTGAAGTCAAAAGAAGCATCGTAACCCTAGATCAAAGAAGTCTACATATAAGTATTGGAATCATCATCCAGAGGGAGAAATGAAAAACCCTACATCTACTCAAGTTAAAGTGTTTTGAAGACTATTGATCCAAAGGAAGCTAGATCAAAAGGCAGTGTCATCTCACTCTTTATGGGATCAAGGATCATTCTTGAATAAAACTACCTTCATTAAAGAATATTTTTCTATCCTCTATATTATCATAAACATCAAGGAAGAAAAAAGGAGAAAGGATCATCCTATCAATTAAGTATATGACCTTATCTGAATCTATAAAAATGAATTTTTTCAACTAAAATAACAAATTGGTTGGGGATTCAAACTATCTTGCATGGAAGAAAAGGACAGATCTAAATCTCATTGAAAATGTGGTCATGGAGCATGTCAAAGGATCTATAACTAAACCGGGAGAAGATTATGCTCAAGAACTTTCCAGGTATATGAAAGAGAAAGTTAGGGGTCAAAGGATTCTCGTAGAATCCATCAAGGATCCCCTAATCCCATATGTATCTAAACTCAAAAACTCAAAATAAATCTATGACAAACTGGTAGAGTTGTATTCCGTAAGCACTACTGAAGAGGTCATCTCATTAAGGCAAGAAATCTACAAGATGAAACTTTCTAAGGAAGATGGAATAGCCTCATACTTTATGAGGATATCTGAGATCCAGGATCAACTACAATAATGGGGATAATTAATGTTTGATAGTGAAATGATTACAGTTGTATTAAATGCACTACCGATGGAGTGTGGTAACTTTACTTCAAGTATTTATGGGAATAAATAAGCTATTGGATTCCAAGATCTATGGTCGCTATGCAATATTGAAGAATATAGAATAAAGGCCAAATCTGATGTGGGAGCAGGTGAGAAAAATCAAGCTTATTCTGCAATAACAAGAAGAAAGGGAAAATTTGGAAATTTTGATTCTTGGAAAAAGAAAAGGGACATGTCTAATAGTCAATGCTATGGGTGTCAGGAATATGGATAATATAAAAGATATTGTCCTAAGGACAAGAAGGAAAACAAAAGAGGAAGAGAAGAAGCCCATATCACCATAGAAGTAGAGGAAGTAGAAAATAAGAAGTCCAAGAAAGAGGAAGTAAGAGATATCTATTACTGAGATAGTCTTCCTCACCTAAGTTATTTTCAAGTTCCTAAGTATTCTGTTGTAAGATATGGATATCATAATTCACTAAATGGGATGCATCAAGGCATCATATAAGCATTGAAAGGAAGAGCTCGAGACATCATCATAGAGAAGCATGAAATATGGTTAGAATATAAGTCTTGGGAATCTCATTGTGAACATAAGTGGAAAGGTCATCTAGTACTAGGTCCATCATACATCTGTAAAAAAAAACATTTGCTGATGGGGATAATTTAGATCCTCAATATTATCTTATGGAATCTTCATTGAAAGGTTCACCGATCATGAGGAAAAGCAAGAATTTCATCAAGAATTCTAAACTTGTGAAATTCATGGGATGATGGTATGAGGACACAAAGTTGAAGAAGATAAAGGGATTGAAGCTCATTTAATCAAGGAAGCTGCTCCAGGAAGTCTGGATGACCCAAAGGAAAAATGAGGTATCTATGCTTACATTTGATATTATGGAAGTCATGTCATATGGTTTAAGGTAACATGGATCAATGCTCTATCTTGAGAGCATAATGAAAAGGAAGGATCTCCTCCCTCAAAGGGATGCTGAAATGTATGGGTCACACATTCACTAGATGAAATCAACATAATATGTCCCCATATGAAGTATGAGGTGGTTGACTCAATTGAGGAAATCTGATTGGAAGCTACTGGGACTAAAATAAAGGAAGGAAGAGATCATGGAATATGCAACCATGGTAAAGGAAATCAACATCCGGGAGACTACGAAGATTTGACTAGGACATATCCATGAAATATATGAAGACTTTGATGGATTACGAAAAATAAAGAGACCCTTGACAATATATATCTTTGGGAGATGTGTCGATATGTATGCAGGATGTTGATGCAAACTAGAAGATTTCATGATGAGATATCATCAGAAAGGTAATGTTGATTTTAATATTTTTGAACAAATATCTAGATGGGTTTATAAAATGCTACCAAGGGAAGATCTATGGATGTCTTCCACCACCGATGCAAATGTATTAGGATGAAATATCCTTAAGTAAACATGGCATGAAGAAAGAAGCATAACATGAAGGAAGGCCATATATGGAATGATGGATCACTTTCTGATGATGTCATGACTGACCCATGGATGAAAGTGATGGATGGTTTGTGCCATAAGAAGAAGTCCTAAAATATGAAGACTCCTGAATTACGAAAAGAAGTTCATGACATTGCAAGGAGGAGCACTTCAAGCAACTGGTTGTCCCATTATCTCCACTTGAGAAGCTGTTGTAAGTCCCTAATTAAGAGGGAACCTGGAAACACATTTCTTACTTGGAAGAAACTTGGAAATTCCTAAGCCAAGAGGGAGCTTAGGTACATTCATTCCATATCAATGAGTACATTACTTTATTGGAATAGATATGTACTCCCTAATTAAGAGGGATAAATAGACACATCATTCTTGTCTTCACTTGGGAAGAAAGAATGGAGGATTGGCTAAGCATCTGGAATCCGAGACTCTTTGAGGATGTATTAGGGCATCCAAGATAAGAGTAGTCTTTGAGGACTGATATTATTTGAGGATTGGGAATTCAAGATAGGAATAGTCCTCGTGGAACACACCCTGAGAACCTGGGCGGGGTATGTTTCGAGAGAGAAAACGATGAGGGTGTCTATACATAATTGGTCTTGCCAGCATTGTGCTCCTATCCCATGGAGAGATAGACATGTTAGTCAAGGCCTTGCTATGTGATAATGCTGGTTGATATGATGCTAAACATATGGGTTACCAATCTGATTATTCTTATGAAAAATTCTTTAGATTTAAAATGAAAAAGTACCATTATGAATACCTCCCTAGTTAAGAGGGAGTGTTGAAAAATGTAACTAGGTTCAGTCTTCATAGTGACACATGTAATTGTGATTTTGTAGAAGAAAAATAAAATTATTATTTTAATGATTGTATCATGGGTTTCCTGAGCAAGAAATTTTATTTTTATTAATGGCTCCCATTATGTGCCTTTAGGATTGGTCATAATGTCAAAAAGAGTTAATGTCATGTATGAAGGACCCTTCTTGGGCATGGTACATTTATATATAAGTCAATAGAAGTGTCAAAAAACCCTCCAAGATAAGAACATATATCCTCCTACAGGTCATCTTCAAAGAAATAATAATATTTTCATAAGAAGGACACGTCGGTTCAACAGAAGTCATGTCGGCTCATTTTGGAGACATCAATGACTATATATATCCTTCTAAGCGCATTCTAGTTCAGAGGTAAGAGATTGATTCAGTTCTGAAATATTATAGAAAAAATATACGTCCGAGTTCTGAAGAAAGCCGAGGTTCTATAGTAACATAATGAAGCAAGCACCTAGAGTTTGAAGCTTGACACAGTCTGAAGTCTGAGGCATTTGAAAATTACAGTGACTAATCTGAAAATTTCAGTGACTGAGGTATCCAAAAATTACAGTGACTTAGGCATCCAAAACTTACAGTGTCTAAGGAATGCGAAAATTACAATGACTAAGGCATCCAGAAATTACAGTGAAGGTAGAAATCCGAAGTGATAACAGAGGTTCTACAGTAAGCTAAGAATCTAAAGCATAACAATGGAGAAGGATAGGTAATTATACATAGATAGAAGGAGGCCCACTTAATGAAAGAAGGAGGCCCACTTGAATATCGTTGAATCAAGAAAGAAGGACTTCATCAAGGAAGCTTTTTGTCTTGGTCTTGGAGTGGAAAATAGGTCAAGGGTCTTCGAATTGGTATGCGTCAGTTGGAATCTATATAAGAAGAAGAATTTGTTCAGGTTTTCCTCTCAAGCGAGAGAGGTTTTGGCCCTGGCTGATACCTTACATTATGTGTCTCTTGTATCTTTATGTTTATGCATTGGTAGTTGTTTGATGAAGAATAACACTATAATGATACAAGTAAAAGAATATCCTAATATAAGAAGTAAAAAACATTCAACCACGAATTAGAACTCACAACAATCATTCATGCATTAAAAATGTGGAGGCATTTCTTGATCAGGCGAGATTTCGTGTTGATGTCAGATCATGTAGGGCTGAAATATTTGTTCAAACAACCTAAATTGAATGTGTAGAATTGAAAATTCTCATGAAATTTTAATCTAAATCAAGAGAAACAATCCTACTCTATTGTTGTGAAAAATTCAATTCACAATTTAGAAAAACAATCATAGAAATGCAATAAGAAAAACCACACATGCACCATATTTTTCTAGGGGAAATAAATCACTAAAACCCCCTTAATCATGTCTACATTAAATCAAATGAATAGAGATGTATTTTAATTTATTGCTCGCTCTGAGCACAACCTGCAAGTGAATAAACTATCTCTTTGCTCAATGAGAAGCTCTGACCCAAACTTAGTCAATTTTTGCCTCATCTTGAGCCCCTATTTCCTTTCGAAAATCCTAAGGAATTAAGCCCCTATTATTTAGGATTTTTCCTCCAATTGATTGCACAATTCCCAAGGTTGATCATCTGACTGCATGCAACACTTGTACACTTAGGACTAGGCTACAATTGATGTTACACTGCCTTGGAATCTCCAACACAGCTAGGGAACTCGAATTTTCTGCATGCACTAGCAATTTTTGGATGATTGATCAGTTAACTGGATGCTCACTGAGTTATACTGTTGTCCCACTGCACAACTAACCTTCCACTAGTTCTATCAATAGTTAGAACTAGTTCAAATAAAACAAAATTAAAATAACTGACCTTGATTGCTACAAATTAGCAATCGAACATGCTTAACTGAAATCCAAGGCATCTAAATTGAAATTACTGACTAACTGAGTGAAAATATCCATGTCACCTCAGTTAACTTCCTCCAAGTTGTCTGCTAATTTGGAAATTTGAATTTTCTCAGTTTGACCAAGGAAAAGTCAAATTGATACTTTCTTGCTGCATTTTTCAACACTCCCTCTCAACAAGAAAGGGATTATCAACCACCCCTATCTCGCATCTATGGAATTCAAAATTTTCTCTTGACAAAGCCTTTGTCAATATGTCAGCATGTTGTTCCTCTATCAGAATGTATTCTAGCAACATTATCTGTCTCTGCACACAGTCCCATAAATGGTGATACCAAATATATATATATGCTTAGATCGATAATGAGATACCAGTTATTTAGAGAGCTTGATGCAACTCTGCTTATTTCAATAGAAAAAAGTTGGATCCATCATATGACCAAAAATATGCAAAAGTATCTTTCTCATTTAGATCGCCTCGCATGTTACTTTAATGAAAACCATGTATTTTGCTTCTGCTAAGCTGAGTACCATAGATATTTGCTTCCTGATGTACCGGGAAACTGATGCAGACCCAACACTGAAAATTACACCTGATGCACTCTTTCGATTAGATGGAATCCCTGCCTAATCTGCGTCTGTGAAGCGACACAACTTCACAACCTCTCTCCGTCTCTACCATAATCCATACTGGTTAGTTCCTTTTAGGTACTGTAAAACATGCTTCACTGCCTTCCAATACAAATTTTTCAGCCTAACCATAGCTTAGTTCAGCCAGTTGAATGCATAGCACATGTATGGTCATGTGTTCGTCAGATACATCTGTGAACCCACTAGTTGCCGATAAATGGTAGCATCCACTTCTTCACATGAAGTGGCATCCTCCTTCCTCTAGTTGGTTGTTAGAGGTGTCTCCATGGGTTTGTAACTCTACATGTGAAATCTTTGCAGTATCTCATTTCCATACTTTCCTTGAGACAAAAACAGTTCGCATCGTCTTTCCATACTTCCAACCCGAGGAAGTAGTGCATGAGTCCCATGTCCTTCATCTCAAATTCCCTTGCAAGGTCCTCCTTGAAAGATATGATCAAATTCTCATCACCAATTAATATTAAAACATCAACATTTAAGATAATGATAAGAAATTTTCCTTATACCAAAATATGACATAGGTTTGCATCCACTTCACTTTTTGTGAATCCCAAACTAGTGAGATAACTGTCGATCCTGGTGTACCAAGCATGGGGTGCTTGTTTGACACCGTACAACAATCGTTTGAGTTTGCACACATGAGAATCTCGATCAAATGTCTAAAAATCTTCTGGTTGTTTGATTTACAACTTCTCCTCAATAACCCCATTGAGAAATGCTGTTTTTACATCCATTTGGTGGATCTTCCACCCCATCTGCGCAACTAGTGCAAGAATTGATATTATGGATGAATACCTTACTACATGAGAAAAGGTTTCCTCATAGTCAATTCCCTCAAATTGAGATAATCCTTTGGCCACAAATATGGCCTTATACTTCTCTATGCTTTCGTCTCCTACATACTTAACCTTGAAGATCCATCTTGAACCCATAATTTATTTATCTGTCAGTCTTGGTACCACTTCCCAAACACTGTTATTTACAATGGATTCATATTCTTACACCATTGCATCAACGCAAACACATTTCTCTACTTATTCCTTGAAAGAGGATGGCTCAATATGTACAAGCTCAGTCATTAGATCCATGTAGCCAATGCACCTCTCAAGTGACGTCCTTTTCCTATGCAAATTCGAAGGATATCCCACATTCTCCCTCGCATCTTGAACAAGTCTATCAACTTCCATGGTTAATTTTATGTCTTCTCTAAATTTTTCTGCTTAAATGGATGTCTCCACTCTCTGCTCAATTTGTGCTTTCTCCAAAACTTCCCGAGGCTCCTCCTTTGGAGCTAAGAGATCCTTTTCTGGTGGGATCTGAAGCTCCCTTTTAAGAGAGAACCACATCACTTTATCCTCATCAAACTTTACATCCCTTCACACAATTTTCATTTTAAGGGATGGTAAATACACATGGTAATTGTGTAGATTTTTGGTGTAACCCAAAAAACTCCCAACTCTGCTGTCGACTCAAGCTTCTTCCTTGAATCTTTGGAGACATGGCAGTAAACAGAGGCTCCAAAAATTCTGAATCGAGACACATACAAATTTCTCCTCGAGAAAGCCTCCTCTGGTGTAATCATACTAAGAATCCGACGAGGACTTTAGATGTGCAAGTAGACCACTGCGTTACATGCATCAACCCAAAAATGTGGTGGTAGGCCTTGGACATGTAGCATAGCTCTTACACCTCCAACAATGCCTTGGTTATTTCTCTCAGTTACCCCATTTTGCTATGGGTTGTGGGGTTTTTTATCTCTCTTCAAATGCCTTCTTTCGCACATAAATTATTGAATTTATTCAAAACATACTCACCTCCATTGTCGCTCCTGAGAGCCTTAACCTTATTTCTGGTCTCTTTCTCAACCAATGCCTTGAATTTTACAACCTTGGAGAATGTCTCATATTTCTTCTTCATGAAGAAGATCCAACACTTCCTTGAGAAATCATCAATAAAAATAAAAAATTATTTATGTCTGGCAATGGAGGCTGTCGAGAAAGGTCAACAAACATCAAAGTGGACTCTTTCTAAGACTGCATGTGATTTGCTGTCTCGATCATGGAATGCATATTTTTCATACTTCCCCAAGGTACAACCTTTGTAGACATACTGCTGCTCAAGTGCTCCTTTAGGGAGGCCAGTGGTTATTTGCTGCATAATATTTAAGGTGCCATTATGAAAATGGAAAAGTATTTTATGCCAAATCTCACCGACATTGCAGCTCCGCACTTTCTATGCCTTATTGCTTAATGAAAAAAAATATTCCACATCAAGTTTATACAGGTTCTTCACATGAACCCCGATATGCTTCACTTGTCTAGTGGCTATGTGTCTCAGGAATGCTTTCCCTTTGCTTAAGATCACATCATAACCACAATCTTCCAAAACTGTTATAGAGATGAGATTCTTCTTTAGGCCTCGACTGAACATGAAATATTTGAGGTGAAAAAGAGATCTCGACTCCCTTTGAAAGGTTACTTTACCAATCATGTTAGTGCTGTACCTTCCTTCACCCCTTAGCTCAATATGCATCTAGAGATATTTCTCCTCTAGGTCACTGAAAAAATCTCTACACCCTGTCATGTGGAACGAGGCACCAGAGTCCAAGTACCACATACTCCCCATCACTATGCTAGCCATGCATGCGATAAGGGTGAATTCAAGCTAGAATTGTGAAGCCAAATATTCACCTGCTGCTCCTCCTAAGTTCTTGCTCGAATTTTTGTGTGGAGATTTCGTAGCATAGTTCCCAAATTCATGAAAATTGAAGCATTTTATTTTAGACAACTCTTTGTTCTTTCCCCCTTGGTTGGATTCTAGTTTGGTTTGAGATTTCTTACTATTTCTATTCTTTCCCTTTCCAACCAATGCAAAATTTTCTTCATCCTTACCCTTGGATGAAGTTCCATATTTGGTATTATTCATGATCTATTCTTGTACCAAATCAACCCATAAGTGTTCTCAATTAGGTAAATTCTCCCTTCCATTCATTGAGTCCTGATAGCTATGCCAACTTTTTGGAAGGCCTAGAAGAGCCAGGCTCACCAAATCATCTACTGCAAAATTTACACCAACCCCTGCAAGCTCATCAAAAACTTGTGTAAATCTACTCAGATACTGTGTAATAGTGTCATTCTTCTGCATCTTGATATTTCAAAGTTTATCCTTGAGGGTTAGTTTCCTATGGTCGCTATTATTCTCAAACTACTCTATTAATGCCTTCCACATTGTGAAAGGAGTTTTTTTCCCATGGAGATTTGAGACAATGTGGTCTCACACTCTCTCCAAGGTTATTCTCTTAGCCTTGGATACATATATCTTCCATTGAGCTATGTTTTGGGCATCAACTGATCTTGGTTTTGGAATGTTTTTCTTGACATATTCCAACAATGTGTTATCATCAAGCATCGCCTCCATGTGCTCCTTCCATGCAATGAAATTTGAGATGCCTTCCAAGGCGTACTCTAATCTTAGCCCGTTGAAGGTCATATTCTAATATGAGTATGAATGTTAGTTTTTCTATGCTAATTTCATCATCAGGTTTAAAATTTATTTTATGATCTTATGCTTGATGTACATAGGTTTCCTTGTTGATTATGTGTTTTATACATGTAAAATCACTGAGTTTTATGAGTGAATTCAAGAGCATAAAGTATGAAAATAAAATTCTAAACAACAACATAAAAATACACAACAAACCATCACAATTGATCCATCAACATAGAGTTTTGATGAAGGAGTTCACCCCTCCTAGGCTACATCTCCTTGGTCCAGCTTCTATGGCTTGAGCCTCTATATTAGCTAATAAGTGAAAAATTGTTGTTTACATTCACCTACAGCTCCTGAAACATACTCCAATGAGTTTATAATGTTAAAATCTATCAGAAATGACTATTCATTCTCTCAATTTGGCCTTGAGTTGATCTAGGCATGGCCTTCCTTCCTGGTGGCCCTAGGTTTCATTTTTATTCAAAGTGACCAAAAAACATTTATAATTCCTTCTTTGCCTCTGCAACCTATACCTATGGATTCAGAGCATGCCAAACTGTTAGGAATGACTCTTCCTGAGCCAAAATTGGTTGCAAATTGCTCAAGATATGGCTCATTTATTTTTCATAGGAAATCTCCTCCAAATCTAGAGAAGACTCCAGATAAGTCTGCCAACTTTGGAGGCCGCTCCGAATTTAGGGATTCTGCTGAAAATCCCGCCAATATAACTACAGTATTAATTAATGCTAAGACAAGATTAACAATGTGTTTAACTGTGCATAAGTGCATTTAGTGGGAGCACATATATGAGGTTATGTGATAAGGACATATGGGGAGGGGATTGGCCCATGGGTCTGGCCCCCTCCATACCTCCGCTAGTCAACACATATAATTCATTTACCGTTTGATTGCATGGACTATTAAGTCCGAACCTTGTGGTATTATGGTAATTGCGGAGAGTGGTACGGGGGAGGTCGTGGGGTTTAATGAGCCTCGACCTCCACCCCTCTATACATGTTATTTTGTCAACATAAATTTAACATACGCACGTGTTTAAAACCTTAGGTTAGTTCAACCATAGGTTAAGAATAAAATGTGCCAACACACACACACACACAGATATATATATATATATATATATATGTCGACTTTGGAATATGCAAATATTTCCAATCTTTAATATTTAAATGTGCCCATATATCAAACCTTTGTTTAAATAAAATTTCGACCACCAACACCATATGAAATTTATACCTTAGGAATAATGAAATTCGATGCAAAATTCAGATAGGAATATGCATATGCATATGAATATCCACCAGAGGGGGCACGTGGCGGCCCCTGGCTGCACCACATGTCAGCCTATGGTTGGCTATCCATCCATATATAAAAAATATTCGAATTCAACCTTAGGAGAAAAATTCATAAAAAATTTCACCTTCAAACCAAACCGGAGAATCTTGTTGTGACACTTGTCACAATGTCACTCGGAAAAAACTAAAGAATATTCCTTGCATGTTGACTGGGCTGCCATGTCATCAACCTATCATTGTTCTGCAATTTTTTTTTTTTTAAATTCACTTGTTCTTAACAGTGGTCAGCGGACTATAACTTCTTCATCTAGAGTCGGTTTTCGAGCATGCCAATATGCTAGGAACTAACCTATACCAATCGATTAAGAGCATACCAATATGCTAGGAATGACTCTTCCCGAGCCAAAATTGGTCTAAAATTAATTGGTTGAAAATTTCTCACGATATGGAACATTTTATTTTCCTAGGAAATATACTCCAAATCTGGAGAAGACTCTAGATAAGTCCACCAAATTTGGAGGCCGCTTTGAATTTAGATATTCCACCGAAAATCCTGCCAAGTTAACTACAGTCTTAATTAATTCTAGGATAGGATTAACAGTGTGTTTAACTACACATAAGTGCATTTAGTGGGAGCGCTATATGAGGTTATGTGATAAGGACATATGGGGAGGGGGATGGCCCCTTCCATACCTCCGCCGGTCAATGCATATAATTCATTTACCATTTGATTTCATGGACTATTAAGTCTGACCCTTGTGGTATTATGGTAATTGCGAAGAGTGGTATGGGGGAGGTCGTGGGGTTGAGCCCCAACCTCCGCCCCTCTATACATGTTCTTTTGTCAACAGAAATTTAACATACGCACATGTTTAAAACCTTAGGTTAGTTCAACCATAGGTTAAGATTAAAATGCACCAATATATATATATATATATATATATATATATATATATATATATATATATATATTGAATTTGGAATATGCAAATATTTCCAACCTTTAATATATAAATGTACCCATATATCAAACCTTTTTTAAATAAAATTTCGACCACCGCCACCATATGAAATTTGGACCTTAGGCATAATGAAATTCAATGTAGACTTTGAATAGGGTCCACCTGAGGGGGCACGTGGCGGCCCCTGGATGCACCACGTGTTAACCTCTAGGAGGCTATCCATCCATATATAAAAAAAAAATTGAATTCAGCCTTAGGAGAAAAAATCATAAAAAAAATTCACCTTCAAACCAAACTAGTGAATACTGTTGTGACACGTGTCACAGTGTCACTGGGAAAGAACTAAAGAATATTCCCTGCACCATGATAAATCCACTCCATATTACCCGTAGGCTAATGGTCAGGTTGAAGCCGATAATAAAGTTTTAACTACCATGATCAAGTGGATTATCGGAACTCAAAAATCAAATTGGCATACCATGCTTATTTTGGCACTATGGGCATGCCAAACCTAAAAAAAAACTGCTACAGGGTTCACTCCTTTTCAACTGGTTTACGGTTTAGAAGCTATGTTACCCATTGAATGTGAAATGCCGTCACTCCAATTAGCCATAGAGTTACTACCAGCTACCTCTGAAGAGGAAAAATGCTTTTTGTACTTAGCACATTTATATGAGACTCGGCGCACCGCTGCATTAGCTGCCGAAGCTCATAAGAAACATGTGAAAGCTCAGTATGATCAAAGTGTCACACCTCGTGTTTTTTCAGAAGGTGACCTAGTCTTATTATATGATCAAGCTAACGATAAGCTAGCTAATGGAAAATTCAAACCAATGTGACATGGTCCTTACATTGTCAAGTGAGTGCTTGCTAAAGGGGCCTATGAATTGAATGATTATGACAGGGTCTCTTTAGATAAGCCCATAAATGATCTTTATCTGAAGAGATATTATGCTTGACTCTCGTGTGAAGATCTCACTTGTATATTAGTTATTTTTCTAGTTAGTGTGCCTTAGATTAGATAAGTGTGCCTAGTTTAAGTTTGTTTTTTACTACTATCACTGCTTATCTTGATTACTCTTGATATTACAAATGTCAACATCCCTTCAAACGTACATTGGTTTTGCTGATGGTGCCTGTCGTAGTACACAGAATATTTCTTCCGCAGCTTGGGTTATCTATTCACCCACTGATGAGTTAGTTTTTATGCATAGGGTAAGCCTTGGTCAAACAACAAATAATATTGCATAATATAGCGTAGTTATTGAGTTATTATCTGATGCCATTTAATTTGGTATTCGAATTTTGATCATTAGGTTAGATTCATAACTCATTGTATTACATTTAAATAGAGTATACACAATTAAAAATCCAGTGTTATTGATATTATTTTTGAAGGTTCGTCTCTTGGAAAGACAGTTTGATTACATCGAATATCAAAACATTTCAAGAAATTTAAACAAAGTTGGCTGATGCATTAGCTAATCATTTTCTAAATAGACATTTGCAACGTTAAAACAATAAACCAAAACAACATTCGATACATGTTGAACAAGATATTCAGAGAAAGTAGTAATATCATAGGTAGGTTTGTTTTAAAAAAATATTACATCATCTGTGATCATAGGTTCAAACACCTTATGATCTGAAAGATATTGATACAAAAAAAAAATGTCAATCCATGATGATCATCCACTATCCGTGATGATGATCATGGTAGTAGACTGTGGCACACGCCACCTTGTGCAAGAATCTCCTAAACTGTCCTGGTACACCTGTAACATGTCTCTGAAGATGGAGAGGAATTTCATCTGTCCCTGTCTCAGGAATATCTATGGTTAACCTCTCCAGGTTGTGTTCCATATCAGTTAGGATCTTTGCTGCCTGATCATATAGTGGTACTATAGGCTCTGCTTGTCGCCTTTCAAAGCGGCGGAGTGTAGCTGGTCGTCGTGGACCAACATATGCATTTAAAATTTTGTTATCAGTATTGAACGACTAAAAAAAAATAAAATTGTATTTAAAACACATCAAAATAATTCAATTACCTGATTCATCCCATTGTGCCTCTGGAGGCAAGGACATCTTAGGATCACCTTTGAAATATATACCCCGTATAAGGGAAGTCTTCAATTGTGAAGACTTGGTTCTGCAACCACTTAAAGTACACAAGAGTGAACCGAACCAATGAACTGCCATTGCCACCATGGCGGGCCATTAATGCAACGCAACATACCATTTGAGGTTCTCTAGGCTCCCCATGATCTACTGGAATAATATGAGGGGAAAGAAGTGGGATTCTCTCCAAAGCAAAAGAAATTAGGATGGTGCCATAACCAAAGTTTTTTAACTTTGCATTCTTTGCTCTGGTTAGTTGGCCTTTCATGTTGGCCAATACCCCTTTGCACCAGTTGAAAATGGTGCCTTTGAAACACTCTACCGCAGTCTGAATTTGAGATTTAGTGGCTATATGTGGAGCCACACTTCCACACAACTTGGTTACTGTGAATGCAACTACTTTGAGATCAAATTGCAAAATAGTCTTTATGTCTATGCGATTATCCTTTGGATTTGCTGCATCACTGCAAAACTATTGTTTGTAACTAGCAACGGGTAGGCCACCCTGTCTAGCTCCAAACAAGGATATGTTTTCTCCTCTTTTGTACAATCCAATGAGAAAATAAATATCTTCGAGCTCGTTTTCAAGCCGATGGTTACCAATGATAAAGTACTGATCTTGAACATCCCATTTTTTCACTAACCATGTCATAATCTCTACCTGTGCTCTCATACCTTGAATCGGCCAAAACTTATACAAACCACAATTTTAAAGCACTCGCATTGTTTGAGGATTATTCATGGCTTCATTGTCTGTATCTTCATGTTCACATTCTCTCCACTCTAGCATGGTGGAATAATCTGCATATGGACGCATTTGAAGGTTAGAAACCATTTGAGTAAGAAACTTTAACCATTTTTGAGAGAATTTATCAATTTTAAATCGGTCACGGCACCTCCGCAATTTTTGTGCAGAGACAGTGCTGATGTTCGCACGAGCTCCACACAAAAATCGCGGTAGCCCGATAATTTTCCTTTTAGAAAATTATCGGGGTCTGTAGGTAACGCATGCATGACCTACGGACCCTCGAGAACGAAATTTTGAACACAATTTCTGCCTAAAAAATGAATTTAAAGCCAAAAAAGAGAATTTAATCGGATATAAATGAAGAGAAGAGTGTTGGGGATTACCTAATTCTGATGAATCATGATTTGAGCGGTCGGTTCTCCCGTTATCAACTCCGAAACTTTTTTGCCAAAAGCTTTCAATTTACAACTCTGAAGATAAAAGGTGAAAATGACTTTGTTAAACTCCTTTTTATAGTTTTTGAATGAATAAAATATTATATTTTATTTATTTTTCACTTTAAAAAGTTTTTTTTTCAATATTTTTATTTATTGGAAACATGTATGTTTAATCTTTCAAGTTTTTGTGCAGAATACAGGTTTTTTCGGTGAAAATAATTATTTTGATGCTGAGTATACTTTTATCACTTTTCTGGGCTCTTGAAAATTACGAAAAAGTGAAACCCTGGATTTCTCTTTTAAGCCCTTTTTAGACTCTCTAAACATAAAAATATCGCCAAGTACTTGAATATTCGAACTCGTTAAAGGAAATGAACAGTTGTCCCTTCAGTATAAGTTTACCCCTTTTCCGGACTGAAATGGACTATTTACAAAAAAGGTATACATTGACTAATCATGATCAATAGTGTTCTCTCTTGCATTATTTTATCCTTTTTCGGGCTTGAGAGACTAAATTTATGAAAAATTACAACCATGGAGTTTACTTATGTTTTTCTTCTGACTCCCTAAAACTGAAAAACACCGAGTTTATCCTATACTGGACTCATTAAAATTTAACAGTAAAGGACCTGTTGATTACAAACAGGAATGGACCACTCCTTAGGGTTCGATTTTAATACTAAGATGGACTCATCCGAAGGATGAGCTTACAAAACAAGAAAATGTTATCCTCCTCAAGCTTGTAAAAAATATTGAGGTACTTGCTAGTAATGGTGGGGGAAAAAAGAGAAAAGGAATTCAATTGTCACCCTTGTTTTAAAAGCAGTATACCACTCTTGAACATGACACTTTTGTTACACTTGTACCCGGGTTGGGAAAATCCTTTGTCTAATAGTTAATCAAACCACATTGAAATTATTTAGTTGGTTTCTGGGTATTAGCTTTAGGTCAATTGTTACCAAACCATCTGCAGTGTCGTTATGTGTTCAAGAGATAGTTCAAATAAACCATTCATTGCAAACATTTGTCTCCATTCACATTGACCATCCCTGAGTTAGTCCTTGCAAACATTTCTTCAAAACTTGATCTAATGGTTTCGTGTTGTGGGATTTCCTACGACGGGTCAATTTCTATCAATGACAACTCATCATCTAGAAAGTTGATCTAGAATCCTATCAGTACCTTGGAATTTTCATGCCTTAATGGCAGGTTTCTCACCTTCAACGACAGGTTGCATAATTGACCCTCGATCGAATGATTCCGTGAAGTGTTCGACTGCAAATAATTCATTCACACTTTGTGGATTGTATTGAGTAATTTGAGAGCCATTGTCATTATTTTTTGTTTCTCTCACACTTGTTAACAATTTACATCATTGACTGGTAATCAAGTGGTTTCTACCATGTTTGAATTCGACACAATCAATTGCATGGATATAATCGTACTAGTTCGGGAAGTGAAAATCAAGACCCTAGATCTAGTTTCCACCATCCAGGTTGCGAGGATTTTTATTATTCATGATACAGTAGACTACTTATGACATATGGCTGCGTCCATGATGTGTCTACTATTGATGTAATTTTAAAATAATTTCTGTACCAGAACATGTAGTTAGTTTTGATCTAAGTATGGGAATGCCTACCACAACGATGATATACATATAAATGCTCGCATTGAATTTTTTTACTGGTGTGTCCGCAATCTAATCCTCAGAATGATAAATCACTTCACTCTTCAGAACTACCTCAAAATTCATACTTTAGGGGGCAATATGTTACACGTTATTTTGTCACCATGACATTTGACTATTGTTGGAGAGGTAAATCCCCTCTGCGGACAGAGGTGATCCCTACTAGCCCAGATTGGGTCTAGCAACAATCAGACATGCATTGATGCAGGTCTCTAGTCACAAAAATGACAAAACATGATGAGTTTCCTACCTCAGGTCCTACGCAATGGTCGTTGGAGAAAGGATGATGCTTCCCATCCTTCGATTTGGCAGATCACGATCCTCCCGCTTAACACGTTCGAACACCTGCACACATGTGAAGAAACACAACGATACACAACGTAGAATCTAAACCTTGTAACCATACATTAGTCAGAGAAGATGTAATTCATTGCATCAAAGAAATAGATACACAAATGAAACCATAATCAAAGTCGCTTATCATTAATAATAACGAAAGAAAGATACAACCCAAGGCTCTGACGTTGGATCTTCCTTTGGTAGGTCGATAGCGGAGCACATCTCAATAAAGCTTGTCAGGAATGGGACAAAGCTCTCTCTCTTTAGCTTGGCTCTCAAAGGCTGTCTAGCGATAGTCTCGTTGCTACAGATTCAACTCTTAGTACTAGCTTGCTAAGGGAAAATGACAAGCTTATATAGATGGTGGAAGGGGAGTTGGGATCCCTACAATTGTAGGATTGGCCCTATCCTCATGGAAGCTTCCATGATAGGTGGAAAACCACTTCCCCTGCATGGAGATCCGGAGCCAACCCTCCCAACTCATTTTAGAGACTCATTCAGGAGTTGGTTGGAATCAAACTTTCGCCATTTATTTTTAAAAAACATGCCTTATTAAGCTTGGCACAAGCAATACACTAGGACAGAGCGCCAGTTGGCGCACCCTCTTTGGTGGATTTTCCCCATTGGCGCGAGGGCGGAACTGGCTAGTCGCGCCAAGGCCAAAAGATCCGTTTTTAGGGTTTTTCAAAGGAAACTTTCTTCATAGGAATGATTGTCCTTGTCAAGGGGGATGCCATGAAAGTTGTTTCAAGTCATGTCACTGCTCACAGGTCATGGAAAAGGCCCTCTAATGTGCGGGACGGGGAATTTCAGGGACGGTGACAAATTACTATGTAACAGATGCCCCCTAAAGCATGAGGCCCGAGAGAGAGAGAGGGGTGAAATTATTTACGAGAACGTGTCCAACTGAAAACACTGCCAGTGGAAAACCTGTGTAGAAAAGTAAAACTGATATCTCAAAGTCATGATATGTGGTATGGGTGCAACCATCCATAATAGAGTATACAATAATCAAGATCCGAGGCATGGACGCAGCCATCCAGTGAGGATCGATAAATAGACTTAGGTATGGTCGCAGCCATCCAATCAATGAGTCATGTAGCTAATCATGATAATCCACAAAATCCGCAGCCTAGATTCCATCAGACAAAATCCAGGGTCTTGCGCTCCATATCGACCTAAATAAAGTACAAGTCCAAGCATGTGAATAAGTGAGCTGAAGTCGAACATGCAAGAACATCGTCTGATTACTAGCCAATGATGAAAGCTGTTAACAGACGCGAGAGGTGCCACCAATGATGGCGATGGTCCTCAAGGTACTATAGGTACAATCCATGGAATGTGAATTAGAGAGCTGGCATCGAACACTCATAGAATCATTCGATCGAAGGCCAATGATGAAAACCTTGCGTCGAATGTGAAGAACCTGCCATTGAGGCATGCAGGCTCTAAGGTACCAGAAGGGAGTCTCTAGATCAACTTCCTGGATAATGAGACGGAATTGATAGGAAGTGACCTCTATCGAAGGTGGGCCATAGTGTTTCGCACATCATCGACACAAGACAGAGGAAGATAGTGTTTGTGAATCAGGATCAGACGAGAATCAGAGGAGGGTTGAAAACTACATAGGTCAACTTCTCTTGAACATATCGGCGGCACGACAGTGGATTTGGCAGTATTTGACATCAAATATTCTGAGGTCATGATGACGAGGCAAAGAGCAGATGAGAGGCCAAAAGGGATTACCCAAACCCATGGAGGCAAGTAGAAAACGAGATGAGATGTCCCCAACCCGACACGAATGCAGACAAGTGCCATGTTCAAGAGTGACATACTGCTGACACGACGATGATACTGGTTTCATTTTTCCCCACCATTTCTGGTGAGTACCCCAATTATTTTTGGAAACAAGCTTGAAGGGGATAGCATATGCTTGTGATATAAGTTCGTCCTTCGGACAAATCCAACCTAGTAGATTTAACGAGCCCTAGGAAGGAGGAACTCGAGTATCGTCATTACGACAGAATCCGATGTCATCACGTTTTAACGAGTCTGACAAAGGAAGAACTCGACGTCTTTTTATGTTTAGAGATTTTGAAAAGACAGTGGAAAAGTAAACTCCAACAACCCCTTTTCGTACATAGTTCCTCAGATCTGAAAAGGTAGAAAACTGTGTCTGAGAAAACCTCCTAGTCGCGAAGGGCTAGGGTATTCCTTTTTCGTAAATAAACTATCCCAAGCTGAAAAAGGAGTAAATGTATACGGGGTAGATGTTGCTTCGTAGCCAATTTAATGAGATAAAAACGACAAGCGACTCGGCAATCTTTTCATATTTAGAGAGTCAGAAAAGAGTTGAAAGATGATTTCGGAAATGACTCTTTCGTGCTTTTACCGAGTCCGAAAAAGTATAAAATACAACTCGTATCGTCGTCCAAGCTGCGTGAAAACCTGTTGCTGCACAAGAAAGCAAGCGTAAAACCCATTTTTCGACAAAATATAATAAAATATTGGAAAAATGACCTCCAAAACCTAATTTTACTTTGAAAAGTTATAAATATGCCAAAAATAGTAAAAACATATTTAATTTCACTTTTTACCTCTTGTGGAGAGCAATAGTGAGTTTTTCCTGTGCGAATTTGTGGCGACGATTGTGGACGATCCAATACACTATTTGAGTTCCCGTCTTTTCCAGGTAAGAGGTTCTTCCCTTAGCTTTGTTTTAATCCATTTTTTTATAGAATTCCATTGTGTTTTTGGATCCCTGAGGGGACCTTTGCAATTTTAGGGCTTGGCCAATTGGCGCGGGTATCGGGCACAGACTCGCACCAATTGTCTCCTTTTTGCAAAGGGGTTGCGCCAGTTGGCGCAAATGTCAGCAAAACAGTCGCGCCAATGGCGCAACCTAAATTTCCGCTCTAATTTAACAAAAAATGAACCAATCAGCTGAATTTATGAGTGTTCAAGGGATCTAATGAGGTGTTTATGACTACTTTGGTGTAGATTCATAGCCACAAATGTGATCGAGTGGAAAGAAAGGGAGCATAGTGAAGAAGATAAAATGGCCATGGAGAACGAAGCATGGATGAATGCTCTCCGAAACTGCGGCCTAAAAAAGTTCTTCTTAACACCATGTTTGAGGACACAACCTGAGTTACTACAGTATTTGATCAGTCTTTGGGATGAGAACGAAGAAAAGTTCAAGCTTCGAGACCAAGTGTTGGAACTCTAAGTATCTGATGTTTATTTCATCACTAGATTGTCTAGGAGAGGTCCAATCCCAATCATGATAGGTACTAGGCCTTCTGGTGAAAAAATGTCAATGGTAATGGAAAGAGTGTGCCCAGGGGCACAAACAGGATCAGGCAGTGGGAAGGTTGATATCCACATGGTTCCCGACCTAGCACTTAGGGTGGTGCTCCATACCATTACGCGGGTTACGGGGTCGCAGGCACCTCATGAGGCAACTAAAACACAACTCCTCTTAACATTCGAATGCATGAACCCGACACTATTCGATTGGGCCACTGCCGTAACAATGAACATCAAACGACAGTTGACAAAGTGTAAGAAAACCAAACTGAAGCATTTTGGGTATGGATCTATCTTGGTATCGTTCATCCTTGAATGGTTACCAATATTCCAGGGCTAGGGGCGATAGCCACCGATCCACCGTTGAGAGAGCCGCGGATGGCTCGATGGGAAACACTCATGCCTAGGTCAGGAGGGGGCCAAAAAATGTCATGGAGGCCCGAGTTTTTTGCATGGCTTCGGCGACAACTGATCGTCGTAGAAGACTGGCCATATGTCGGTACAGACTTCACGGGAGACCCAGATCTTCCACTCCCGGAGGGAGAAGACTGGGATGAGGAGCTGGGTAAGACTCTTTTTGATTTTGTGTATTTTATGATTTTTTGGATATACATGCATGTTGTAACAAGAATTCTATGTGGATGCAGATGTTAGCCCAGAGAGGCCCGCTGGGATGTCGCCGATTGCTCGGAGGACCACGCTTTCCTATGACCCTCAAGGCGAGGGTGGTGAGGGGAGTGAGCTAGTGTAGAACTTGGAGGGCATCGCGCATGGGATCCCAGATTATGCTCGTCTAGTAGACGTCCCACTGGCTTATCAGAGGCACACCATGGGGGTGCCTAGTCGCCTTCATCGTTTACTAAGGGGATTGGTGCGGGCAGTTACATGCTACCATGAGCACCACGCTGATTAGTCATCTAGGGCTTCCATATGCAAATTTTTGAGAGACATGTTGTCTCCGACTATTATTAAAACGAACATGTATATTTTTTGAATTTTATGTGATGTACACAAACTGTAAACATTCCGACATATATATATATACATCTATTTCTGGATGGATCTTTTTTACATATAATGATGTTTTTTTTTAATAAGTTGCGTAAATGTCTATCTAAAACCATGTTAGCTACTGCATATGTTAACGCATTCATGTGTTTGGGTATGTGTTGATATGTAATTTAATAAAAATTTATTTCCAGTAAATGAATACGTAGATACAGACGTAAAATGGATGGGTTTCTTACAGAATAATGACCATTAAGTTGTAGTTCTACAAGTTGTGAGTCAGATATACAAGTAATACACGAATACCAAGGTTAACAGCCTCATTCAATAATTCCAAAATGACACTATACTCCACGACATTATTTGTGGTAGGCCCTAGACAAACACCTTGTAAATTGACCAACTCACCAGCAGGATTGTAGATTACCCAGGCTGCCGAGGACAGATTCCTGGTATTGCGGGAGGCACCATCCATGAAACCAACAAAAGGAGTAATAGACATATTCACAATCAGGATGACCCAATCAGCAGAAAGATGCTTAAAAAGCACACCACACCACACATGCACAAAAAATGAACACACTCACTTATGTACACACACCACACAAGCATAATTCAAGCATAGTACTTCTTGCGGTACAACCCGTTCCTAGGCTGCGCCAGAGGAATGCCTTCGTAGTCGATAAGCTCATAGGCCCCATTTTTTAATACTCGCTTGACGATATAGGACCCATGCCACATGGGCTGGAATTTTCCCACTCCAAGTTTATCATTTGCTTGGTCATATAAGAGGACGAGGTCCCCTTCGATGAAAGAATGTGGAGAAACCGATTGATCAAAATGGGCTTTAACCCACTTTTTCTGTGCCTCAATAACCAAGGCAGCCAAGCGGCGGGTTTCATCCAGTCATTCTATATACAGGAGACATTATTCCTCCGGAGAAGTGTCGGGCAATAATTCCATAGCCAACTTCAGCGAAGGGATCTCACATTCAACCGGGAGAGTCGCTTCCAGACCATACACCAACTGGAAAGGTGTGAATCCGGTCACGCTCTTTACTGAAGTTAGATAAGCCCAGAGAGATGAGAACAATTGGAGATGCCAATTGGATTTATGAATACCAATCGTTCGTTGAAGAATCGTGACCAGTACCTTGTTCACGACCTCAACCTGGCCATTCGCCTGGGGGTGGTATGGTGTCGAGCTATCATGACGTAAGCATAAATTTAATGTCAGCTCAGCCATCATGTAATCCCAAAAATGAGTGCCATGATCGGTGACAATGGCTTGAGGAACTTCGAAACGTGTAATCACACGGTTGAAAATGAATTGAGCGGCTCTCTTACCGTCGGCAACTAATGTAGGCATCACTTCGACCCACTTAGTGAAGTAGTCCACGAAAAGGATTATATATGCATGCACCCCAGCCGAGTGAGGGTTACATGTCATAAAATCTATGCCCCATTTAGAAAAAGGGCCTATGATAATGACAGGATGCAAGGGTAGGGGCGACGCGCACATCTTGCACTGAAAGACCTGGCACACATGACATTTTCGAACTGCAACTATACAGTCTTTGAATATAGACGGCCATAAGTAACTCACACGCAGAATCTTCTGGGCGGTGGCATATCCGGACATGTGACCGCCACAGATGCCACTGTGCCAGTCATTCAAGACTTTCTCAGCCTCTTCCAGGGTCAAGCACCAGTAGAGCACAAAATCAACTCTGACTCGATACAAGGTATCTCCAACAATGCGGTAGGGTTGAGATTGATGCCGAATACGACGTCGAGCATCCTTCATCAACTTGGACTGGAATGTGGATGTTTGAATATACATGATAATGTCACCATACCATGGATCACGAGTGCTGACAAGAAAGAGTGTTTCATCCAGGATATGATCCTCAGATTGGGATGGAATGGAGTCTGTTGGGAGAGAGCAAATAAGATCAGCAAAAACCAATGATTTCATCGATTTAACAGTAGTGAACTCTAAATCGAACTCCCGAAGGATGATAATCCATTTGTAGTACTTTCCCCCTAGCAATTGTCGAGACAATATATATGTCATGGGGCTGCAGTCAGAAATCACGGTTACCGTACGCAATAGGATGTAATGGTGGAACCGCTGAACAACTTGGACTATGACAAATGCCAATTTCTCAAGATGGGCATAGCGCGTTTCATTGTCGAGAATATTCTGAGATAGATAGTAACTACGTGTTCATTTCCATCGTCGTCATCCTGTACTAGAACCATAGCTATCGTGCTAAACGCAGCGGCCAAATAAAGGGTAAAATCACGATGATAGTTAGGAGGACGTATTAACGGAGCATTGACGAGCAACGTTTTAAGCTTATCAAAGGATTACTGGGCAATCTCATCCCAATGGAAGGGAACATCCTGTTTCAAAAGTAGTGTAAACCCCTTGGCCACTTCCGCATAATTTGGAATAAAGCTTCGTAAGAAGTTGGCTTTCCCCTGTAGAATCTGCAATTGATGTAACGAGGATGGGGATGGGAGGTTAAATGGCCTCGACCTTGAGGGGGTCAAGGCGAATTCCATCTTTGTAGACGATGAATCCAAAAATATGGCCAGAATCCATGTAGAAGACGCACTTATGAGGATTGAGCCTAATATTGTAACATCTACAGCGAAGGAAAATCTAGCGGAGGTGTTCAGGATGGTCCTCACGCCGAGCTGAATGGGTCGGAAAATAGTCCAGATATGGCTGAACAATATGACGTATGTCGTGGAAAGCATGGGACATAGCACGCCGGAAGGTGGCCCCAGCGTTTTTCAAGCCAAACGAGAGCTTTTTGTAAGCGAAGGTACCCCACGGACAAATAAAGGCAGTCTTATGTTGATCAGCGGGTAAAATATTAATTTGATTGTAATCCGAGAAGCCATCCATAAGGGAATAGATCTCACTGCCTGCACAGTCATCGATGATTTTATATATAAAGAGAGTGGGGTAATTGTCCTTAGGACAGGCCTGATTGATGTCTCGGTAGTCAACACAGACCCGAATAGTACCCTGCTTCTTATCTACAGGGACAATATTAGAAACCCATTTTGTGAGGGGAATCAGATATATAAAGCCCGCGTTAAGAAGTTTTTCAACTTCTGCCTTTATAGCTGTGGCTTTTCGGGGATGCACTGGGCGCAGACGCTGACGCACGAGTTTCACACCTGGATAGGTGGGAATCTCATGCACGAATATATTGGGATCAATCCCAGGCATCTCCTTATAGGACTAGGTGAATGTTGAAAATGCAGCAAGATGATGGAGCTTAGTGAAATGAAGTCGCCTTCACTAAGTGGGCCCGCAGGCGAATTCTGGCGCAAAGTCTATTTTTAGACTATGTCTATTTTTAGACATATGGAGCATGGTCCGGGGATTCCAGTATGAGATTCTTGGAGCATTGGTCATGTTGGTAAAAATAGATGGGACTCTATTTTGTGACCTATAGGTCGAAGAGGTCGAAGTCTATTTTTAGACTGCCTCTCCTTAAAATAGGGAAGTCAAATATTATTTACCCTTAATAATATTTGGACTCTAAACAACATTTTACTCTCTTGGAGCACTTCAGTTCGAGCCTTGGAAGTGGCTCATGCATCTGACAGAGGAATTACGCTATTCCTAGGGTTTGATGGCATCATGCATGGTTGACTTCAGTTAGGACTTCAGTGGCAGAAGTTTGGTGAAGTTAATGAGACAACTAGTGGAGTTGTGTTCTGTTTATTTTAGTTGAACTAGTTGAGATTAGTTTAAATAGCTAATCAATTAGTCATGAGTGGAGTGAATTAAATATTATTTAATTCATTAATTAGTAACTCATTATTCAAATCAAGAACACATCAGTTCACTACAGTGCATGATCAGTTTAGTGGAGACCAGTGAAAGAGGTAGATGAAAGGGTGGAGTTAGCTATCGTTGGCGACATCAGTTGTGGCATGAGATTTGCACCACACTTTGAGGAATTTCCCATGATGATTGCGTTTTCAAGCCAAGGAGATTTGAACCTTGGATCTCTATTTAGACAGGCCATGATTGCGCAATAGAGGCAAGGCAATTAGTGGTGAGTTTTGAACCAGTAACCTGTTCAAAACCAAGCTAGTTTGTGTGTAATTTTATGAGAAAGTACTGAGTACTTGTGAGGAGTATTGTACTGAGTTTGTTACATGATTTCTCCATTATAATATACACAATAGCTGCGGGGTTTTCAGCTATAAGCTTTCCCCATACATACTGTGTTAATGTGTATGATGATTTGATGTGCTATCGCTTGTTTTATTTCTGCATGTGTGATGATCTAAGTGGAAGAGATTATGTGTTGCATATAAATTCGAATTGTATGTGATCAGGATAGTATCGGTGGATAATTAATCATTATTCAGCAAATTTCTACAGTGAAAACATCTCAGAATTCGTGAAAAAGGCTTGTGTATACTTGAATCTATTTAGGAGAACAAGTAACTCCCACGTGAATGTTCTCGACTACCCCCGGTTTGACGGAGATGTCGATAGGCATGGTTTGTGTGATATTACTTAGATTTCCCTCCAAAATAACCTCATGAGTTAATATCGGTGTTTGAAGAGGCGGAGTGGGAACCTAAGATGCAAAGCGCTCTAGACAATTAGACATTGCCCCCAGGCCGGGCATGAACGAGGAACGATGATGTCCATCGCTCCACGACAGATCTTCAAGAGACATCGTTTCAACGATAACTTCATCAGAAGGGAAGACTTCGCTTAAAGAATTCGACGAATCCGCATCGCTGAGCCAAGGGGATTGGGAATATACATCTAAAGCCATGCTCAAAGGAGCATGATCAGAGGGAGGAGGATCAGATGCAGCGACGATCTCGCAATAATTGATCTCAACTGGAGTCAAAGGCATCAAATCTACAAAATAAGTCACCTGTTCAGGCGAAGGGATGATCCAAGGGTCATTTGACCTAGAGATCATGTTAACTTGAATGGTGTGTGGTGGTGGCACGGGAAAAATACCCATGAGGACGGGGTCCTTAAAAAGACCAGGTCCTACACTGTCGGGGGGATTGGGGATTTGATCCACGTAAGGTACGTTGTTCTCAGAGGATGAGGTGAAGAAAGACAACTGATCGACAGTGATTATCTTGCCCTCGTGAGGAAACTTCAAAAGCTAGAAGAGGGTGGACGGAACACATAGCATGGCATGAGTCCAACTGCAACCAAGAAGAAGGTTGTAGTTGAGTTTAGCGTCAACAAATTCTACTTCTACGTTGACTGTCTTACGCTATAACGTGATCGGTAAACTCTCGAGAACACCCAGGGGTTTCGATTCCCTACCATCAAATGCCTCTAGGGCATTGGGGGATGATGTGAGAGCTAGAGAGCCAATGGCCTTCCAGCAGGCAGATGACATAACACAGGTGGAAGCACCTTCGTCCACAACGGCCCTGTGGATGTTGAGACCGTTGATACCGACTTGGATAACAAGAGCAATTTGATGTGGAAGTCGGGGGACAAAATTTTCTAGGTCGAAGGTAAGAAGACTAGAATCGGCAGGGTCAATTCCACCGATTGCGGACAACAAAGCCTTCCGTTGTGATGGGAAACTTTAAAGCACTTCCAACGCAGACATTTCGGAAGGCGCCTGTGCCAAATCCTCAACAATGCTGTAGTGCTGAGTGACACGAGCGTTTGGATTATAGGAAGATTTTCGTAGAACACCTTTGGAAGGTGGCCTTACAACGGGTTCGGTGCTGGGTTTCTCAATTTCTAAAGGACTAGAGATAGGTGGGGGAGGTGGGACATCAACGAATTCCTTCCCAGCTGCCTAGCGTGATCCAGTGTAATCCTTCGAACGCGTAGCAATGGAAATAGGTGCAACACCATTCATCATAAAAACTTGGGACCCAAATGGCGTAGATGGTGAACGCTGTTCAACCATCTCGATATGATAAGATGGGAATGGTTCTTTGAGAACAACCGAAGTCCCTTTGGAGCCTTTCAGAAGTTGACTAACTTCATATCGTCGAGGAAAATATTTGGTATAATGGTTTCCTTTAAAAATAAGGTAGGGGTACTTCGGTTTCCGTTGGGAACCGTCATCAGCACGAGGTTTGGAAGATTCTAGTTTTGGGGCATCAGGTTTGGATTTTCCTTTGCCCTTCTTCTTTCCTTTGGAGGTATTTTCCGCAGGATTGGCTTGAACGGTGTTGACCTCGATGGTCTTACCAGAATCTGTAGGGGTGGGAAGAGCAAAATTATTGGAAGAATTGGACTTCTGCTTCCCATTAGAGGACTTCTAAGGATTCTGAGAAACAGAACCAATAACACCATCCACCATTGGGGTAGCTGGTGCTTTAGAGGTCCCTGGTCATGGAGCATCAGTCAATATATCATACAACATGCCAGACTGAGAGTACACCAGATTAAGGTACTAGGCACGAGCGATGGATTGTTCTTCTGTCACACATGCCCCCTTAGCAATATATTGAGTGATTTTGTTAATGAAGGAGGTAGTGAACCAGTGTGTTAGAAGCTGATCAGGTATGTCAAACTTGATCAGTCGACAACGACGTCGCCACTCAAGAATATGATCTGATATACGAGTGGCTTTATCCTGCTTCAGAGAAGTCAGGAGATGCGTCTCGTATTTGTACCAAACCGGTAACTGGAAATGTGTCAGAGAAGCCATAACCAGATTATTAAAGTATTGAAAGATATCGCAGGGTAACTCTATGTACCACTTAGCAGCAGCACCGGTAAGCGTGCACTGAAAAAAGACGAAGACGAATCGAATCGTCCACCCAAGAGTTTGACGAACACCATAGATGGTAGGTCATGACATGTGCTTGGGGGTCTTCTCCAGCTTTACACTTGAATTTAGGACAGTCACCAGTCACCTTGGTTGGAACTGGAGGCTAATATGGATTGTGAAGAATCGGATCATTGGTCAATTTAGATACGTCCGAAAATTCCAACGTGGCAAGGAAAGGCAACTGAGGATTGAACGGCATGCCAGGTCCCCGATAAGGATCAGTACCTATACTCCACCTTGGTTGAGCATAAATTTTCCCCCATTGGTTCTGTCCCAGAGGATTCTGACCATAGGGGGTGTAAGCCACATAATTAGGTTGATACGGTTGCAGATAACCAGTGTAAGGGGGTTTATAACCAGGTATTGACCCTGATTATATGTAGGCCCCGCTTGAGTAGTGTATTGATTTGACTGCTGAGTATAGGTATAACCTGGTTGTTGAAGGTAATAACCAGAACCTTAGGGCAGGTTGTAAACCGGTCGAGATTTACCTTGGAGGTAATAACCGCCTTGGGGTTGAGCGGGTTGTTGGTAAGTGGGCCCCTGATGAGCCTGATAAGTTGGGCACACAGGTGGATTCGGCTGCGGCATAGAATAAATCGGCTGTTGAGCAGGGTTAATTGGATGTGCAGGCTCTCCTAGTTGAACAGGTTGGCCAGGATGGGCAGACTGCCTTGGTTGAATAGGTTAGCCCGGGTGAACAGGTTGTCCTGATTGAAGAGGTTGACCTAGCTAAACAGGTTGTCCTGGTTGAACAGGTTGACCTGGCTGATGAAGGACACTAGGTTGCCCCGAGTGGCCCGGTTGGTCTAGTGGCGGGATAGGGCCAAGTTGCACTTGATAACTAGGTTGACCTGTGACAGGGCCATAAGATGGCCCTAGCTGTGCAATGTTCAGACCGATGGGAAACTGAGGTTGCACCATAGGTTGAGAAGGGTAGATTTTCCCACCAGGACCATACACCGGTCTAGGTTGATACCTCGGTTGGCCTGTGGGTCCTTGAGGTTGCCCTGGTTGGACCACATGGTGAGGCTGTATAGGTTGACCCTGAGGGTTGTAGGGCTGTCCTTGCGGACCGTATAGCAACCCCTGCTGGCCTAAAGGTTGGCCTTGGAAAGGTTGTCCTTACAGGTTGTACAGATAACCAGGTTGGCCCGAAGGTTGACCCTGGAAGGGTTGTCCTTGTGGGTTCAAAGGCTGCCCAGCCTGGGCAGACAGAAAACCGTTAACATACTGATAAGCCTCTGGAGCAGGAAAACGAAGAGGGTTACCCTGCTCATCATATTGATATGGAAAAACATAAATAGGGGTACCATCTAGCCCATAATGGGAAAAATAAGGACGGTTAGGATCTTGGGAGGACTGACCAACCTCGAAGTTTGACGGCTGTAAAGACAACCGATATTCCTCAGGAGAGATATTCTCTGGAATAGCAGATGCTATGTAAACGTCTTCAGGAAGGGATAAGGACCTAGTGGATGAAGTAGTGACAACGGGCATAGAGGAAGCTATGCAGACTGTAGGCCTAATAGGTATTAATGTGACCTGAGAAGATGACGTGAGGGGTGTCCTGGGGGACAACCCTAACAAAGGAATAACCGGCCTCATGGATGGAGTATATATTCCCTTAGAAGCCACAGTGGCTGCAATCTAACTTAAATATCTATATCCCGTTGGAAGCGAAAGACCAGGTGAAGACATGACATAAGTCTCGGGGTTGTTTTCTAGTAAAAGCTGGTAATCTTCACCAGATGTAGGAATTTCCTCACTAGGAGAAGGACTGGGTGGGTCCATATCTGACCCTGCCACTAGATATTCTAAAAGACGGTGACGACTAGGAAGTATAACAACAGCTAAGAAAGGTGATCCCGATGTAAGAGGAGGGAAGCGTTCCCCTACTCCAAATCCAAACCAAGCGTTGGATAAAGGCCAATTGAACTCAACTGGTCCACCAAAGGGAAGCTTAGATAGAACCGGTCCCCCGTCGGGAAACTCGGATACGATGGGCTGCTGGTGTTCAACAGAGGATTGAGATACCTCTGATGAGTCGTCTGTGTAAGGAATACCAATAGACGAAACTGAGGGTTCCGCCACTGTGACAGTAATGAAAAGAGGAAAAGATCAAAACAAAACACACTGGGAAAAAACAAGGCAAACAATCGAATAGCCAAGAAAAAATCTCTAAAAGGGAGTGTGATCATGGGTGGTTGATTTTACCACATTGAAACTTAGAAATTTCACCGTTTCATGTTTTAAGAGTCAAGAAACAAGAAAAATATGACTCTATCTCTTTCAATTTGGAAACAAGCATGAAAGGACAAGAACTTGATGATCCTTTCAAATTTAACGAGTCATAAAAGATTGAAATTACTACTCTGGAAGTCTAGGCAGGGTGTACCAGATATCCATGAACTGCCATATACACCTTGGTTAAAAAATGAAAGAGAAATCAACCAAGGACTTAACATATGTGCAGGTAATCTCCCCAAATCCTGTGTCCAGTGTATCACAGGTATAAGGTGACAGACTATCGAAAAATGATTACTGCTATCAATAAGATGTATGAAAAAGGAAGTCGTTGAGTAAATTTCCAAGTATATAGAGTGTCAAAAAGTTAATATGGAATGTAGGCATCCAACTAGACTATTACAACCAATCCCAATCGACGAGTGGAAGTAGGAAGTCATATAAATGGAATTCATCACAAAACTATGAAATATGCCAAGACACCATGATGCCATCATGGTGGTGGTGGAAAAACTGATCAAGGAAGCTCGATTCATACCTATTAAGTCCACCCACAAGGGAATTGATATTGCACAAATATCCATGAAGGAAATATTCAAGCTACATGACATAACTAAGAAGATAATCTCAAACTGAGATATGGAATTCACATCCAAATTTTCAAAATCACTATTTTCTATATTTGGAACTTAGTTTGAATTCAATACGACATACCATCCTTAGACAGATGGGAAAATTGAGAGGGGGATAAAGTGTTGGAGGAAATATTGAAAATGTACGTTATGCATTGACCAAAGAGGCGAGAAGAATTTATTCCTTAGTTGAATTTGTATATAACAAAAACTATCAAGAATCACTAAATATGAGCCCCTTCAAGGCTCTGTATGGTAGTGTTATACGGTAAAACAACCCTCCCCATTTCAAAATTTTAGAATAAATTTCATTTAGAAATAGGTCCCCTTTCTTTTTAAAATAGGAATAAAAGACTTAGAGGAAATCCGATCATTTTGAATAAAACAATAAAAAGTTCATTGATTAGAAAAACATATATCGCATATCGTAAAACACAAGTGCATATAAACAAATGCAACATTGAAAATATCCGATCCAATGAAATATAAAGTCTTTTATCGCATCAACATAATATATAAAAGTATTCATATTAAATAAGTCCGACGTGATAAAAGTAATCGCAATCGCAAATCGGCGGTTTCTTAAAGTTTCACATTTGTTTTGCGAAACTCCGATGCGATAAAGTAATCACAATCGCAAATCGGAAGGACCTTAAAAGTTTCACATTCTGTTTCATAAACTCCGATGCGATGCGATTTATTGAAAATCGCATTTCGAAGGAGCGATATCACATGTACTTGTTTTATAAATTCCAATGCGATGTAACCCATCGCAAATCGCAAATCGCAAAACGAAAAGACAACCCCTCATTCAATCAATTACAAAAATCCGATGCGATGCGATTTATCGCAATCACATTTCGGAGGAATAAACATCATATTTACTCATTCTATGTCTCGATATAGTGGGCCCCACCATAATCGCAATCGTAAATCGGCGGAGATCATGAAATGTTATTTGTTGTCCCTTTTGAAAAACCCCGATGCGATCGATATTTAGTCTTCATTTTTATTGCGCATATGTTATTTATTCATCACAATTGCAAAATTCAGAAGGAAAGTTTTATATTCTCATTTCAAAATCGCCGATCTCTGATTGTACATTCATTATTAAATAGAAAATCAAATGAATGATGGTGATTGATTCTATTTTGAATGCATGAGTGTGACTCTCATAGAGGGCATTTAAGTTTAACCACGGAGTTAATAAATTGAAATCAACGAATAAATCTTTTCATATAATTGTTCTCCTTACTTCATTTTTTTACAGTGTCTAAAATTTTTCTCATTTGCAGAACCATAGAATACCGAATCCTTTCGTTTTCCGAGCAAGTGAAACATTACCAGATGACAAAATGTCTAATAGATCTAACAAAGCAAAGGCTGCTGCCACTGCAAATACCGCTGCTATTCCCATAGTACCAAAAGAAAAACCAGCCAAAATCAAGCTGGTAAAAGATACTTCATGCCAAGGTCTTGGAAAAATCTCTTGGGAAGATGTATATAACTTGATTGAAAGAGAAAACCCTAAGGTCACTGAAGTAAAGACGACAGTACCAGACAAAGAAGACTCAGATTCTGATTTTGAGACTCCTCTTAAAGCCCTTGCAAATTCATTCTTTCACAGAATTGCAGCTCAGGCAAAAATTTTCCCCTATTATGATATAATTCGGTGGGTGATTGACAATGTCACCATAAAAAACAGGACATTTTTTTTAGCTGCAGGAACAATATTTGGGTCTTTCAGAGTAGAGGATATAAAAGCAATGTACCATCTTCTAGACCCTCAGAAATTCTACAACAAAGCATTCATTAAGGATTTCGCTGCAAGAAATGAGACTCAGTCAGAACCAATCAGGGAATGGAGAAGAGCTCCAAAGAAACACAAAAATGAAGCATCAGGTATGTACTTAGTGGAGTCTCTTTTGCCCCCATATTGTTATTCTGCCGCAATGATGTGTAGGATTTTCGGAAATGATAATTCTGCGAGATTTTCAATCCAAATGGTACCTTTGATTCATTCTGCTGTGAATTCTAAAATCATGGACTGGTCAGTTATCCTTTCAGAAAAGATAGCCAATAGAATCCTAGAGTATAGAAAGGATAAAGATACAAGAAATACGACCCCGTTTTACTTCTGTGCCTACATTTTAGACGACCTATGTTTCAATTCAGAATTTCCAATTCTAGGTTGGAAATGGACCCCCAAAGATCCTGTTCCTATACATATTTACCATAAGCTCTTGTGGAAGGTCCATTTTAAAAATCATGTATATAGAAATTTTCACGGTTTTCTGATTCCTATCTATCAAACCATTTTTAACCAATTTACTCCCCGGCTCTCTAAAAAGGAAAAGACTGATATATCCTAGATTGGTGACTGGTTTGGAGAAGAGAAATTTACCTATGGCAGAGTTTTTGGAAGCATTGTGGAGCCCCATATTTTACCCCTATATGTTCTTGACAAACTGTCAGCACAAGAAATTTCTTATCAGTTAACAGTGGAAGGTATGTCAAGGTGTCTAAAGAATAATAAGAAACTGATGTGGCCTACTTTTCCCTTTCATTGTGGGAATTATACTCTTAATGACTTCAAACATGCTAAGAAGGAAGTCGTTAAAATAAGGGATATTAAGCTCTCAACAGTCCCAGGCAGGCAGTATGACCTTAAAAAAGTAGCATTTGATTTCACAACTTCAGTTTCAATCGCTCGGTTTGAACATGAGCCTGATGTATTTGATGATTTATTTGTTTTTGTTGATAAATTTTCCCAAGTTTATAACTTGGCTAAATCCAAGTTTTAGACTAAAGACATGAATAAATTCATGCTGTTTAGAAGTCAGAGACTACTAAAATCTCCTCTTGACCAATTAAGAATCCCTTTGCAAGAATCTGAAAAATGTAGAAACACAACAGAAGGAAAAAGAAGATGCAGCTAATAAAGAAGGAAAAGAACCATCTACCAGCAAGGGTAATGTACAGACTGAAAAGGTAAGCACAAGTATTAAGCCTGGTGTGCAAAAGGAGAATAATGGCAGCAAAACAGATGAACCTATTGAGAAAGAAACTACCTTTCAGAGAAAAAAGGAAAGCACAGGTATTAAGACGAATGTGCATACTGAGAAAGAAAACATAGGTAGTAAGGCTAATGTATAGACAGAAAAAGAAGATATTGTCAATAAGCCAAATAATCAACTTGAAAGAGAAAATACCACTGGGAAAGTGGTGGATTCTGCTGAAGTTATTGTTTATTCCCATTTGCTAAGTCAATATGAGCAATTCACTCAGCAAATAGGATCACAAAATAATCCTCAAGTTGAAATTCTGAAAGATCAAGATATGGAAATCATTCCTGAGAATCCTATAGAAGAAATTGTGTTGAAAGTAGAAGAAATTCCTCCTCTAGATATCTTTTATAGTCCTAAGCATAGATTTGTTTTCAGGAAACAGAGGAAAAGAATAAGAACATATCAGGAATCACTTTTAACCTCACAAGTTGAATTTATGAACATTGTCTGGAAAAATATTGAGGTGAATCCTTCAGAGGATCTCACCAAATTGTCACAATATGCAGGCGCCTATAGTGTAGCCACTATAGAAAAAGCTTTTGAAGTCACCAAAATGATGAAACAAAAGGACTTACAGATAGATATGCTCGAGAAACAAGCAACAAAAAATCAGCAAAAGATTATGTAGTTATAACAACAGTTGCAAGATGAAGAGCTCAGATCTAAACAGTTGGAAGAGCAACTTGGCACTGAAAAGAAAAAGATTGATCAACAAGCTTTGAATAAGAAACAACAGGTAAGTCAAGAGGTGACAAAGTTACAAACCCTACTGCAAAATGAGAAAACTGCTAAGGTTGAGAAAGAAAAAATATTCCAAGAAAGATTGGACAAATTTAGGGATTATCCTAAATTGGATCAATTTAAAACTAAAGCTCTTGAAATAAATAAACTACTGTCTCAACAGTTGAATGAACTCTGTCAAAAGATGGCACAAGCCGAGCCCTTGTGTGAAATAACATCATCTTTAATAGATGGAGTCAGCCTTAGGCTTGAATTTGATGATGCAGATGAAAAAAATTTTGAATTTATTTCATGGCAATAACCAGAGCAAGGAAGGAATGCAAACCTTCCCAGGATTGAGGAAAGGTACAAAAAAATTATGTTTGCTAAATGGGAAAAGAAGTTAATCAAAGGAGAAATAGCCACATCAAGAGCTAGAACTATGCTGAATAATATAACACAGTTGGTTAATGATAGCTTATATGCCACCAATTTAATTTCAGATTGTATCCCGGGTAAATTACCAAAGGTAAAAGAAACTGATTCTAAGTGGAAGCAAGAATTAGTCAATAAGAATCAGCAAATCAACAAACTTCAAGGAATTTCATGGGATATCATGTGGATATATCTAATCAAGCCACACAGTCAACAAATGGAAATCAAATTCCTTTCCAATGCCATTAATTGCATCATTCCAGAGTTTTCTGATGCCACGTATACTGGTCAGTTACATTCAAGGCTAAGTCATCCAGCAGAGGTCAAAGATATGCTCAAAATTTTCCACCTTGGCACATTGAATGCAGGAGAAAATCAATGAATATATTTCGTGTTAATATCGCAATTCTATTTCTAGATTTCCAATGATAGATTGTAGCAATAGTTTTAGTTATTTTGTTTTATTAATTTCTTATTTAAACCCCTTCCATGCATTGAAGAAGGGGTCTTGAGTTTGTAATATTTTGGCTTGGATGTTACATTTTTGTACTCCATCGACTACTTTATTTTTATAAAGGATCACATCCTGTGGCTTATGGCGAATTATCTTTGAGAATTGCATTTCTGTATCTTGGAGTTTGTTTTACGTTACAACACAGGATCTGGATATTGCATTCCATCAAGAAAAATATCAAGATGAATCTGGTATTTCTATCAATTTACTGTTATTTTCTTTATGTCGTGAAATATTCTCTTTGAATTTGCTATCATTTATATAGGCTTTTTTTACAAATGTTTCTTTATACTTATAATTTTTGAATGTATAGAAATATTCATCTATCAGAGTATGTGTAAATGATATATAAAATTATGAATGCAATGTGTTATTATAACTCTGTTTAATTTCTTAAAAAGAGTTATCATTATTTGATACTGCATATTTCAATTAAATTATAATACCTTTTCATGGTTATTGGTTTGATTGAAACAATCTTAAATTTGTATTCATATTTGACACCCGGGTTAGTTTTAGAATTATTTATAAGTCATAGATTAAATTAGATAGATTATTTCAATCATTTTATCCACTCATACAATCATTCCATCACCAACCCATTAGTTATTAGGAAATTGGTCCTATAAATCCAGTCAGAGCCACCACACCAAATGGAAAAGGAGCTGTCCTAAGGTCCCGACTAGGTGGTTTTCCCCCAATGTTTGAAGCAGCGATTTTCGAGGCTTCAATAGGTAGGAGGTGTAATACACCCATTAGCTGTGATGGGCCAGTAAATAGGGTAACTATCAGAGATGATATGTTAAAGGAAATGGAATAAGAGGTTATTAGTATCAGGAAGAAGTTGAAGGCAACCCAATTCAGATAGAAGAACTATTTAATTTTGGAGAGAATGTTGAAGTTTGCAACAATAAACAATGAAATTGGCATCCGGAAACAACATCCATAATCCTTGTGAAAATTAAGCACCTACACTAGGGTGGGGCCCACACAGGCTATTTTTAGGTGTATGTCTATTTATAGATGTATGTGCATGTCTATTTATAGATGCATGTCTACTATTATTATCCCTTAATATTAGTTGGACAATAAACTATAATCTATTCTCAATGAGGACTTGGAAATAGTTAACTAAAGTGGAAAATCAATTAGCTAAGTGAATTTTGAGTTAAGAGGTTGGTTGATGGGACATGCCAGTTGAATTTAGTTGTAATAGAGTGATTCTAGTTGTAACAGAGTTGGAAGTGCAGTGGTGCATGAGTTGTGCAAGTTGTAAATCAATTTAACTTAGTTAAGTGAGTTAAAGTTAGTTGTGCTAGTTGTAACTGCAGATACACTAGTGAGAGATCAAGTGAATTAAATATTAATTAATTCACATGTAGTGATATCACATGCAACTGATGTTTTTAATATTATTAACTACATGCATGTTAGATCCAATGGAGACCCAATTGAGTTCTAGGTGAAAGGGAAGATAACTATCAGTTGTGACATTATCCGCTTGCACACATGCAAGCACACACACATTGGATGTGCCCATGATATTTACGCAATCAAGGAAGGCAAGGTATCCATCATTTAGGGTTATTTACCATCAAGGATTGTGTAGTGGAGGCAAGCTGTCTGGAGACAATAAATTGAGCAAGGGATTTGCCATTTTTGTATGACAGTGTTAGATAATTAGCTGATGTACTAAGAGCTCTTGTGATTGGAGTTTTGTATGTAATTTTTTCATGATCCATGATATAATATATAATAGAAGATAGTTGGGTTTTTATCTGTAAGCTTTCCTCAAGAAGTTATCTGTGTTGTGTGTGGTTGATATTTCTTCATGATATTGTAATTTGCGATTGTGTTTTTTTAATTCCTCAAAGATTTATAGAAGCGATTCAATATTTAAATTTAGAATATTTTTAGATTAGGTGAATCCAAGATATACATGCATATTTTATAATTTATACATGGTATCAGAGCATAGGAAATTTCAGAAGTGAAGCAGGAGTTGAGTTTGTTGGTGGATAGAATTCGAATTTGCAGAAGGAATTTCTTGGTGTTACAGCTGATTCAAGATCGAAATGGATTTTAATGGCTTGAGTTTAGAGTATGCACTCGAGGGAAGATCGAACTAAATTTCTTGGAAGGAGAGGATGGAGGTAGTGCTTGAAGACAATGGCTTGAAGGAATTCATTGACAATGATGTTCCTAAGCCTGCTGTGACAAATGCTGCCAATCTTGATGCATGGAAAAAGAAAGTGGCAAAGGTGAGGAGGATCCTGTTGGAGGGAGTACGAGACCACATTGTCTTAAGCCTCCATGGGAAATCCACACCATATGTTATGTGGAAGTATTTGATATATCTATTCCAAAGAAGCAGTGACCATAGGAAATTGGCGTGCAAAGATAAACTCAGGAAGATCAAGATGGAAAAGAACGACACTATTCCAGTATACTTAAAAAAGTTTTTCCAATGTCGAGATGAAATTGGGAGTGTAGGAATAACTATCGATGATGATGATTTGGTGATTTGGGATCTCCTAGAACTTCCTAAGAGTTGACACATTTATGAAGAATCTATCAATGAACGAGAAAATTTTCCAGATTGGGAATGATTATGGTCGGATCTGGAGCAGGAGTAGTTTAGGCAGAACACCAGAGATGGATCTTCATCAAAGCATCATGATGATGAGGATTGTGCTTTGGATTCCAAGGCAAAGAAGGGGAAGGGGAAGAAATTCCATTCCAAATCTAAGGTCGGTGAAGATGGAAAGGAGCACAACATGTCCAAAGTGAAGTGTTTTCACTGTCACAAGCATGGAAATATTGCCACAAACTGTCCACAAAAGAAGAAGAACAAGAAGGTTGCTGGAGCTGCAGTTGGTGAGGCCCTTGCCTCGCAATTTGATCTTGACTTCTCATTGATCACATGCATGGTGTTAAGTGCATTGGGATCAGGGTGGTACTTGGATAGTGGTGCTTCCTTTCACATGACGAGAGACAAGAAACTTTTCAATGACATAGAGGAGAAGGATCTCGAGATGCATATTGAATTGGGTGATGATGGATGGTACAATGATACTGGGATTGGTACTATTACCTTTCAGAGAGCATTAGGTAAACTCCTTCAATTAAAAAATGTAATGCATGTACCAGGTTTGAAGAAAAATTTAGTCTCAGTTGTAATGTTAGAGGATAGAGGCTATGATGTTTTTTTCAATGAAGGAAAAGTTTTCCTGCGATACAAATAAATAGGGAAAGCCAAGAAGATTGGTATTCAAGTTAAGAATATATATATATATATTTGATGTATATGTGATTTCTATAGAGCTTCCTACCATTAGGAAGTGTGAGAAATTCATGCAATTGACCCTTGAGAGGGAGCTGGATTTTCATGCAGGTAAGAGTGAACCTCAAGATGTGGAGCAGCCACATGCGGAGGATCATGGAATGGGAGAAACCACTCATGTAGAGAAATTTTGAGCCAGATGGGTAGAGGGAGTGCATGCAGCTATACCACCAGGTGAGAGGTGGGGTGACATGCATGAATAACCCCAATAAGAAATTTTGGGCAGGATTCATTGGGATGGTGTCGATCCCATGAATCGAACCCGGCTACGAGGAGCCCAAAAATCAGCAGTAGCAGGAATAGTTGGATTGATGCATTCAGATGTCGTGAGGACATGAAATAATGTAGAAATTAGCTGAATAAATCACTTATTCACTGAAGATTAACCTGGTCATATATCAATTTCGAATTGCATACATAACACATAACCTTCTTCCACAATTAATTGTCACATGCGGAAATAACAGAAGCAATCTCACATCAATTCAATCACACATTAACTCAGTATGTATGGGGAAAGCCTATAGCTAAAAACCCCGCAGCTATTGTGTATATTATAATGGAGAAATCATGTAACCAACAAAGTACAATACTCCTCACAAGTACTCAGTACTTTCTCATAAAGTCACACACAATCTGACTTAGTTTTGAACAAGTCTCAGGTTCAAAACTCCCCGCCAATTGCCTTGCCTCTATTGCGCAATCATGGCCTGTATATGAAGAGATCCAAGGTTCGAATCCCCTTGGTTTGACTGCGCAATTGTCATGGACAATTCCTCCAAGTGTAATGCAAATCCCATGCAAAACTGATCCTCCAACTGATAGCTTTACTCACCCTTTCATCTACCTCTTCCACTGGTCTCCACTGAACTGATCATGCACTGTAGTGAACTGAAGTGTTCCTGAGTTGACTAATGAGTTAATAATTAGTGAATTAAATTTTATTTAATTCACTCCACTCATATCTAGTTGATTAGCTAGTTAACTAATCCCAACTAGTTCAACTAAAACAAACAGAACACAACTCCACTATCTGTCCCGTTAACTCCTCCAAAACTTCTGCCACTGAAGTCTAACCGAAGCCAACCATGCAAGATGCCATCAAACCCTAGGAACCACGTGATTCCTTGTGTCAGTTGCATGAGCCACCTCCATGACTCAAACTGAAGTGCGCCAAGAGAGTAAACTGCTGTTTATAGTCAAAATATTATTAAGGGTAAATAATATTTGACTTCCATATTTTTAGGAGATCAGTCTAAAAATAGCCTGGGTCCTAAAAAATAGGGTCTCATCTATTTTTACCGACATGTCGCATACGTCAAGAATCTCCAAGTAGAATTCCCAAATTATGCTCCGTATGTCTAAAAATAGACATAGTCTAAAAATAGACTTTGCGCCAGAATTTGCCTGCGGGCCCACTTAGTGAAGGCGACTTCATTTCACTAAGCTCCATCATCTCGCTGCATTCTCAACACTCCCTCTCAGCAAGATATGGATTATCTGCAATCCCTATCCTGCCTCTGTGGAATTCGAACTTGCTCCTGGTGAGCGCCTTCGTCAGGATGTCGGCATCCTGATCCTCCGTGGGAACATATGGAAGCATCATGATCCTCCGCTGAACACAATCTCTGATGTGATGGTACCTGATGTCGATATGTTTGGACCTATCATGAAAAACTGGATTAGCCGAGAGCTTGATGCAGCTCTGGTTATCACAGTAGATCACCGTAGGCTCCAAATGCAACCTGAACAAACCTGCGAGGATCTTCCTCATCCAAATAGCCTCACATGCAGCCAAGCTTGCTGCCATGTACTCGGCCTCTGCTGAACTGAGTGCCACGGATCTCTGCTTCCTGCTGTACCAGGAAACTGCTGTCGACCCAATGCCGAAAACTCCTCCAGAAGTGCTCTTCCGGTCTGTTGGGCTCCCTGCCCAATCTGCATCAGTGAAACCAGAAAGTTTCACTCCATCCTCCTGTCTGTACCATAGACCATATCCCGATGTGCCTCTGATATAGCGCAATACATGCTTACCCGCCTTCCAAAAGAGCTTGGTAGGCTTAACCATAGCTTGCGAAAGCTGGTTAACTGCATAGCATATATCGGGTCGAGTATTGACCAGATACATCAACGACCCCACGAACTGTCGATAGACAGTGGCATCCACTACCTCCTCCGAAGTAGCATCTCCCTTCCTCCAACCTCCAGGAAGAGGGGTATCAACAGGCTTGCAGCCTTGCATGTTGAACCTCTCCAGAATCTCCCGGGCATACTTGCCCCGAGAAACAAACAGTCCTCCACTGCGCTGCCAAATCTCCAATCCCAGGAAATAATGAAGGATGCCCAGGTCCTTCATCTCAAACTCTCGTGCAAGATCCTCCTTTCATGAAAGTATCAACTGCTCGTCGCCAGTCAAAATCAGATCATCTACATACAGTACGATGATCAACAGCTTCCCCTCCACCACAATCTGGTACAGGTTTGGATCCGCTTCACTCTTGGAGAATCCAAGCCCGGTGAAGTAGCTGTCTATCCGAGTGTACCAAGCACGAGGTGCTTGCTTCAGCCCATACAGTGCTCTCTTGAGTCGGCACACATGCGACTCACTGCTGAAGATCTCAAAACCTTCAAGCTGCTCTATGTACACTTCTTCCTCAATAACTCCATTGAGGAACGCAGTCTTCACATCCATCTGATGAATGTGCCACCCCATCTGCGCTGAGAGAGCAAGGATCGTCCGTATGGAAGAGTACTTTGCGACAGGTGCAAAAGTCTCCTCATAGTCGATCCCCTCGATCTGTGAGAAGCCACGGGCGACAAATCTCGCCTTGTACTTCTCCACACTCCCGTCAGCCGCCTGCTTCACCTTGTAGATCCATCGCGAACCTACAACCGATTTCCCAACCGGTCTTGGGACAATCTCCCATGCACTGTTCCTGATGATCGAATCATATTCTTCGATCATGGCATCAACCCATGCGGGTTCCTCCACAGCTTCCTCAAAAGAGGATGGCTCTGTCACAACACATCGACTCATAAGAGCCATGTATCCAGTGTACCGATCCGGTGACTGTCTCTGTCTGCGCTGTGCTGTAGGTGGTCCTACAACCTTCTCTGCATCCCGAGCCAGTCGCTCAGCTTCTGTAGTGCGCATGCGCCCTCTGATGGTTGGCGCTGCCTGGGTGGTTTCTTCCACCTCCTGAACCTCCTCTTGTGGCCGATCCACATCCGGAAGCTCCTCCTTAGGAACTAACAGCTCCTCATCTGCATGCAAGTGTAGCTCCCTCTCAAGCGAACACTGCATGGCTTTCTCCTCCCGAAATTTTATATCCCGTCGCACAACAGTCTTGCGACTGTCTGGCACATACACCCGATAGTTGTGAGGTGTATCAGTGTACCCCACAAATATTCCAACTTCAGCAGTTGGATCCAGCTTCCTTCTTGCATCCTTCGTCACATGCATGTAGACAGGAGAGCCGAAAATCCGCAAATGGGAAATATCAGGCCTCTTGCCAGAATAAGCCTCCTCTGGTGTACTCATGCCAAGAACCTTGTGAGGACAATGAATTTACATACACGGCCAGATTTCCATGCCTCAAATTCACAAGTGAAAAGGTAGGCCCTAACTCTTAAACATCGCCCCGTGCAAGACCTACTTATCGTTCGTTCTTCCGCCCGCCCACCCCGGCTCGTGGGTTGGACCGTCCGATGAGCTCCTCTCGAATCAACGGATACGGA